>CM076570.1:743718177-743947045 GCA_034641835.2 Pinus albicaulis | reverse complement strand
TTCACCTTACAAAGAAGGATGAATATTCCGGAAATAGTTTGCAATCAAGTAATGAACTCCGACAATTAATCTTGCTCCGATACCATGTAGAAATTAGGCTGAATAAATCACTTATTCAATGAAGATTAACCTGGTCATATATCAATTTTGAATTGCATACATAACACATAACCTTCTTCTACAATTAATTGTCACATGCGGAAATAACAGAAGCAATCTCACATCAAATCAATCACACATTAACTCAGTATGTATGGGGAAAGCCTATAGCTGAAAACCCCGCAGCTATTGTGTATATTATATTGGAGAAATCAAGTAACCAAACAAGTACAATACTCCTCACAAGTACTCAGTACTCTCTCATGAAGTTACTCACAATCTGACTCAGTTTTGAACAAGTCTGAGGTTCAAAACTCCCCGCCACTTGCCTTGCCTCTATTGCGCAATCATGGCCTGTATATGAAGAGGTTCAAGGTTCGAATCCCCTTCCCTTGATTGCGTAATTGTCATGGAAAATTCCTCCAAGTGTAATGCAAATCTCATGCAAAACAAATCTACCAACTGATAGCTTTACTCACCCTTTCATCTACCTCTTCCCCTGGTCTCCACTGAACTGATCATGCACTGTAGTGAACTGAAGTGTTCTTGAGTTGACTAATGAGTTAATATTTAGTAAATTAAATATTATTTAATTTACTCCACTCATATCTAGTTGATTAGTTAGTTAACTAATCCCAACTAGTTCAACTAAAACAAACAAAACACAACTCCACTACTTGTCCCGTTAACTCCTCCAAAAATCCTGCCACTGAAGTCTAACTGAAGCCAACCATGCAAGATGCCATCAAACCCTAGGAACCACGTGATTCCTTGTGTCGGTTGCATGAGTCACCTCCATGACTCAAACTGAAGTGCGCCAAGAGAGTAAACTGCTGTTTATAGTCAAAATATTATTAAGGGTAAATAATATTTGACTTCCATATTTTTAGGAGATCAGTCTAAAAATAGCCTGGGTCCTAAAAAATAGGGTCTCATCTATTTTTTACCGACATGTCGCATCCATCAAGAATCTCCAAGTAGAATTCCCAAATTATGCTCCGTATGTCTAAAAATAGACATAGTCTAAAAATAGACTTTGCGCCAGAATTTGCCTGCGGGCCCACTTAGTGAAGGCGACTTCATTTCACTAAGCTCCATCATCTTGCTGCATTCTCAACAGAATATAGACCCTGAAGACTTTCAGTTCTTTGACCAGAGCATAGGCTTGCTTTTCCAAGATATTATATTTTAATTTTTAATCCCTTAACACCTTGCTAAAGAGTGCCACGGGTTGTTCCCTTTTTCTCTTCATTTCTCTCCAAAATCACTACTGCAATAGTGGAAGAAGAAGCAAATGAGAAAATCTGAAAATGTTTTTTTTATAATCAGGGCTCACCAGCACAAGAGATTCTTGAAGGGCCTCCTTGATCATTGAGAAATAATCCCTAGAATTTGTTATCCATATAACCTCCACAACTTCTCTCAACATATCAGTGATATCTTTAACAATCTATGCATAATTTGGGACAAATATTCTAAGGAAATTTATCTTTCCTAGAAAAAATTGAATCTCCTTTTTGCACCTTGGAATAGTTATGTTTTTAATTTTTTCCACTCTTTTTGGATCTATTTTAACTCCTTCCTTTGACACAATGTGGCCTAACAAATTTCCTTATTTTAAATCGAAATGAGATTTTTTGGAATTTAGAGATGGCCATACCTTCTGCACTGTTCAAAAGTATGTTGTAAATGCTTCGTACGATCCTCATCTAATTTGGAGAAAATTGTAATAGCATCCAAGTAAATTACTACAAATATGTATTTTTCTCCTACAAAGGCTATATCTATAGTCCTTTGAAAAGTGGCACCAACATTCATTAGTCCAAAGGGCATCTTAGCATACATAAAAGTTCCCTAAGGATTTGTCAAAGTTGTCTTCTTCTGATCCTCTTTCTCAACTGAAATTTGGTTATAACCAAAAAAACCATCAATCATTGATATCCTGTAAGATCCTGTTACTTTCTGTAAGATGTGATCCATTTTAATGAGTGGGTAGTATTACACTAAAATTTGTCACCATGACTATTGATTCAGATGTCTCTCCATTCGATGGAGTATCTCAAGTGAATCCCTTATAAAGTTTGAAGTAAAAAAATGCCAGGGACAAAAGGAATTTTGGTTTTCATTTCTTAAAACCCCTTTTTGAGAATCTGTACAGTTTTCCTGAACAAAACCTGTGCATGTGCAGTTTCCTCCATTGTAAACTGCGCAGATCTACGCAGTTTCTTCCACTATAAATTGTGCAGGTCTATTGACACAGGTAAAAAAAAAAAAAAAGTAACTTCTATATGCTTTGGTTGAGGAATCTTATTCAAATTAGAAACTTCGAACCACTACATACATGCGCCTCATCCCTTGGTACATGGAACTAATCTCCTTCTCTTAAGGATCATATCCCTTGAGAAGAGGAACTAGAAACCTCCTCATCCTTCCTATAAATTGAGCATAAGACTAAAGGAATGGGAGGTTGAAACTAGGATTTGTAAACTCATGTTGTTGGTTTCGGTCTGAAGAGATTGTCATCAAGGGAAGGAAAGGAGACCATTGGAAGAGGCTTGGGACATCAAGGCAACTAGGTTGTAAGCTTGTTTTCCCTTTGATTTTAATACAAAGTAATTGTTCTTTCATAATTGCATCTATTGTTGATGTTATTTGTGGGATTCCTTGATCACTCGCATGGTTTATAACTGATTATTGATTCAATTATACGTTGTATGCTAGATTAGGGATTTCATTTACCTTTTATTTTATATGTGAGATGCTTTGATCCCTTTGAATGTTGTTTTCTATGAAGATCTCTTTTGGAGCATCGTGGAGAAGTTGTGGAAAACATTCGGAAGCATCTAAGGCATTGAGGGAAAGCTGGTTGTAGAAAGCACTGAAAGAACTTCTACAAGCTCTTCATTAATAGGTAAGTGATCATTCACATACTACATGTTTCATATTTTAGTTAAAGGCTAAGGAAAGAGTTATTGGTTTTTCTTTTTGTTTCTAGTTTTCCTTTAGGATTCTAGGGAGATCGCTCTTGTCCGCAAGAGGGATTTATCCGGGTAACAAAATGGTGACTCCACTAGGGAATGAATGTTCTCCTTTGCGTCCTTTTGTGACCTTTGATGCCTTTAGACCCTTTTAAGAATTGAAATTTCTGGTTTGAGACCTTTATTTTTTATTTTTTCTTAATTTTGTTGATATGTGCAGTTTTTGTTCAGGAATAGAGCACAAATATATGCACTAGATTATATTGATTGCCTGCACAACCCTGCAATTTTTTTCAAAAAGTTGAGGTTTCTCTGATTTATGTCTAGTTTTTTTTTGTGATCATGTTAGCTTGTTTACAGTCTCGTTCAGTCTCTGTTAACTTGATTGAATGTTTTGAATTTTATTTTTTGAGAAATTCTTAATTTGATTTCCTTTGGTCATTACTCAGAGGTTTGTCTCAGTTTTTTAACAATTTGTGCATGTTTTTGCTTTCATTTTTTCTTTGAGTGTTTTCACTTTTGACCTTTGGAATTTTCACCCAATTTTTTTTATCAACACTTGATTGGTTCTTTAGATTGCATTAGTGAAGGAAAATACTCTTGTTGTTCTTTTTCTAATTCAGAATCATCTTGTGTTTGTTTTTAAGAATTCTCTTGCATACATTACATTTGCGTAGTTAGAATTCTAATTTTCATAATATGAACGAAAATTGTGTATAGATTAAATTTGCATAGTTTTCAAGCGAATTGTGCATAGATTACATCTGCATAGTTTACATACTGGAAAAGTAAACCGTAGATTTAGATCAATGTCTTTGAAACACAATCCTGATTTGAATTTGCATGTTTTTATGCTTGTTTTAAAACATTTTCTTGGAATTAATTAGCATTAGTATTTTATTGTTAAAAATTAGTGCATTAGAGAATTTGTTATATTTTCTCTTATTTGTCAATTCTTGCATTTTTGGAAGTGAATGGAACCTCTTACTTTCCCTTAACTAGGATTTCATCGAAAAGAAAAAGATTACATTTTCATGGTTGAATGCATTTGAGTGTTTTGAGTCAAATCATAAACACCACTCATTTCATATCCATTTACCCTTTGAGTAAATAACAACCAAATAACACGATGTTAATAAAATTAATCTTGAAATTTTTACATTTTTAGGGCTCTTTCCACCTACATAGATTAGGTTGTAGTGATTTGGAATAGGGAAGTGAGTAAACTTTCCAAAGCAATAAACATACAATAGAATATTGTGGTAGGGAGAAAATCCAGTTATTAAAATTTTTACTTTGGGAAGCTCTTCTTACACAAGAGTTAAGCACGAGGTCATATTGGACCCGGTAAAGTAATTGTACCTACTTCATTGGTAAAGATAGAATATTTGCATGCATTACAAACAGTGTTGTAAGGTACTTGGGGTCACTTGTTAGTAAACCATGGATTTACCATGTAGAGGATCTCTGAAGGGGATTAAGCTTAGTTAACCTGCCCTTGTGTGTACGTCGGACCTACAATTGTTCCCCCATGTTAAATTATTATAGTTGGTAACCTTAGTGACCATAACCTTGGATTAATCACAGAAGAACTTCCTGCTTGAAACACAAAGGACTGAGAGGCAGAACTGAAATAGGGGCTGGTTGATTTATACTGGAAACAAAATGATGAGAGACTGAAATACCAACTGCTTCAAATTCTTAAAACTCTAGAAAAGAGAATGAAACAGACTCAAAATTTTTTTCTTCTAAATTTGGTTCAGGGAAAACAATTTAAGGAGTTGTTAAACCTTCTTTGAGAAAATCAAGATCTTTAATAACTTCTTCTTAATGAAAACTAGGAAACTGTTGATCAGAACTAGTACCAGGGGTAGACAAAGTAAGGTTTTGGGTTACTAGTGACTTAGCCTTCCACACTCTCTGAGAGACTACCTTCTCAGGGTCAGAAAGAGTATGGGTTTTCTCTTACAAGGTATCAGATATCGTGTGTGGTATTTTTGGAGCTAGGATTGTTATCTTGATGAGAGACTCGTCCTAATCACTTTCTTTGCTCATCAACCAAAGAAATTGTTGAAAATTCAGCAAGATGATGGAGCTTAGTGAAATGAAGTCGCCTTCACTAAGTGGGCCCGCAGGCGAATTCTGGCGCAAAGTCTATTTTTAGACTATGTCTATTTTTAGACATATGGAGCATGGTTCGGGGATTCCAGTTTGAGATTCTTGGAGCATTGGTCATGCTGGTAAAAATAGATGAGACTCTATTTTTTAGGTCGAAGAGGTCGAAGGCTATTTTTAGACTGCCTCTCCTAAAAATAGGGAAGTCAAATATTATTTACCCTTAATAATATTTGGACTATAAACAACAGTTTACTCTCTTGGAGCACTTCAGTTCGAGCTACATAAGTGGCTCATGCATCTGACAGAGGAATTACGCTATTCCCAAGGGTTTGATGGCATCATGCATGGTTGACTTCAGTTAGGACTTCAGTGGCAGAAGTTTGGTGGAGTTAATGAGACAGCTAGTGGAGTTGTGTTCCGTTTATTTTAGTTGAACTAGTTGAGATTAGTTTAACTAGCTAATCAATTAGTTATGAGTGGAGTGAATTAAATATTATTTAACTCATTAATTAGTAACTCATTATTCAACTCAAGAACACATCAGTTCACTACAGTGCATGATCAGTTCAGTGGAGACCAGTGAAAGAGGTAGATGAAAGGGTGGAGTTAGCTATCAGTTGTGACTATACTGTTGCTATTTGCAACACACAGATAGGTGAAGTAAGCCCATGAGGATTGCGCAGTTCAGGCTGGTGGTTTATCTATATAAATAGGCCATCCCATAGCATTGAAACACGCAATAGAGTCAAGGCAATTGGCGGTGAGTTTTGAACCAGTAACCTGTTCAAAACTGAGCTAGATTGTGTGTAACTTCATGAGAAAGTACTGAGTACTTGTGAGGAGTATTGTACTGAGTTTGTTACTTGATTTCTCCATTATAATATACACAATAGCTGCGGGGTTTTCAGCTATAAGCTTTCCCCATACATACCGTGTTAATGTGTATGATGATTTGATGTGTTATCGCTTGATTTTATTTCCGCATGTTTGATGATCTCAGTGGAAGAGATTATGTGTTATGTATGAAGCTCAAATAGTATGTGAATTCTTGATAGTCTCTAAGTGGATAATTAATCATTATTCAAAGAATTCTCATAAAATTATTCTCAAAGAAAAGCTCAGGGAAAAATAAATTCATTTCTCCGTTCCCCAACAACGATGCCAAATAAATGTTGTACCTTGGGATACAATGTCTAGCTGAAAAGAGATTAGTGCCCAAAACATTTATTTAAAACTGTAAAAGAACTAATTTTTTGTCCCATCATTTCATAAAACCCCAAAATCTTGATTAAAACCCTTTAGTATTCAATGTGTGAAAAATGCATTCAGAGTGCCCTTTTGATGTTGAATACAAATGAAATAGAGAAAATAAAGAAGTGATGGGGGGAAGTCTTAGATAATAGGTTGCCTCAAACAAAATCTTTTATCTTCAACTTTAGAGGAAATTTTGATTAGCATGAAATGGAAATTAGAAAAGAGGAGTGCATCATTAAGGATTTTTAACTTTAATTTACAGAAACTCAAACTCACAGAACTGTAAAATTAAAGCCTAGCAGCTTCATTACTCTTTTATAAGAAGAAAATATTAACAAAACTTGCGACAGAGAAAACTTATCATACCCAACAAATTCTGGAATCATTGTGAAAAATTTATTCAAATTCACATGAAGAGTGAAAGTAAAAAATTGAGATTTCCTGCGAGGTCCAAAATTCTAGAACCCTCACTTCTCATTTGAAAGTCTTTTTATAAAAAATTTCAAAAGGAAAGTTATAAAAGTGTCAACCTCCTAAACTACTTCGGTACCAACCGTCCTCATATTCAATCATTTCATTTGAAAAATAAAAATTACACTGAAATAAAATATCTCTACTAAAATTCATGAAATAAAATTGTGGTAAAAATGAAAGCACTTTGTCACTGAATGACTTGTGACTCTGGAACAGTACAAGGTCCTGATGTATCAACTGTTGCTTCCGTGTTAGCTGCGTGGGGTGACATCCATTCCCTGCACTTCCTCCAAATATATGTGGTTGTATTTGGGCTCTTGATAAACTTGACATGTGCCATCCTAAAATTAGTGATCCTCTTGTATGTAGGTTTTTCAACGAAAAGGGTCTTCATCATCCAAAGAGGCTGAAAATATTTATGCAAATAATTGACAATAGTAGCTCCTTTGAGTACTGCATTATTTTCATGTGTGGGGCCAAATTTTCTTTTAGCCTCCACCAACAATGTCTCATAAGTCTCCCAAGGTAGAAAATTCTTCTCCTGATCCCAACATGATGGTAAACTTGCCCTGGTTCTTTTATCAAAAACAATATTGAACTTCATCACAACTTCCTTTACTTCATTCAACTTTTTCTCTGCCATTTTATTGTATGAATTTTTCAGTGTCATGTTGTTAATTTCTATCACATATTATGTCCTGTCGTCAACTCCAAATTCTTTTAATTCTTGTGCAGACTTAGATTTTAGAAATTCAATCTTCTTTTCTTAGTAGCCTTGATGATTTTCATGGAATTTTCAAAATCACTTTGATTACTCTTCATCTCATTCTCTACAATTTTTAATTCAGTCATTACTTGAGTTAATTTTGTGGATGTGTCTTTTGAGTATACTAACAACAGAATTGTACAAACATGTGAATCAATTTATTGTTGCAAGACAACATTCTTTTCTTTCAACTTGGTCACTTCTTCATTCCTCTGTAAAAGCTCGTGATTTATCACCTCTTTCTCTTTCTCAACCTCTACCACTTTTGTAGCCATTAGATGTTCTATATAAGGTAACTTCAGTTTCTTCCTAAGCACTTGAATCTCTTCTTCGGCACACTGTAATAATTTATGGATTGCAGTTCTATCTTCAGGGTTCTCCCCAATTTTTACAACCAACTTTTTTCAATTCTTCATTTTGAGTAGTCAATGCTGTTGAATTTTCCTTTTCCAATTTTAATTGTCTAACTGCTTTTCTAGCATATCTTCAGCCTTTCTATTCATGTCATGTTGAAATTTGTAACAAGAAACAGTGAAATTGGCATCTAGAAACAACATCCAAAAAATGGCACCCAGAAATGGATACCATGGAGGATTTTGATTTAATTATTTCTTAATTAAATTAGAAGAAATATGTGTCAAATTTATTTATCCCTTAAATAAATTGGATAATAAATTGTAATCTTATCTCATAATCACTTGTAATAGTTAACTGAGTGTGATAGACTGAGTTAGCTCATGAAATTTGAGTTTGGTTGGTGAGGCATGTAGAGTGATTCTATTTGTTTTAGAGTCCAAGTTGAAGTTAGTGTACTAGCTTAATGCATGAGAAATCAGTTAACTCAATTAAGTGAGTTAAAGTCAGTCTAACTGGTTGTAAATGATTGTTGCACTAGTCAGAGGTCAAGTGAATTAAATCAGATTTAATTCACATGCAATGATCTTTCAAGTGAATGATGATTTACTATTAATAGTTGCATGCATGCCAGTTCTGATGAAGGCCCAGTTGAGATAGACGTTAAATGGAAGTTATCTATCAGTTGTATTTATAAAAAATTTCTCGGGTGAAATTATATACACCATAGGATTCCCATGATGTATTGCACAGTCAAGGAAGGTTAGTTATCCTAAAAAATAGGGACTAATTGCCTAGGGATTGCGTGAGCAAGGCAGGTTGAGCAGAGGCTGATAATTAGCTAAGTACTAGCCCAATTTTGTTCAGATCAGTGTGAGAGAGTCAGGATAGTGCATCAGACTCTTGTGAGAAGAGTGCATTGTATTGTTTCATGATTCCTTGGTTCATTATACAATAGAGATAGAGGGGTTTTGAGCAGCAAGCTTTCCCCGGGAAAAATATGTGTTGTGGATTGATTTGCTTCTTTCTCTTACTTGATGTGATTGAGTGATCATGTTCAATTTTCTGCAATTAACTTGTAGAAGGGTTCAATATCTTGCTTTAGCATATCGCTTGATCGGATTGAATCCATTGGAATACATATTGTTTGTATAATTTCTACATGGTATCAGAGCATGAATTTTTTGGGCGGTGAGTTTGCAGAGAATATGTGAAAATTTTGATGCAAATTTTTTTAAAAAAAATAGCATATTTGGATTCCTTGCTAAAACATACCCAAATGGAAAAAAAAAAATCGGTCGAATCGGAACTCGAATAAGGTAGATATCGTCGATTTAAAATCGAATCTTTTTTAGAAAAAATTGCGACGGCGGGACAATTACAATGTGTGCGAGTCAGAAAAGGAAAGAAAGCCAAGGGAAAGAATTCCCAAGAAAAAGAGGGCAAGAGAGTCTTTTCCAAGATCAGATGTTTTCATTGTCACGAACATGGGCACTATACTTCAACTTGTCCATAGAAGAAGGCAAGTAAGAAGGAGCCTAGAGTTGCAACGGGTGAAGCATTGGCTTCATAGTTCGAGCTTGATTTTACTCTCATTGCATGCATGGCCAACACTATAATGGGATGCATGTGGTATTTAGACAGTGGTGCCTCGTTCCATATGGTGGGGAATAGAGATCTCTTCAGTGACTTGGAGGAGAAGGACCTCCAGCAGAACATAGAGTTTGGAGATGACGGGAAGTATAGTGTGATCAACATAGGTACAGTTACCTTTAAGAGGGATAATGGCTCCCATATAAGACTAGCATATGTTTTGTATGTTCCAGGCCTAAAGAAGAATCTTGTCTCCATAGCAGTATTGGAAGACCGTGGTTATGAAGTGATGTTTAGAAAAGGAAAATTTTTCCTTAAACACATAGCCATGGGACAGTTGTAGCAGATCAATTCAAGAGTCAAGAACCTGTATGCTCTCAAGGTTGAGGATGCATGCAAGGCTTTGAGGAGAAAATTAGTGGTTAATGACGTGGTGGTTGGGAGGGAAAAATTATCTCTCAACATGTAGCCTCAGAAGAAGTCTCAGAAGTTTGTGAAGCAGCCACAATTGGATATGCAGAGAGGAGACCGAGTGGAAGATTCCACTCAAGAATAAGCCTCCAAGAGGGGGAAATTTTGATCCATAAAGGTAGAGGGAGTACATGCATCTATACCTCTAGGTGTGAGGTGGAGCGATGTGAAAAATTAATCCCATGAAGAAATTTGGGCAGGATTCATTGAGATGGTGTGTTTCATGGATCGAACCTAGCTACGAGGAGCCCATAGTACAACAGTAGCAGGAGGGATCGGTTAGATTGATGCAGTCAGATGTCAAGAGGATAGAAATTAGAGTGACAGGTGCCGGATACTGGAGCGCAGATCAGAGTTGGAAGTAGTGCAGAGTGCATGGATGTATATGTCAGTAGTGCAGAGAGTCCAGTAGACATGTGTTGTAGGATCCAACATTCAGAAGACTCTAATGGCAGATGCATTATATGGATTCAATTGTTTAGAGGCTATTCAGTTTCAGAAGTGTTGCATGCAGAACATTCCAAGGGTACTGGATCGGGACAGATTGATTCCTTTCTTGTTGAGAGGGAGTGTTGAAATTTTCAACAAGAAACAGTGAAATTGGCATCCAGAAAATCGCACCCAGAAATGGCTACCATGGAGGCTTTTGATTTAATTATTTCTTAATTAAATTATAAGAAATATGTGTCAAATTTATTTATCCCTTAAATAAATCGGAAAATAAATTGTAATCCTGTCTCATAATCACTTGTAATAGTTAATTGTGTGTGATAGACTCAGTTAGCTCATGAAATTCGAGTTGAGGATGGTTGGTGAGGCATGTAGAGTGATTCTATTTGTTTTAGAGTCCAAGTTGCAGTTAGTGTATTAGTTTAATGCATGATAAATGAGTTAACTCAATTAAGTGAGTTAAAGTCAGTCTAACTAGTTGTAACTGATTGTTGCACTAGTGAGAGGTCAAGTGAATTAAATAAGATTTAATCCACATGCAGTGATCTGTCAAGTGGCTAATGATTTACTATTAATAGTTGCATGCATGTCAGTTCTGATGAAGACCCAGTTGAGACAGAGGTTAAAAGGAAGTTATCTATCAGTTGTATTTATATAAAATTCCTCCGGCGCAATTATATACACCATAGGATGCCCATGATGTATTGCGCAGTCTAGGAAGGCTAATTATACTAAATAATAGGGATTAACTGCCTAGGGATTGCGTGAGCAAGGCAGGCTGAGCAGAGGTTGCAAATTGGCTAAGTACTAGCCCAATTTTGTTCATATCAGTGTGAGACAGTCAGGATAGTGCAACATACTCTTGTGAGAAGAGTGCATTGTATTGTTTCATGATTCCTTGGTTCATTATACAATAGAGATAGAGGGTTTTTAAGCAGCAAGCTTTCCCTAGGAAAAATATCTGTGTTTTGGATTGATTTGCTTATTTCTCTTACTTGGTGTGATTGTGCAATCGTGTTTATTTTTCCGCAATTAGTTTGTAGAAGGATTCAATATCTCGCTTTAGCATATCACATGATCGGATTGAATCCAATGGAATACATATTATTTGTATAATTTATACAATTATAAATTCTCGAGTCTGCCTGTTGAGATTAATTTTGTGAGGCAAAGGGATCTTCTTAGCATCTATTGTCAAATTGACAGTCTTAAAACCTGTTGAAGAGGAAACTGAAAATGCACAGGGATGAGTAAATGAAATCCTTAGCTAATTTCTTTCTAAATCCATAACAGATAAAAATCTTGTTTGATAATGTGAAGAAGATTGGGCCTCCAGTTGGATTCCATATTTTCTCTGATTTTCCTGTTTTTGTCTTCAATTTGTGAAAACACCTGCTTTATCATAGGGATAGCGTTTTGAGCAGCTTCTTCTGGAAGGGGATAAGATAGTGTGCAAATTGTCTCCCCCAAATGCAACTGGAAACTAGATACTGATGCTACACTTCCTTCATTAGATAATTTTGTTCTCTTAGCTGCTCCATCTGTATCTTCTTCCAGATCTATAACCTCCTCATGACCTCTCTTCAAATTCTTCTCCTTCTGTGAAGGTGTTTCAACCTCTATTCCTCCTGATGAAACAATTTTCCGTCCATTGGCCATTTTTTTCAATTTTTGGTCGAGATTCATGTAAGAAAGGAGCATAGCCATTCTCTATTATTTTGTTGGAAATCACATGAAATCGATCATAGGCCCATTTCTCTCCCAATAGTAAATCCATCCCTTCAAGCAACTTTTGTAATTCCTCTTCTGCTTGTTTATGTAGGTTTTAACCCTGTACATAAATTATCTGCAAACAAATTCTTAAAAATAGAAGATAAACAATACCAAGAGCATAAAACATAAAACAGATATACACAAAGATTTTTCCCCAAGAATGAATGAAATATTTGAAAATCAAGGTCTAGAAGTAACTAATGCAAAGGATATTCTGAGTTGTGGCATAACCTGACATATGAGCACCAAAGGCTCCAGAATGGCATTCATTTAAAGCTTTCTCATCTTCCTCATGAGTTAAACAACGTCGAAGAATGAAATCGACACCAAGGCAATATAAATTATCCCCAACAATTGTAGGTTTTAACCCTGTACATAAATCATCTGCAAACAAATATTAAAACAGAAAATAAACAATAGCGAGAGCATAAAACATATAACAGATATACATATAGATTTTTCCCCTAGATCCCAAATCGAGACTACATGCCGAATATATATATATATATATATATATATATATATATATATATATATATATATATATATATATATATATATGTATATCTATAAACCCCAATCCATTAACCCTAGATTAGAACATAATTTTAGTTCCCTTAAACCGAATCTACAAAATATCAGGGGCAGAAAACCATCATGCCCCAAAACCATGTGCAAACCCGTTCACAAAACCATAGGCGACTCTGCCCATCTAAAATATGGTCCAAAAAAAATTCTCGGTGTTAGCACAAAAAATGTTAATGGTGTAATCGCCATTTTGTCACTGTTTTCAAATTTTTATCGTGTCCTAGTCCATGTCCAAAGTTTGAGTCATTTCCAATAAAATTTAAAAAGAGTCCCAACATCAAGGTATTTTTAAGTGAATAGGTGTCATAGTGTTTCAGAGTCCTAAAATAAGTTAAAATATCTATTTTGACTTATTTTAGTGTTGAATGTTAGTCGATGTTTGGGTAATAAAGTTGCAGTCATTTGGTCTGGAATAATAGCTACCTTTGTTGCAAATTCATTGTCAAAACAGTTATGCAGTAAAAGGCAGCTGCTTCTTAGAAATAAAAGTCATATAATCCACATAGTGAAAAGCGCAGCTATTTCACTGAGATTTTGGTTATCTCAGAAAAGAGACTACAGGTAAATAGGTAATGAGTTTTCAAAGCAGGCAGTTTAAGGCTTCATGGGCAGCATTGCAACCAGAGTTCTTTAAAAGCAAAGCGCGGCCTGCAGATAACAGATTGACCAACAGAGAGGGAGATCCGGAGAAGAGAATAAAATAATGTTTAAATAGAGCTTGACAGGAATTAAACTAAGGAATGAAGCAAAGGAGAAGAATCGTGTGCAGAATGATCAGATGGCCATGATCCAATCGCAGATCCGAAAGGGAAGAAACCGACGACTCAGGTTAAAGCGCAAATGGAGTGACTTCACAAATTGTAATTTTAAAGTTTACCATTAAGGAAATTACGTGGTATGTTAAGTGATTTGCGATGCGATGAGGTGAGGGGCACGTGTCGGTGTAGCGCACTAGTGCGATTTTGCGCATCGCATAGTTTACGGTTTAGCCGTTGTCAGTTTAAAGTTGAACTTGCGGTGGTCGATGTGTGATTGCTTTCGATTGGTCAACATGTTGTCGGGCCCTAGAACCACAATTCCGCGTGTATTCATATTGTTTGGGAGAAATTGTGGTTTTGTTTAAAGTTCCGATAAATGTTGTTGATTGCACGTGTATGTATGTTTATAAAAATTCCGATGAATGATGTGCGATCGGTCCCAATTCTCT
This sequence comes from Pinus albicaulis, assembly GCA_034641835.2. Classification (NCBI taxonomy): domain Eukaryota; kingdom Viridiplantae; phylum Streptophyta; class Pinopsida; order Pinales; family Pinaceae; genus Pinus; species Pinus albicaulis. The sequence continues at coordinate 743,932,920 of CM076570.1, read as the reverse complement.
GCCACGTCACCTTTTCTCTCATCGCACATCGCACTTCGCCATTTTCAACATTTAACCCCCACATTTCATAATAAAACTTCTGATGCAAGATCTGCGATCTATGATCAGTCCAACTCCTTCGCAACGTCATCATCCCCCTCGCTTATCATTAATCCCGCTCGATGTATCCTCTATCAATTAAACCTTTTTAAAGGGTTTATTTGTAATTTCACATAAGATGAACCTCCGCCATTTTATCCAAAAGTTTCAGGTTTTCTACCATTACAAAGGGTTTTCAACCAAAAAAGGGAAAGGAACAGTGGAACAGCGGCAGAATTTCTCTCGAAAAATCTTCTACCACTACTCACAGTACCAGCACATTTTTACCAGGCAACGAGAAGCATTCAAGGAACATCCACACACCATTTTCACTGTTGTTTGCACATTTTATGGAGTTGGTTGCACCAGAACGAAAGAGGAGTCTTCCCATAAAACTTCCACATCTTACAAACCACTTGAAATTTTTAGCATTAATGTTGTTATTTTCATTATGTCATAGCACTTTTTAATTAAGATTAGAGGATAAGCCTCATCTCTTGCACGAGATCGTAATAACTTTTGGAAACAGATTCACCTTTTTCTATGGAAGATGACAGTATCATATTTTGTCTATATATGCCAAACTGATATGACGTCATGGTTGGTTGATGGTTATATAATTTTGACTTATATGAACTATAAATTTTTTTTGTGAATGAAATGGAATGATACTACTAAGGACTTATTACCAATTTGATATGTGTACTATCTACTTTACTTGTGTTTCCATATCTCCTTTCTTCCAGTTCTAGTTTGCAAATCATCATACTGTTATGTGTTTTTATTAGTCTCTTAAGCAAGTTATGTGTTTTATTAGTTCTTGTTAGTCTCACACAGTGAGAATTCCTGACAAAATATATGTTATAACAGTAGAAGAGCATCACTCATGATAGTTATTCTCCATGATATTTCAGTGAGAATCTTGTCAGACTAGAAATAGCTTTCTCTCAATGGAATATTTTCAAACTGCTACTTTTGTGAATTTCTACTAAATGCATTAGATTTATGTTTTACAGACCTACTGATTCTCCTATCATCTTACAAATTCCTCTCCTCATAGACTACAAACTTGCACCTTGCTACCAGATCAAGTTACAATACCCTCTTTTAGTAGAACTGTGGATTTGAACGAAATCTCTCTTCAGTGAATCAGAGTTTATACCATCTTCCAATCCCATAAAACAAAACATTAAAATTGCCTTAGAGTTTAAGATGTGTCTGGTCAGGCGCTTGCTACACTCCAAGTGCTGATTCCAGTGCCAACATCTTTTGGTGCGTTTGCCGGGAGATGAAGGCCTTGTAACAAATTATTCTCCCAAGTCTATTGTTATGAATTCATGATAATCAATTCTTGATGGTGAAAAATAATTGGTGACCTGAAGAAGAATACAAATTTGTTCACCTGGCGACTCCACAAAGAGGAAGAGTGGTTTCAAGACCTCCTTCTACAAGGAGGAATGAGAGATCTCCAATTGTGACTCCAGTTGCTGACCCAGAGAAAATCATCAAAGATGCTAAAAGAAAACAGAGATCAATTGAAGCCACATCTCAGTCAGTGAATAAGGTACACAAAAATTACATTCCAAAGCAAAAGGTACCTCTATCTACTTTAGAATCTAATGACATTTTAGTTTCAAAATATTTTTTTGAAAAAACTCAAGTTGAAGCCACTCCCCTAGAAAATAAAGTGGATGTTGTTAACAAGTCAGAACAAGTATTGGCTATTGCAACTTTTCTTGATAGGTATATTTTGAATGAAGAAGACTTCAAGACTATTTTAAATTTCCTCCAGACTCATCCTGAATACCAGTCACTTATTACCCCTTAGTAAGAATATTTTCCTTTCTCTCCAAATCCAGCTGTTGGGGCATCTTCCTCTCATCCACTTGAAGAGACTGTACCTGAAAATCTTACTTTTAATTTATCTGAGTTCCTTGCTCAGCAAAATAAGGCTAAATTAACTCCATCCCCTCAAGAGAAATCTTTAGATTCTGACTCTTCTGCTGAAGGAGAAGTTAAGAAATCCTCTGTTCATATTTTTAAAAACCCACTCTTTTCAGTTCCAAAGCCTGAAAAATTAGCTCAAGACCCCCAATTTTCTGTTATCCTAAATCAGAATCAGAATTCACCAATTGTAATTCATATTTCTTAAACAGCTACATCAACTGTACATCAACAAAATATGGCCCAGCCTGCCCTTACAAGGATGCAGAAGATAGTGGTTGCAAGATATGCGCCACTTGTTCTCCCTCAACCCTTACATCCACTTCCCCAAGGAGATTACTTGAAATATCTTCCAAAATACACTATGGAGGGAGAAGGAGTTTCTGATGATGAAAATTTAGTGGCTTTCTATAGTTATGCTAACAATCAAAATATTGAACATGAAGATTTCTGGACAAGACTCTTTGTTCAGAGCTTGGATGGTGAAGCTCGAAAATGGTTTAGAAATCTGGCTCCAAATTCAATAAAAGTAATTGATGAATTAGAAGAGATATTTGTGAAGAATTGGGGTGATAGGAAAGACTATTTTTATTATCTTACATAATTTGTAACTCTGAAGAAAAAATCAAATGAGTCATTAGTTGATTTTACTAAGAGGTTTAATAAGATTTATCAGAAAATTCCTGAAGAAATTAAACCCATTGAAACCACAGCTATGATAAATTTTGCAAATGCTTTAGATTCTGAGTTTGCCTTATGGTTGAGGGCTGAAAAAGAAAAGACACTAACAACTATGCAAGAGGCTGCAATTGGAGTGCAGTCTAATCTCATGGCTTCAATTAAATTAAAAATGGAGGAAGAAAAGGCAGCAGAAGATAAAAAGAAAATGAAATAAGAAAAGCCTTCTTCTTCCAAGTCCCTTTTAGCAGAAGAAAAGATCGACCAAATGTCCAATTTGATCAAGGAACTTTCCTCTAATGTGTCAAAAATAGAGGTAGATAATAAACCAGCTGCTAGAGCCAATCAAAATGAAACTAATATAAATCAGACTCCCTTCAGGAGGCCTTTTTAGCCTCAAAAAATACTACAGCGCCCAAGGAGGAATGTTGATGATAAAAATGTTCATCCTCCTTTAAATAATTTTGCTGAAGAAGAACAACGAGGAAATCAGGAAGAAAATGAAGAAATAAATCATGTGGGAGAAACTTCACAGTCAACATGTTTGACATTGCAGGAATATGAAGATAGATCAAGAATTTGTTTGTTTTCTGATGATATGAATGCTCAAATTTATGCACAGAATGATCAGAAACAACAGGAAGTTCAAAAAAGAAATTACCCTTTAAGATCTAAAGGTTTTGTTCAGCAGCCTAAAAAAAATGTTGAGATTGCAACAAGATGATGAGCTTAGTGGAAAGAAGTCACCTTCACTAAGTGGGCCCGCAGGCTATTTTTGGCGCAAGTCTATTTTTAGACATGTCGATCATATTCTATGAGTTGCAGGATGCTATTTGTGGATGGTTGGTCAAGTTGCAAAAATATATGCACTTCTATTTTTAGAAATATTTGGCGGAATCTATTTTTAGATTGCCAGTCTAAAAATAGATATGCCGAATATTATTAGCTCTTAATAATATTTGGACTATAAACATTATCTTATTCTCTTGGAGCACTTCAGTTAAGTGCACAGATGTGGCACAGGAGCTGACAGAAGGAATTACGCTATTCCTAAGGGTCAAGTGGAGCTATTGCATGGATACTTCAGTTAGAACTCATGTGAGAGAGTTTGGTGGAGTTGATTGAGGAAGTTAATGGAGTTGTGTTCAGTTTAACTGAGTTAAACATAGTTGAGTTAGTTGTATCTAGTCTAACTGATTGATACACTAGTGAGAGTGGTGTGAATTAATTATTAATTAATTCACTAATTATTAACTCATTAATCAACTAAAGAATACATCAGTTAGCTACAATGCATGGACAGTTTCAGTGGAGACCAGTGAAGAGTTAGGTGAAAGAGCAGTGTGACTATCAGTTGTGACTATAGTGTTGCATGATTTGCAACAACCAGTGATTGGAGATGCTAATGAGGATTGCATGAGAAATTTAGGACCAATTCGAGTTCATTCAGAGCCATTCTTCAGTAGTGATTGTGCAATAGAGGCAGGCTATCAGGTGGCAGAGATTGGAGCATGTGATTTGCTAGATCGAGCTTGATTAGTGTGTAGCAATTGGAGATTGTACTGAGAGCTTTGTGAGGAGCTTTGTATAATGATTGTTACATGATCTCTATGAAATATAATATACAGATAGTTGGGGGTTTTCAGCTTTAAGCTTTCCCATAAAATACTGTGTTCATATGTGTGATTGTTTATGGTTTTAATGTGCGCATGTGATTGTTTTTATTTCCACAATTAATGATCAATGGTAGAAGAGATTTTGTATTGTGCATGAAGTTAAAATAGTGTGTGATCAGGAGAATCTCGGTGTATAACATATCAGTTATCAAATTTCTACATGGTATCAGAGCGATATTGATCATTGGAGCAATTGCAAAACATTGAAGTGGTTGAGTTTTGTGCTGGTGGAATTCGAATTTGCAGTAGTGTTTTCTTGGTGTCAAAGTTGAGTTGTCTTTCAACAGATTGCGATTGGAGTATGCCCCTAAGGGAAGCTTGAATTATATTGCATGGAAGGACAGGATGGAGGCAGTGCTGGATGACAATGGATTGAAGGAGTTCATAGATGCAGAAATTCCAAAACCTGCTTCTAGTGATGCTGCCGCACTTGACGCATGGCAAAAGAAGACAGCAAAGTGTCGAAGAATTCTGTTGGAAGGTGTAAAGGATCACATAGTGTCCAGCCTTCATGGTAAGGCTTCTCCATTCTTGATGTGGAAAGCATTGACAGACTTATTCCAAAGCAAGAGCGACCAGAGAAAGTTGGCGCTCAAGGATAAACTCAGGAACATAAAAATGGAGAAAGGCGACAGTATGCCCAAGTACCTCACAAAGTTCATCCAATGCAGGGATGAGCTGGGAAGTGTGGGGGTGACTGTAGATGACGAGGACTTGGTGAGCTTGGCTCTCCTTGGGCTTTCGAAGAGTTGGCATTCCTATCAGGACTCTGTCAATGGTCGGGAGAAATTGCCAGGATGGGAGCGACTTTGGTCGGATCTTGTGCAAGAGGAGATAAGGCGGAGTACCAGGGACAGATCTTCATCAAAGAACTCTGATGAAGAGAATTGCGCTTTGGCTGCCAAAGCAAAGAAGGGGAAGAGCAAGAAAGCTTCTCATTCCGGTGCGAAAGGCAAGAAGCAGGACATGTCCAAGGTGAAGTGCTTTCACTGTCACCAACACGGACATTATGCCACAAATTGTCCACATAAGAAGAAAAATAAGCAGGTTGCTGGATCTATAGCTGGAGAGGCCTTAGCCTCGCATTTTGAGCTGGATTTTTCGTTGATCGCATGCTTGGTTCAAGTATGATGGGTTCAATGTGGTTTCTTGACAGTGGTGCGTCTTTTCATATGACCGGAGATAAAGATTTTTTTACTGATCTGGATGAGAAAGATCTTGGAGTGCACATCGAGATGGGCAATGATGGTAGATACAGTGCGACCGGTATCAGTACCATTTCCTTTGAGAGGGAGTCTGGTAAACCCTTCATATTGAAGGAAGTGATGCATGTTCCGGGATTGAAGAAGAATCTTATCTCTATGGCGATGTTAGAAGACAAGGGATATGATGTTGTCTTTAGCGAGGGAAAGGCTTTCCTGCGCAGTAAGGCAACTGGTGAAACCCAGAGGATAGGGGTTCGAGTTAAGAAATTTTATCAGTTGCAGGTAGATGGCTGCGCAAAAATGGCAGGCAATGCAGAAGGAGTGGTGAGCCGAGATGATAGCGAGCTGTGGCACAGGAGATTGGGCCACCTTCACCATGGAGCTTTGAAAATTTTGCAGCAGATTTCTACTGGGCTTCCCAAAGGTACACTTGCACAGTCAGATCAGTGCAAGGGATGTACTTTGGGAAATTTTGTGAGAGCCACCTTTCACGAGAAGGATATTCGTGCCACGACGATCCTTGAGAGAATTCACACAGACGTGTGTGGACCTTTCTCAGTAGCTTCGATAGAAAAGCACATGTACTATGTGATATTTGTTGATGATTTTTCTCGGAAGTGTTGGATCTTCTTCATGCAGAAGAAGAGCGAGACATACTCAAAGTTCTGTGAGTTCAAGGCACTGGTTGAGAAAGAATCGGGGAAGCAGGTGAAGGCTCCTAGGAGCGATAATGGTGGTGAATTCATCTTTAGCGAATTCAAGGACTTTTGCAAAGCAAGGTATGAATTCAAGAGAGCCTATAGCGCCTCATAACCCACAATGAATTGGTTTTTGTTAAATACTTAATGATCGTGGGTGTTGCACGGCGATGTTGCATGATCGTGGCCTTCCCATACACTTGTGGGCTGAGGCATGCAATAATCGCGGCTTATGTGCAAAACCGTTGTCCTCACAGGATACTTGGCATGAGTACACCCGAGGAGGCATTTTCTGGTAAGAAGCCTGATATTTCCCATTTGAGGATTTTTGGTTCACCTGTTTACATTCATGTGATGAAGGATGCCAGGAAGAAGCTGGAGTGGACTATAGAGGTTGTGATATTTTTGGGCTACACTGATATGCCCCACAACTATCGTGTGTATTTTCCAGACAGTCGCAAGAATATTGTGCGACGGGATATCAAATTTCATGAGGAGAAATCCATGAAGTGTTCACTTGAGAGGGAGCCACACTTACATGTAGATGAGGAGCTATTAGTTCCTAAGGATGAGCCTCAGGATGTGGATCAGCCACAAGAGGAGGTTCATGGAGTGGAAGAGACCACTCATGCAGCGCCAACCATCAGAGGGCAGAAGCACACTACAAAATCTGAGCGACTGGCTCAAGATGCAAAGAAGATTGTAGGAGCACCTACATCACAGCGCAGACAGAGACAATCACCTGATCGGTATACTGGATACATGGCTCTTATGAGCAAGTGTATCATGACAGAGCCATCCTCTTTCGAGGAAGCTGTGGAGGATCCCACATGGGTAGATGCCATGGTGGAAGAGTATGATTTGATTGTCAGAAACAGTGCATGGGAGATTGTCCCAAGGCCGAAAGGGAAATCAGTGGTAGGTTCGAGATGGATCTACAAAGTGAAGCAAGCAGCTGACGCGAGTGTGGAGAAGTACAAGGCAATATTTGTTGCCCGAGGCTTCTCACAGATTGAGGGGATCGATTATGAGGAAATCTTTGCACCTGTCGCAAGGTATTCTTCCATACGGACAATTCTTGCTCTCTCAGCACAGATGGGGTGGCACATTCATCATATGGATGTGAAGACTGCATTCCTCAACGGAGTGATTGAGGAGGAGGTGTACATAGAGCAGCCCGAAGGTTTCGAGATCTTCAGCAGCGAGTCGCATGTGTGTAGGCTCAAGAGAGCGTTGTATGGGTTGAAACAAGCACCTCGTGCTTGGTACACACGGATAGACAGTTATTTCACCGGACTTGGATTCTCCAAGAGTGAGGCAGATCCTAACCTATACCAGATTGTGGTGGAGGGTAAGTTTCTGATCATTGTACTTTATGTAGATGATTTTATTTTGACAGGTGATGAACTGTTGATACACTCATGCAAGGCTGATCTTGTAAAGGAGTTTGAGATGAAGGACTTGGGCCTCCTTCATTATTTCCTGGGATTGGAAATTTGGCAGTGCAGTGATGGATTGTTTGTGTCTCAAGGCAAGTATGCCCGGGAGATACTGGAGAAGTTCAACATGCATGGCTGCAAGCCTATCAACACTCCTCTTCCTGGTGGTTGGAGGAAAGAGGATGCTACATCGACAGAGGTAGTGGATGCCACTATTTATCGACAGTTGGTGGGGTTGCTTATGTATCTGTTCAATACACGACCCGACATATGCTATGCTGTTAACCAGCTTTCACAAGCTATGGTTAAGCCTACCAAGCTCTTTTGGAAGGCAGGTAAGCATGTATTGAGATATCTCAGAGGCACATCGGGATATGGATTATGGTACAGACAGTCGAATGAGGTGGAGCTATGTGGCTTCATGGATGCAGATTGGGCAAGGAGCCCAACGGACAGAAAGAGCACATCTAGAGGGATTTTCAGTATTGGGTCAACAGCAGTTTCTTGGTACAACAGGAAGCAGAGATCCGTGGCACTCAGTTCAGCAGAGGCCGAGTATATGGCAGTGAGTTTGGCTGCATGCGAGGCTATATGGATGAGGAAGATCATGGTCGGGTTGTTCGGTTCACACTTAGATCCTACTGTGATATATTGTGATAATCAGAGTTGCATCAAACTCTCGGTTAATCTAGTATTTCATGATAGATCTAAACACATTGACATCCGGTATCATCATATCAGAGATTGTGTGCAGCGGAAGATCATGTTACTTTCATACATTCCCACGAAGGATCAGGATGCTGATATCTTGACAAAGGCGCTCACCAGGAGCAAATTCGAATACCACAGGGGCAGTATCGGGGTGGAAAATAATTCCTATCTTGTTGAGAGGGAGTGTTGAGATTGCAACAAGATGATGAGCTTAGTGGAAAGAAGTCGCCTTCACTAAGTGGGTCCGCAGGCTATTTTTGGCGCAAGTCTATTTTTAGACTATGTCTATTTTTAGACATGTCGATCATATTCTATGAGTTGCAGGATGCTATTTTTGGATGGTTGGTCAAGTTGGAAAAATAGATGGACTTCTATTTTTAGACATAATGGGCGAAATCTATTTTTAGATTTCCAGTCTAAAAATAGATATGTCGAATATTATTAGCTCTTAATAATATTTGGACTATAAACATTATATTATTCTCTTGGAGCACTTCAGTTAAGTGCACAGATGTGGCACAAGAGCTGACAGAAGGAATTATGCTATTCCTGAGGGTTAAGTGGAGCTATTGCATGGATACTTCAGTTAGAACTCATGTGACAGAGTTTGGTAGAGTTATTGAGATAGTTGATGGAGTTGTGTTCAGTTTAACTGAGTTAAACATAGTTGAGCTAGTTGTATCTAGTCTAACTGATTGATACACTAGTGAGAGTGGTGTGAATTAATTATTAATTAATTCACTAATTATTAACTCCTTAATCAACTAAAGAATACATCAGTTAACTACAGTGCATGGACAGTTTCAGTGGAGACCAGTGAAGAGGTAGGTGAAAGAGCAGTGTGACTACCAGTTGTGACTATAGTGTTGCATGATTTGCAACAACCAGTGATTGGAGATGCCAATGAAAATTGCGTGAGCAAGGCTGGACCAATTTGAGTTCATTCAGAGCCATTCTTCAGCAGTGATTGCGCAGTAGAGGCAGGCTATCAGGTGGCAGAGACTGGAGCATGTGATTTGCTAGATCGGGCTTGATTAGTGTGTAACAATTAGAGATTGTACTGAGAGCTTTGTGAGGAGCTTTGCATAATGATTGTTACATGATCTCTATGACATATAATATACGGATAGTTGGGGCTTTTCAGCTTTAAGCTTTCCCATAAAATACTGTGTTCATATGTGTGATTGTTTATGGTTTTAATGTGCGCATGCGATTGTTTTTATTTCCGCAATTAATGATCAATGGTAGAAAAGATTCTGTATTGTGCATGAAGTTAAAATAGTGTGTGATCAAGAGAATATTAGTGTATAACATATCAGTTATCAAATTTCTACAAAAAAATCAAATTCAGATAAACAAGTTGCTAAAAAGAAGTCCAAGTTAAAATTACTGCAGAAAATAGGGAATTAGTTCCAACTTATTTCAGTTTCAAATCTGAATTGAATAAAATCAAAATTCTAGTTCCACTCCTGGAATTATTGAAAAATTTAATATTCCCAATTAGCCATTGCTAATTGGAATATTATATTTGCTCCATTTTGCAGTGTAGAAGAATAAATATGGTAGGGAGACCCCTTAAATGTCTTTAATAGCAATAAAACAATCCCAATTTGAAAGGGGATCAGAATAGGAGGGAAAATAAAGCCACCTTGGTGTGAAAGGAGGCAATACAGGTGAACTAGATCCAATTGACCAAGTCAACAGCGTTGCTAAAAGAGGAGCGAAACCAGTAAGGACAGCGCAGTTTTGAAGGAGGAATCTTTTCAAGGAAGTCACCTCATTAATGAGTGGGGTCAGGGGTGAGAAGGCTCACCAAGGATAAGAAGGAAGGGATAGCATTAAGGAGAGCATTCAGTATTCATCTATGTTTGGTCTTTTGACTACTTGCATGCTTCAGCTCTTTACCTGTGGTTGCAGCACTGTTTAGTGCAAGGGATTCTCATGCGGGAATTCCATCCTCTTCCTTGGTTCAGCTTGTTTAATGGATCTAAGGGGAAGGTTCTGAGCTATATTTCCACTATCAAACTTGGGTTCAAGCAGTAACCAACATCTACAGCGTATTCTCTTCCAGAAACTCCGTCATTTCTGAAGGTGAAGCAGTGGTAGAGTTGAATCCCTTGATTTTGTGCTAGTGCTTGAGGAGAAGGTGTCTCTTTCTCTCCTGGAAGGCTAGTAGGGAGGGCCTTTGGCCATTTTATGTATTGATCAGCTATTTCATGTAATATTCAGTCATATCAAATACAGTGTTGCAGTGGACTGCGTGATTTTCTGCAGTACTGCCTTTTATACTTGTGTAATGCTGGAAACCCTTGCCAAGTTGTCTTAATTCTTGTATAAGAGAGGCTAAACCTCCATTTGCTTGGATCTATGATTAATATAATCTCTAGAATTGTATTGATTCACATTTTTTTGTAGAAACCCTCATATGAATTACGCTATTACAGTCTTCAGAAATTCTGTTGTTGAAAGTCATGGGATTGGGGTGTTTTTGAGCTATATTGAGCTGGGGAGATCTGTTTAACATAGCGATGATGATTTTTTTCTGATTCCATTTGGTATGTGAGGTCCATACAACATATATAAGAGGATCCAAGTCCTATTTCATGTTTCTGTAGCGTAATTTTCTGAATACATCGTTTTCACTGACCATAGTGCAGCAATTCCTGAAAAAGAAATATTACAATGGTATCGGAGCTCTGCTCTTGGCTCAGCTTGTGGGGATAATCTATCTACAGTATGGAGGAGAAATATATTTCAAAAATCGTACTTCAAACCATGCAGAACATTGCAAGAGACCTCAAGGAGATGAGGCATAAAGGGGACTCTGTAAGGTTTTTCCATGAGGCAAGCACCAGCACTTCACATGGTATGGAGCATTCAGCTGCACTACAACACTCTACCATGCCTTAATTCCTATCTAGGGAAGATGAGGAGGAAACCCTGGGTAAATATTTTGAGGAATATGAATCCCAATCTCTTAAGTTCAAAGAACACTTGAGCTTTCAAGAGTTTTGTCGGATCAAGGATGGGAGGAGAGTTAATTCTCATCAAAAGAAGGAAATTTTTATGCAAGGATCAGACCTAAAACACAGTATGGGAAGGTTCTTCTTACCTGCATATGATGGAACACCTAAGTGTATAGCCAAGGCTTGGGTGGAGAAGCTGGACACTTATTTTCAGCTCAACAAGGTTTCTGAAATAGAAGCCATTAGAATAGCTGCGCTGCACTTAGAAGGGGAGGCTCATTAATGGTGGTTTCATGGATTAACCACACTTGCGCATGATCACATCACTTCATACTCAGTATTTACCAAAATACTAGTAGAAATATTTGATCCAAAGGATCCAGAAGCCCATTTTGTCAAGTTAACCGAGCTCAAGCAGGAGGAAGATCTTGAAGACTATATTGTTGAATATTTGTAGATCTCAGTGATGGTATCCAACCTCACTATGAGCAGGAAGGTATGCAATTTTTTTTATGGGATGGCTGAACCATTGCATGGGTTGGTCAAATCAACTAAACCAACCACTCTCCTTGAAGCTATGGAGAAATCTAGAAACTTGCAACATACCTTGCCCAAGGCAAAAACATTACTACAGCAAGAGACTTCTTCAAGGCCAAAGAAGACAATCCTTTTTCATGATTTGAAGAAAGTAAGGAAGGAAGAATGTGTTGCAGGGGAGACACGTTATATTGAGACCTTCTCCAAGGAGGGGGAGGAGGCCAATGCTGTATCATCCATAGAAGACTTTGCTCCAAGAGGGGGAGCTATTTCAGCGTTAAGAGGGGTCCCAAAATATCTGACCTTGAGGGTAAGAGGTACTATTATGGGGCAAAGGGTGTCTGTGCTGATAGATAGTGGAGCTACTCATAATTTCATTGATGCACAGCTAGTACATAGAAGAGGGATCTACATGGAGGAGTTTGAGGGATTCTCAATCCTGGTTCCAGGAGCTAGAACCCTGTAGTGTGCCAAATATGTTCCGGCACTATCCATCACCATGGGGACATACACATTAATAGACCACTTCTTTATGGTTGATATTCTAGACACCAATATCATATTGGGGGTCCAGTGGTTGATCACTCTTGGGAGATTTACCACTGATTGGACAACTTGGAGATGGAATGGACAGAAGGGAAGAATGGTAAGCATCAAAAGATCAAGGGCATAAACACATACCCCCCCCCCCCCCCCAGATTGTTTCAGCACACAGAATGAAAGCAGATCTGAACAAAGGAGATATAGAATGGGCAGTAGAGCTACATCTATCAGAAGCAGGGGGCAAGGTTTCACCAATACATCCAGATGTACAATCTCTTTTGGATCGGTATTCTACAGTATGTGGAGATATTCCACCAGGAAGGCCTCTTGACCGGGGGTTTGAACACACTATTGAGTTGGAGCAAGGAATCCAAGAAGTAGTCACCACTCCTTATGGGCATTCCAAGGCTTATAGGGATGATATTGAGAGGGCCATCCAAGAGTTGTTGGCTCTAGGACACATCAGGCCTAGTACCAGTCCTTTTTCTTCTTTAGTGGTCTTGGTAAAGAATAAGGATGGCACAATGAGGATGTGCATTGATTATAGAGCATTGAACAAGAATACCATGAAGAATAGGTACCCCATACCCAGGATCGATGAACTAATGGATGAGCTGAGGGGATCTAAATACTTCTGCAAGATTGATTTGAGATTTGGGTATCATCAAATCAAGGTGAGGGATCAGGATATCCCCAAGACAGTGTTCACATGTCACTATGGGCATTTTGAATTTTTGGTGATGCCCTTTGGATTAACCAATTCCCCAGCAACTTTCCAATCTTGCATGAACCACATCTTCTGTGTTCATTTAAGAAAGTTTGTATTGGTATTATTTGATGATATTCTTATCTACAGCCGCACTTGGGAGGAGCATTTGCAGCATATTGAGATAGTTCTACATATTCTCAAGGAGCAGCAATTCTATGCCAAGCTCTCCAAATGTGAATTTGGCTTCACAGAGATGCTTTATTTGGGTCACATCATAGGATTGGATGGAGTAAGGGTGCATGAGGAGAAGATCCAGGCTATCAGAGATTGGCCTGAGCCCAGGAATTTCACAGAACTCCAGGGGTTTGTAGGCATATGTACTTATTATCAGAAGTTTGTGAAAGAGTTCTCACAACTAGCAGCACCACTCACAGACTTGACCAAGAAGGGAGCTTTCAATTGGACACCTACATCACAAAGGGTTTTTGATAAGCTCAAAGAGGTAATGAGTAGTTGCCCTGTATTAGTTTTTCCTGTTTTTTCTCAACCTTTTTGTGATGCATCAGGTGAAGGAATTGGAGTAGTCTTGATGCAAGGAGGGCATATTATAGCCTTTGAAAGTGGGAAAATGCTTCCTCATGAAATTTTATACCCCATCTATGATAAAGAAATGTTGGCTATCATGCATGCATTAGCCAAATTCCGACAGTACTTGGTGGGGAATAAATTCAAGGTGAAGACTGACCATAACAGTCTTAGATTCTTTCTTGTAACAGAATCAACTCCAAGAAAGACAACAGAAGTGGGTGAGAAAATTCCAAGAATGTGACTTTGACATAGAATATGTCAAGGGGAAGAGAAATGTAGTGGATGATGCTCTATCCAGGAGACCTACAGCGTTGTCCTTGAGGGGCATGGACGCAGATTGGAAGGCTCAACTTTTAGTTGAGTATTCAAAAGATGACTTTGCATGTGAGATACTCGATGGAGTGGTATCAGATGAGAGGTATAGGGTGATGGATGAGGTCATCTATTACCGAGACCGGATCTTCTTGGCTAATAATTCCAAAATCAAAGGGAAGATCTTACAAGCATCACATGATTCCCCACTTGCAGGGCATCAAGGCTTCACAAAGACTTATAGGGCCATAAGAGAGAGATTCTCATGGAAGGGTCTCAAGGAGGATGTTCTCCAACATGTCAAGGAATGCACATTTTTTCAGAAAAACAAGGGAGAACACACCCACCCTGCTGGGTTATTGCAGCCACTACCTATTCCGGATGGGAAGTGGGAAAGCATCTCTATGGACTTCATCACCGGTCTACCTACAATACAGGGTAAGGATTGTATCTTTGTAGTTGTTGATAGACTAACAAAGTACTCTCATTTCTTTGCCTTTTCTGCACATTATACTGCTTCACAGGTGGCTGAGCTTTTCTTTAGAGATGTATTTAGACTCCATGGTCTCCCAAGGACCATAGTGAGTGATCGGGACAGTCGCTTCATGGGTGGCTTTTGGCAGGAATTTTTCCGGTTAGTGGGGACTGATTTGAAACCAAGCACTAGCTATCACCCACAAACCGATGGACAGATTGAGATAGTGAACAAGTGGCTAGAAGGCTACTTGAGAAACTATGTTGCAGGGCAGTAGAGGGCTTGGATGTGTTGGCTCCACTTAGGGGAGTATTGTTACAACACCACTCACCATATGTCTATTGGTATGACTCCATTCTGGGCCCTATATGGGTATGATGCACTCTTATTTGTTGATGTTATGTTTAGGGAAATTAAGGCTCCAACAACAAAGGAATGGATTCAGGAGAATTATGACATACTTAGAGCCCTCAAAGACAACATTGCTACTGCCCAAAACCAGCAGAAGATTTATGTAGACTGTGGTCGGGTAGAGAGACAGTTTGAGGTACGAGATCTAGTCAATCTACGTCTTCAGCCTTATAGACAGTCTACACTCAAGGAGAAGGGGGCTGAGAAGCTCAAACCACGTTTCTATGGGCCATACAAGGTGATTAGTTGCGTTGGTAAGGTAGCATATGAGCTGGAGCTTCCTAAAGGGAGCAAGATCCACAATATTTTCCATGTCTCTTGCCTCAAGAAGGCCATTGGGAGAAATTTAGTTTCCAACATGGATCTCCCCCATATTGATGATGAGGGCCACCTAATTTTGCAACCAAAAGCAATCTTAGACACAAGGGAGAGGCAACTAAGAAGAAGAGTTATCAAAGAATATTTGATTCGATGGAGGAATCTATGAGATGAGGATGCCACTTGGGAAGGAGAGAAGATCTTGCAGCATCCTTCTTTGTTGTTGCTTGAGGACAAGCAACTTTTGAGTGGGGAGGACTGTAATATTCCCAATTAGCCATTGCTAATTGGAATATTATATTTGCTCCATTTTGCAGTGTAGAATAATAAATGGGGTAGGGAAACCCCTTAAATCTATTTAATAGCAATAAAAAAAATCCCAATGTGAAAGGGGATCAGAATAGGAGGGAAAATAAAGCCACCTTGGTGTGAAAGGAGGCAATGCAGGTGAACTAGATCCAGTTGACCAAGTCAACAACACTGCTAAAAGAGGAGGGAAACCAGTAAGGACAACGCAGTTTTGACGGAGGAATCTTTTCAAGGAAGTCACCTCATTAATGAGTGGGGTCAGGGGTGAGGAGGCTCACCAAGGATAAGAAGGAAGGGATAGCAGCAAGGAGAGCATTCAGTATTCATCTATGTTTGGTATTTTGACTACTTGCATGCTTCATCTATTTAGCTGTGGTTTCAGTACTGTTTAGTGCAAGGGATTCTCATGCGGGAATTACATCCTCTTCCTTGGTTCAACTTGTTTAAGGGATCTAAGGGGAAGGTTCTGAGCTATATTTCCACTATCAGACTTGGGGTCAAGAAGTCACCAACATCTACAACGCAATCTCTTCCAGAAAATGTGTCATTTCTGAAGGTGAAGCAGTGGTAGGGTTGTATCCCTTGATTTTGTGCTAGTGCTTGAGGAGAACGTGTCTCTTTCTCTTCTGGAAGGCTAGTAGGGAGGGCCTTTGGCTATTTTATGTATTGATCAGCTATTTCATGTAATATTTAGTCATATCAAATACAGAGTTTCAGTGGACTGCGTGATTTTCTGCAGTATTGCCTTTTCTACTTGTGTAATGCTGGAAACCCTTGCCGGGTTGTCTTAATTCTTGTATAAGAGAGGCTAAACCTCCAGTTTCTTGGCTCTATGATTAATATAGTCTCCATAATTGTATTGATTCACATTTTACTATAGAAACCCCCATATGAATTACGTTATTACAGTCTTCAGAAATTCTGTTGTTGAAAGTCATGGGATTGGGGTGTTTTTGAGCTATATTGAGCTGGGGAGATCTATTTAACATAGCTAGGATGATTTGTTTCTGATGCCATTTGGTATGTGAGGTCCATATAGCATATATAATAGTATCCAAGTCCTGTTTCATATTTCTGTAGCGTAATTTTCCGAATTCAGCGTTTTCACTGACCATAGTGCAGCAATGAATATTACAAAAAATCTAGCATATAAAGAGTCTTTTAAGAGTCTGTTTCAGCCTCCTCTCACTCCTGATTCAGTCAACCTTGATGATTAGAATCCCACTACTTATCTAGGTTTTCATGTCCAAGACCAAAATGATGAAACTCACCGCCTTTCTACCTGTCACTCAATATACATGACAAATTGTTGCATAATTGTCTGTTAGATTCTGGAGCTTCCCACAATATCATGCCAAAGAAAGTTATGGATGAATTGGGATTAGATATCACCAAGCAATACCATGACCTTTACACCTTTGAATCCAAAAAATTCAAGTGTCTAGGAGTGATTAAGGATTTGGTTGTTTCCCTTACCCAACTGCCTATGAAGAGCTTAGCGATGGACATTATGGTTGCTAGCATTCCTTCTAGATTTGGGATGTTAATTTCTATATCTTGGTCTAAGAAATTGGGAGATACCCTTCAGATGGATATGTCATATGCTACCATCCCAATATTTGGAGGGGAATTCAGAAGGTTGTATAGGGAAACTCAAATGGCCTACATCATTAGTGATCAACACAATCCATCAAATCATCCCATATATGTTGAAGAAAAGGAATTGGGGTCATCAATTTTTCACCTTGTTGCTGATGATAATGATTTCCAGCCTGAAATAAGTGAAAAACAACACTTTCAAGGTGAAAATGATCAACATTCAGGAGGACAGATTTGGAAATTGTACTTTGGCAGAGCCTCTTTAAGAGAAGTATCGGGAGCCGGTGTAGTCCTCATTTCTCCTACTCAGTGGAAGGTGACCATATCATACAAAATGCAATTTGCTACCACTAACAACACTGTTGAGTATGAAGCACTTGTACTGGGTATGAAGGCAGCAAAATATTTGGGAGCAGAACAGCTAATTGCCTTTGGTGATTCAAAGTTGGTGATTAAGCAGGTGAGAAAAAATTACCAAGTGAAAAATTCAAAATTGAATAATTATATGAATGAAGTCTGGGATTTGATTGAGCATTACTTTTCAGCATTTAGTATAAATATTGTCACTAGAGAAGAAAATTAAATTGTTGATTCACTAGATATTGTTACTAGTAATTTCAAAGTTCCTCTAGATGTCAAGGCAGTGTATGATGTTTAAATAAAAAAAAGACCTCCAATTCCTGATAACATCAAGCAATGGCAAGTATTTGAGGATGACAGGGAGATTCAAATTTTTTTAGAGTTTGCAGACATACAAGTTGCTGATGAGCAGGAAATTGTTTAAAACCAAAATAGCAGCTATTTTAAGAAACTATGGCTGGAAAAAACATTATAGATCTAAAAACTAACTTTATTCCTAAGGGTTTAGTTCCTCTAGAAATATTGTTTGATAATAATGATGTTTTTCTCAAGCCTGAAATCAAAGTTGATGGAGAGAGTACAATAGAATGTAACATTGGTACAGAAGACCGGCTAAGATTAGTCAAAGTGTCCAAATTCCTTCTTCTGCAAACCAGAACAAAATATATCAAATTGTTGAAGGAATTTGTTAATATTTTTGCATGGTATTATAGTGAGTTGAAAACTTATGATAAGAGCATAATAGAGCACAATATTCCTTTGAAAACAGATGAAAAGCCTGTAGCACAAAAAATCAGACACATCAATCCCATGTTGCTCCCAATCATTGAGAAAGAAATCAAAAAATTATGGGAAGAAAAGATAATTCTGCCTTTGAGGTTTTCTAACTAGGTAGCTAATATAGTCTCGGTCAGGAAAAAGAATGGAGAGATAAGGATTTGTGTCAATTTTCGCAACCTAAACTGGTGCTCCTTGAAAGATAACTATCCACTGCCCAAGATGGATTATGTCTTGCAGAAGGTTGTAGGATCCAAAATACTATCAATGACTGATGTATTTTCAGGCTATAATCAGATTTTAGTTGACAAGCAAGACAGAGAAAATACAACATTTACCACACCCTGGGGCACATTCATGTACAACAAAATTCCATTTGGATTGATGAATGCAGGTGCAACCTTTCAAAGGGCAATCAATATTGCCTTTGCGCGAGAAAAGGACAGATTTTTGGTCATCTATTTGGATGACATCATAGTATATTCAAAATCTGGTGAAGATCACTTGAAACATTTGAAACAAGTTTTTGACAAATGCAGAAAGTTTGGTTTGTCCTTAAACCCAAAAAAGTCGTCTTTTGTTGTCCAAGAAGGTAAGTTATTGGGACATATTGTAACAGAAAGTGGCATCTGTATTGATCCGGGAAGAGTAGAAGCTATTCAGAAGATTAGTTTGCCAAGAAATAGAAAGGAATTGCAGTTATTTTTAGGGAAAATCAAATTTCTAAGGCGTTTTGTTTCTAACTTTCCAGAGATGATCAAACATATAAATGCCTTGCTGAAAAGAGAAGCAGAATTTAAGTGGCAAGATGAAGCAAAGAATTCTTTTTTAGAAATTAATTCTGCCTTCACTGAAGCTCCAGTTTTGATTAGTCCTGGCTTTGAAAAGGAGTTTCTGATTTTTTCATATGCTTCAGAAGAAACAATTGCAGTTGTCTTACTACAGAAGAACAAGGAGGGTTTGGAGTAGCTAATTTCATTTTTCAGTCGTGATTTAAGGGATGTTGAATTAAAGTATAACTTGACTGAAAAACAAGCATATGCACTAGTTAAAGATTTGAAGTATTTTCAAGTTTATGTGTCGCATTCAAAAATAAGTATTTTTGTGCCCGATATTACTGTTAAATATGTGTTTCCGCAGCTAGATACAGATGGAAGGAGAGGAAGATGGCTATCAAAGATTCTGGAATTTGATGTTGAAATCAAACCAACTAAATTGATAAAGGGTCAGGGCTTGGCTCGCTTGATGGCTGAATCTAACTGCAAGGCTTTAAATCTTAATGTAGTGGCAGCTGAAGGAGAATATGGAAAAGGTATTGCTAATTATCATAAAATATTTAATTCAGATTGGTACAAGGATATAGTTTACTTCTTGTTAAATTTCAAATGTCCACGTGGAATGGAGAAATCTAAAAGAAGAGCTTTTAAATTGAGAGTTGTGAAGTATTGCATTTTGGAAGACCATCTTGTTGGAGTCTTGTTAAGATGTGTAGATGGAGTATCATCTAAGGAGATTATGACAGAGATACATGCAAGTATGTGTGGAGGGCATTTATATTGAAGAGCAACTGTAAACAAAATATTAAGAGCTGGCTATTATTGGCCAACTCTTTTCTCTGATGTATTTTCTAAAGTCAGGAGTTATGTGTTATGAGAGAAAATCAGCAGTTGTTTCAAGAGAATCATTTGGTGTTGCGTTGGGATGCTAGGAGAGAAGACCATGGAAAACATGGTAATTTCAACAATCTGTGGTTTGGGCCAATTAGAATTGCTGAAGTTTTGGAGAATAATACTTTTCTTCTCAAACATCTGGATGGTGATCAGCTGACTGGAGGCCCAATCAATGGTCATTTTCTTAAAAATTTCTTTATTTAGTAAGTCAGTTGAATCACTCCATTGTAAATATCCAGTGTGATGTGTCAATAAACTCCATGCCCAATGGAACTTATGTCTGTATATATGGTCATTCTTGAGTCGAGTCAGTCAATGGTCACTCCTAGTCTTTAATTTCAAGAAGTATTCTAAGTTTCAAGATTTTTTGAGGCACTGAGTCTACAGTCCTTGAAGCCTCACAGGGAGGACTTCATCCCCAATAGGAGCCACTGTTAGCACTGAAAATTTTAATGGTGTAATCGCCATTGTGTCACTATTTTCAAAACTTTATTGTGTCCTAGTCCATGTCCAAAGTTTGAGTCAATTCCAATAAAAGTTAAAAAGAGTCCCAACATCAAGGTATTTTTAAGTGAATAGGTGTCATAGTGTTTCAGAGTCCTAAAATAAGTTAAAATCTCTATTTGACTTATGTTAGTCAATGTTTGGGTAATAAAGTTGCAATCATCTCGTCTAGAATAATGGCTATATTTTTTGCAATTTCATTTTCAAAACAGTGATGCAATAAAAG
Source organism: Pinus albicaulis (assembly GCA_034641835.2). NCBI lineage: Eukaryota > Viridiplantae > Streptophyta > Pinopsida > Pinales > Pinaceae > Pinus > Pinus albicaulis. Next base: position 743,912,187 of record CM076570.1, on the reverse strand, counting down.
GCAACTATTTCTCAGAAATAAAAGTCATATATTCCACACAGTGAAAAGTGCAGCTATTTCATTGAGATTTTGTTTATCTCAGAAAAGAAGCTACATGTAAACAGGTAATTATTTTTCAAAGCAGGCAATTTAAGGCTTCGTGGACAGCATTGCAACCAGAGTTCTTTAAAAGAAAAGTGCGGTCTGCATATAACAAATTGACCAACAGAGAGGGAGATCTAGAGAAGAGCAGCAAAGAATGTTTAAATGGAGCTTGCCAAGAATTAAACTAAGGAATGAAGCGAAGGAGAAGAACCACGTGCGGAATTATCGGACGGCCATGATCCAATTGCATATCCGAAAGGGAAGAAACCGACGACTCAGATTAAAGCGCAAATGGAGCGACTTCGCAAATCGCAATTTTTAAAGTTTATCATTAAGGCAATCGCATGGTATGTTAAGTGATTTGCGATGCAACGAGGCGAGTGGCACGTGTCGACGTAGCACACCAACACAATTTCACGCATCACATAGTTTATGGTTTAGCCGTTATCAGTGTAAATTTAAACTTGCGGGCAGGCGATGTGTGATTGCTTCCGATTGGCCAGCAGGTAGTAGGGCCCTAGAACCACAATTCCACATGTATGCATATTGTTTGGGAGAAAATGCGGTTTTGTTTAAAGTTCTGATAAACGTTGTTGATTGCACGCATATGTATGTTTATAAAAATTTTGATGCATGATCTGCGATCGGTCCCAATTCTCTGCCACGTCACCTTTGCTCTCATTGCACATTGCACTTCACCATTTTCAACATTTAACTCCCACATTTCATAATAAAACTTTCAATGTGCGATCTGCGATCGGTCCCACTCCTTCACCACGTCATCACCCCCCTCACTTATCATTAATCCCGCTCCATATCTCCTCCATCAATTAAACCTTTTTAAAGGGTTTCTTTGTAATTTCGCATAAGATGAACCTCCGCCATTCTATCCAAAAGTTTGGGGTTTTCTGCCATTACAAAGGGTTTTCAACCAAAAAAGGGAAAGGAACAGCAAGAAAATTTTTCTCGAACATTTTTCTACCACTACTCTCAGTACCAGCACATTTTTACCAGGCACCGAGTAGCATTCAAGGAACAAACACACACCATTTTCACTGTTGTTTGCACTTTTTATGGAGTTGGTTGCATCAGAACGAAAGAGGATTCTTCCCATAAAACTTCCACATCTTACAAACCACTTTAAATTTTTAGCCTTAATGTTGTTATTTTCATTATGTCATAGCACTTTGTAATTAAGATTAAAGGATAAGCCTCATCTCTTGCACGAGATCGTAACAAATTTTGGAAACAGATTCACCTTTTTCTATGGAAGATGACGATATCATATTTTCTATATATATGCCAAACTGATATGAAGCCAGGGTTGGTTGATGGTTATAGAATTTTGACTTATATCAACTGTAATTTTTTTTGTGAATGAAATGGAATGAAACTACTGAGGACTTATTACCAATTTTTTGTGTGTATTGTCTGCTTTATTTGTGTTTCCATATCTCCTTTCTTCCAGTTCCAGTTTGCAAATAATCATACTGTTATGTGTTTTTATTAGTCTCTTAAGCATGTTATGCATTTTATCAGTTCTTGTTAGTCTCACACAGCGAGCATTCCTCATAAAATATATGTTATAACAGAAGAAGAGCATCACTCATGATAGTTATTATTCATGATATTTCAGTGAGAATCTTGTTAGACTAGAAATAGCTTTCTCTCAATGGAATATTGTCAAACTGCTACTTTTGTGAATTTCTACTAAATGCAGTAGATTTTGTTTTACAGACCTACTAATTCTCCTCTCATCTTAAAATTTCCTCTCCTCATAGACTACAAACTTGCACCTTGCTACCACATCAAGTTACAATACCCTCTTTTAGTAGAACTGTGGATTTGACCGAAATTTCTCTTCAGTGAATCATAGTTTATACCATTTTCCAATCCCATAAAACAAAACATTAAAATTACCTTAGAGTTTAAGATGTGTCTGGTCAGGCGCTTGCTGCAATCCAAGTGTTGATTCCAGCACCAACACTCGGGGTGTTGCCCCGGACCCCGTGCAAGGGGCTACTCACCCCCTGCTAACCCCTGGACAAGGGGGGCTACTGCCCCCCACCCCCCCCCCCCCCCTCCGACCCCCTCCCCCCCTCCCCCCACCCCCGCGCGTGCGAATATTTGTGGAAAGAATATAACGTACACCCAACATTCTCCCACTTGTTGTTTTCTTTCCACATGAGAGCTTAGTCATTAGTCCAACCCTGCAACACCCATTATTTCTCTACACCAAGAGAACTTCTCAGTGCTCATAGACTTCGTCAATGCATCTGCAACATTCTTCGAAGTGTCCAGCTTTACCAGCAACACCTTTTTATCCTCAACCATATCTCTCACAAAGTGATATTGAACATCAATGTGCTTTGTATTTAAGTGATAAGCAAGGTTCTTAGCCAAGAAAATTTCACTTTGGCTATCACAGTCTATCCTTATAGCTCGTTGCACTAACCCCATACTTAAACACAATCTTTGCAACCAAACTGCTTCCTTGCATGCATGAGTGGCTGCCATGTTGTTAGGTCCCTATATTACTAGTGTAGTCCCTTATTGTTGTTAGTGTAACCCCCTTATTGTTATTGTTTTACCCCTGTAACCCCCCCCCCCCATATTGTTATTATTGTGCCCTTACATTATTATTGTTTGGTCAGCTAGGACTATATTGTGACCCCATAGATTCCTATATATAGAAAGGAGGTTTTGTCATTTGTATCATCCAAGAATTGTTCATTTATGTAATTTAAAGGAGGTTTCCCCCTCGAATTGGTTGATTTCTAAGGCATTGATATCTCTTTTCTTCTATTTTGGAAGATGGTTTCATAACATTTGGTATCAGAGCTTTGGATTCTAGGGTTTCGCTGCTTCAAAGAGGCCATCGTGGAATTTTCATTATAAATTTTTTCTAAGAGGGTTCATACACTAAGAAAAAAAACCCATTTCTAAGACATCTTGAGGAACTTCATGTAAAAATTTCAAATCTTGGTTCCTAATATTTTCATAGATATGATCTGTGGAAGTTAGGGTTTTTTCAAGCTCCTGAATTTCATCTAAAAGAGGTGAGCTTGGGAAAATTGTCATAAGTCTCTCTTTGAGCATCATATTGGAATTCTGTAAAAGGTGGCCAAAATCATATGAACTTTAGTTTCCTGTGTATCAATTTCAGAGCCGAAGGAGGAAACAGTGACACGTGGCATGGTGTACAAGCTCGCTCTACTGAATTAGTCCATAATTAGGTCATTGTGGGAGATTGGTCATAACTTTTTCTTGAAGAATCCAAATCAGGTCAGACCTACGGCATTGGAAAGAATATTTAAAGGGCTACTACAGGACCAGAGATAAAATCTCAGGGATCTGAAATTACATAGATACATCAATTTTAATATCGAGCTCCTCAAAATCAAGAAAAATGTGTGTATTTTTTTTTTTCCGAATTGCATAAGTCTTGTTTGAAAAATCAGTTTGAAGTGATTCCAAGGGCATATTGAAGCATAGATATCAGTACTGGGTTATAAAATTCCCCCTAAAAATAATTCAACACCCATTAAGCCCTTAGAATACTCTACTATGAATCATGAAGAGGAAGAAATGCAGCATGATATATCAAAATTACAAGAGCAACTGCACCAAATTTTGCTCTCGCAAAGAGCAACAAAAAATGAAATGGAAGTTTTGAAGAAAGGCATGGCAGCTAAGATGGATGGTTTGAAGAAGGGCATGGAAGCTAATATGGATGGTTTGAAGAAAGGTGCGGCAGCTAAGATGGATGGTTTGAAGAATGGCATGGAAGACATGGAAGAAAAAATGGAAGACATGACTCAGAATGATATAAAAGCAGACATGGAAGGTTTGACAAAGTTGATATAAGAAATGATTCATAATGCGAAAAGATAGTAGACGAAACTCATGATGCGAACAAAATAAACGTTAATATTGATTTCATAAACTCTAATGTTGGATTGAAGACTCGCCATATTCCAAATATCGATATGAGGAAGTTTGATGGCAAGGATCCTGTAACATGGATACTACAGATGGAGCCAAGATGCACCTTTCAGATTTATTATCCAACTTGGTCCTTTTCTCCTTTGGAACATGTACATATGCACCACATCCAAATACCCTCATATGTGAAAGAGAGGTTTTCTTACCAGTCCATACCTCATGTGGAGTCTTATCCTCCAATTCTGATGAAGATGGTCTGTTAACCAGGTAACATGCAATATCCACTAACTCTACCCAGAAGTCTTGTCCTAACCCAATACCACTGAGCATGCTTCTTCCCTTTTCCATCAGTGTTCCGTTCATTCTTTCTGTAACTCTATTTTGTTGAGGTGTGTATGGAGTAGTATTATGTCGTGCTATACCACACTTCTTACAGAACTCTTCAAATTCCTTCTTGCAGAACTCTCCACCATTATTTTTCCTCGGTACCTTTATCTTCTTCTTTGTCTGGTTTTCCACCAAAGCCTTAAAATCTTTAAAATTTTCAAAGACTTCAGATTTGTTCCTCAAGAAATATATCCATGTATTCCTTGAGAAGTCTGCTATGAATGAAACATAGTACACAAACTTACCTAGTGATGGAACCAACACAGGTCCAAACACATCATTGTGCACAAGCTCTAATATCTTGTTCTCCCTCTTAGCACTAGAAGGAAAACTCACCTGACTTTGCTTCCCATATATACAATGTTCACATAAATTGAAATCCATAGAGAAATTAGACATACCTTCTACCATACCATTACCATGCAATATATGAAGGCCTTTCTCTCCAATATGTCTAAGCCTTTGATGCCATAACATGGTCTTTTATCAAGAGACTGCTAGGATTTCCGCTCCACTTTCAGGAACCACAAAGCTGTTGCACCCATCAATAACAGTGCCACCCTGAAGCTTGTAGAGAGTTCCAATCCGAACTCCCCTCATTAATACCAATGCTCCCTGAACCATCTTGCAAGTATCTTTCTCAAACATTGTTTTTACACCTGCATCATCCATCTTTCTTACAGAAATCAAATTTTTGGTCAATGCAGGAATATGCAGAACACCAAGAAGTGTTCTAATCCTTCCACCTTGCAGCTTCAACTTGAATTTTCTATGTCCAACGATTCTGGCCTTCCTATCATCACTTAAGAATACATCACCACCATCATACTTTTCATACTCACAGAAACACTCCCTATGGGGAGCGAAGTGAAATGATGCACCTGAGTCAATCAACCATGCCTCATGATCTACATGTGTATTTGAAGAAGAAGCCAAATACACATCCCCACCTTCATCTGAGGTGGTTTCTGCCTCTGTAGAAGGAGCATCATCATATCCCTTTCCTTTCTCAGGAGATTTAGATCTGCACTCCTTTTTTAAGTTCCCTTCCTTTCCACATTTCTAGCACACCTTTACAGGCTTTCCTGGGGATTTAGGTATCCCTCTATATTTAGATCTCCCAATCGAAAACTTATTTTTGTTTCTTTTCTGGGACCTTCCTCGTACAAATAAGGCATCTCCATTCTAGCCCTCCATATTTCTTTGTCTAATTTCCTCCAACAACAAGGCTGAGACAATTTCATCAAAATTCAAGGTAGTTATATTGCTACCTATTGCAATCACCAGACTATCCCACGAATCTGGTAGAGAACACAACAAATTGATGCACTCATCTTCATATGAGATTTTAATATCAACATATGAAAACTAAATTACCACAGTATTGAAGGCGTTCATATGCTCTGTCACCAAGTCTCTATCCTTCATCCTCGGGTTATACAGGCTTTTCTATAGGAACAATTTATTCACCAGAGGCTGAGATTGGTACAAAATCCCTAACTTGACCCACAAAGTCTTCACTGTAGCTTCCCCAGATACATTCAACAATCCTGAATCTGAGATACACAACCATATTGTGCTCTTTGCCTTCCAATCCAACTTCAACCAGTCTTCATCTAACATTTCCATTAGTTTAGTACCCGGATATAGTACGATCCAATGATCTTTATCCACCACTCAAAACTCTAACCATTAAATTTCTCGATATCTATCTTTACACTGCTCGCTATCTTCTTTCACCACAAGAATCAATCCTACAGATCTCCCACTGAACAGGGTCTACCACAGGCCAGAGCAAAAAAAAACCCCTCAACAAAAAAGGCGTCCCCTTGAAGCCGAAACTTGGCTCTGATACCAAATGTAGGTTTCAACCCTATATAGAAATTATCTGCAAACTAATTCTTAAAAACATAAAATAAATAATAGCAAGAGCATAAAACATAAAACATATATACACAGATATTTTCCCCTGGATCCCAAATTGGGACTACCAGCTAGATTTTTCATTATATTCCTTTTAGTGTTACAACACATATATATACATGTCGAAGCATTCATAAACCCCAATCCATTAACCCTGGATTAGAATATAACTATAGTTCTCTTGACCAGATCTACAAAATACCAGGGGAAAAAAACCATTATGCCCCAAAACCATGTGTAAAACATATGCACAAAACCATAGGCGGGTCCGCCCACCTAAAATATAACACACACCCAACAGTCTATTGTTTACAATTAAGGGTCCAACAATTCTTGGTAATTTAAAAAGATGGCATTTCCTTGCTGGAAAAAAATGCACTTGGTCAACATTTAGACTCTGTCTTATAAACTCCAAAGCAAACAACCTCATAGGAACAAAGGTTGGCAATATATAAGGTTCAATATCAGCTTCATAAAACTTGATCACAACATGATCCTCAAAATAATACCTATCTCCTACTTTCACATCTTTGCTCAACTAAAGAAAAGATTATGCTTTTGTCAACATACAGAGTGCGAGTGAACTATTAATAATTGAATAGGCTATTGAAAGATATGAGGAAGCAAAATCTATTAGATCCCTTGAATTATTTTTCACCACATCAGTCCAAAAAACCATTGTTTGTTTATTCTTATGGGGATCCATGATGTTTAATCCCAAATGCATGAAATTTTCAGCATGAGTATACAAAGAAAGAATAGTAATCAAAGAAGGGAATCTAAAATAACCAGTGAGTGAGAGGTTCATGAACTGAGCATTGACTAACCCCTCCCAAAAAGAAGGTATATCTAGGACAACTTTAGGTTTCATCATCAGAATAAACAGACCTAAAGTGACTTTAAAAATAACTTAATCATATTCTTTTCCCAAGATTTTAGCTAGAATTTGAAGGACAATTCTGACATCTTCAACAAAAACATCTAAAGGGAACTGATTTTATTCCAAAGAAAATTATTTTCCATCAGTCATCGGGTGGAACATAATTTGGGCATACTTTGGTCCTGGAAAATTTTCAAAATAAGCTAACAAGGTTTCTTCAGAAAAAAGAAATGTATGTATTTGCAGAGGGAAAGAACGATGCTTGCTGAATTAGGAGGGAGGACACTTGGAAAATGTTTTCTCCTAACATATTCATCACAAAACACTTACGTGGATACATTGATGACATTAACCAGTAAATCAATTCTGGGAATAGACGAGTTTCAGAATAAAAGTTGAAAGAGAACGAGACATAATTGTAGCAATATAAATTGGAGAATTTGCTTGGTTGAGAAGGATATGTTGGTAATTTCAAGGTGATTTATAGTGCAGCCAGTTTCAAAAACATCTCTTTCGATATCCATCAGTGGGATGTGGGAGGATGACCCAACTAAGACTGCTTTCTTCTACATTTAGGAAAATTGAAGCAATAGGTGACTGTATAAATACCTGGTGTTAGCAGATAGTGTTGACTGGGATTGCTAGCTGGCATATTCGAAGACCCTGATAACAAGAGCAGGAAGTAAATGTAAATGAGAAAGAGTGAGAAACGAGGTTTTATAGGTTAAATTAAAGAATGGGAGGGAGAAAGGAAATTAAATTCTTCTGTAGGAATTTTAAATTCACTTTGCAGGGTGAATTTAATGATTGATGTGACAAAAAGGCGACATGTGGCAGAAGGAAAAGCAATGTGGCAGGAGGAATAGTGGGGCAGGCTCGCTTGCTGACGTAATCACACTCGCTTGTTGATGTCACTGTGGAGGAAATTTCTCATACGAGACATTTTCGGAGGAGTGCCTTCGCAGTTGATCTAGGTCGTCGATATGGAGTCAACAGGCCCTCCCAAAAGTCTTTGCAGAGGCACTGCTACAGTTAAACATCGGATGAATGGTGCTGTCAGGTTTGCCCCATCTAGTGGGCCCCGTCACACAAGCTCATCCCCAATATCGAACATGACCAATGTTTAACTCTTCCGCTAGCTTCATACACGAACCCACCATAAGACTTTTATTGATGCACTAATTTCATGATAAGCACACTAAACATGATTGTTAATCTTTAATTCATAATTAAAGAACTAAACATATTTAGTCAATTAAATCAAAACTTCAAGCGCGTTTTCCTTTTCTCTCTCTTTTTTTTTTCTTTTGTTTTGGTATTTGACCTTTTTTTTACAAAGACATGATATATCACATTCATAGGAAAATTAAAATGAGTTATAATAGCACACAATAGTCAAATTGGACAATAATGATTATCCTGCTTTCATGAAGAAAGCAAAGTAAACGAAACAGAGATGATACCCCTGCAATCATGGCATAAAACCAACTACGACCAAGGAGTAGGTTATAATCTAAAGGAGAGTAGACGACTTCGACATCTACATGTACCATTTTACCCCCTAACTCGATGGCGAAATGTGGGAGGACCCCCTTAGGAATGAAGTTGTGACTGTCAAATTCTTGGAAAGTGTTATTAGATGTTGCGAGAGCTGGAGCGCCAATATATTTCCAATAAGATATGGACATGACACATGTGCAAGAGCCCTCATCTACCAGAGTGCGATGAATATTCTTCTAGGAAACACACACTATAATCTGAAAATAAATCTGATGGGCAAGACGAGTGGCGGCTTTCTCGGAATTGAAAGCGATGACACAAAAGTCAGATAAGTAAACTCTACCAATGACAGACAACAAGGCTTTGTGCTGATGAGGACAAATTTGCAAGACCTCCAAAGCAGACATGGCACAAGGCCCCTGGGAAATATATTCAACAATACTATAATGTTGAGTAGCCCTGATAGAAGTCTTGTGTACTATCTTACGTAAAACACCCTTGTGGGGGTGATAGACAAGTTCCATTAGTTTATCTAGAGTGAGAGGTCCAATGGAACTAGGTGGAGTTGGTGAGTCCTTGGAAGGAGAACTTGACTTAGGCACATCATAGGACTTAGCTTGTGTGGACACGTTGGCATCTTCCTTTCACATAAAGATGGTTGAATTGTGAGGGGGATGGGAATATTACCCCTCGTTTCCCCCTTGCAGAGGTCGAGAAGGTTGAGCAATCATTTTTTGATGTGGTTGTGCAGGGAATGGATGAGTTAAAATATAATTTTGTTGAGTGGATGGTGGTGAAAGAAGCCTATGATCCTCATCCATCCGAGGGCATTCGTGAGTAAGACCCCTCCCTGACTCTAAGGATTGGGTTTATAATCCTGGACAGTTTGATTTTATTGTTTATTTATATTATTACTTTTTATTCTTTTTCCCACCAGTGTGAGAGTCATTCTTCAGTTGAGTGGAATTCATTGTAAGAACATCGGTGGACTGCTCAGGAGGGGGTGCTTTAGTAGAGTCATACGCGCTTACTGGGGCTTGAGATGTAACAATCAATTTCCAAGGTGGGAAGCAATTTGGTTCATGGGATTGGAAACTGACCCAATCATGCCATCGACATGTGGGTCAGGAACTGATTTAGGCAGGTCAATGGAAGGCCTAGGGGCGTTGAGCAATACTTCGTGTAGTGTACCCGACTGTGAATATATGAGATCCACTTATTGGGAAGCTATAATAGCTTGCTCCTCAGTGACAGCTCGAAACATGGACACATATTTGGAAATTTGTGGTCGGAGTGATCTGATGAACCATTTACGGAGAATTTCATTAGGTAACTTGGTTCATACCAACCTCTTACGACGACGCCACTCATGAATATGATCAGAAATGAGTGTGGCATTGTCTTGTTTGAAGTTAGACAAAAGGTCAAATTCAATTTCATACCGATTTGGTAACTAAAAATGCATCACGAAAATTTGAGATAGAGTGGCAAAATCACCGTAGGATGCATTATCTAACTCGATGTACCACTTGGAAGCATCCCCAGTTAAGTTTCTTTAGAACAAGAGAATTTTAACAAAATCCTCCATCAAAGAATTGTATGAACACCATAGATGGTAGGTGGTGAAATGGGTGGACAGATTCTCCCCAGGATTCCCTTCAAAATTGGGAACATCATATGGTAATTTGGAAGGCATCGGTGGCCACCAGGGATCATGACGGATGGGGTCATTACTCAATTTAGTGAGATCCGGTAAATCAAGAGAATATAGAAATGGTTTTTGAATTTGAATAAATGGTTCATAGGTAGGATAATCCCCTAACTAACCTTGAGGTCCCCCCATAAATGGATTCAATGGATGCATTTGTTGGTGGTGAAAAGGGTTCGACCCGAAAAATGGTTCCTGCGGGCTAGCGTAACTAGTAGATGGATGTTTCCCCCCAAGGTAAAAACCTCCAGAGAGAAATGGACCCCCAAAATCATGATTGTTAATGGGGTTGTACGCAGGGTGAAAATAAGGACCAGACTGCACAGCAGGACTAACATAAGGGGAATGACCCGGGTAAGCCACTGTACTGGTAGCAGGGTTAACCCCAGGTAATCTATCCCCTCAATTAAAATTATTGGTAGGTGGCATCCCTCCAAATAGAGAAATATACCAATATTGCGGCATAATAGAAGCTACATTCCCCCTAGGCTGACTAGGGACAAGTGGTGATCCACCCCATGGATTTCTGAAAGAAACCATGCCAAAATGAGCAACAAGAATAGTCAGTTGGGAAAATGATTGTATGTAAATTCTTGGACCTACTGGCTGACTAGGTTGGAGTACCATAGTAGGCATAGAGGAGGATGTGGGAACGAAAAAAATTTGGGAAACTGGTGACAGCCATAGATGAGACAAGTGGAATTCCCTAGGAATAAGTGAGAGGCATGGATGGAGGAGTAGGAATAGCCACACTAAGAGGTGGCAGCGCTGTCATGGTAGCCGAGATTGCTGATGCATACAGTAATGAAGTCTTAGACTTCACCATAGGGTAAATGGTAGATAAAGGCACGTAAGTGTAAGTCGACATAGAACTATCAGGATGTCGCCATAGTAAGTAGGACCAAAAGGATCAGTCAAAGATGGATTAGAAGGAGCGTAAGAGTCATCCACCAAAGTCTCAATAGAAACCATATCACTATCAGTGGGGCCATACATAGATTCCAACACTATGTGATGGTCTAAGTCACGAACGTCGATAGGCACTCTTTGTGCAGGATAAATAAGTCCACTTCGTTCAGGAAGTAAACCTTGAAGACGTTGTGAACGTCGATGAGAAAATTCAGTCAGGGTGATAATAAATAAAACATAATTAAGTTAGTGCAAATACCTTAAGGCCAAACTACAGACTCGGACCAAACATCACACTCTAGAAACGTCCTATAAGATAGAATACTCAAACATAATACAAAGAAGTTGGCGATGGAACAATTATACTAGCAACTTGCTTCCCAACCCTTTTAGTTGAAAACTCGGCACAAGTGCCCCCAAAAGTGGAACACCCCCCGAGAGGACTGAGAGAGTATGACTAATATATGTCTCAGGTATAGAGAAGATGACCCTGACCCTACACCTGTGTATGATCCCTAGAAAGAAAGGTCACTATGGTCACCATGTACAAAAACATGACCTAGAGGGACATTCACAGGAAAAACCAACATGCAAGGGCAGTAAACATAACCCCAAAAGGAGCCAAGATCGAAACCCCTTTGAGAGTTACCTACCAAGCCCCCAAGTGATAAACACCATTTGTATGCATGCCAATTTTGCTATATCACTTCACCTGAATCTAAGCTAAATGGGTCAAGTCACCCCGCTTAGCCCAAGTGTGATCTCGTGCTTAACCCTTTTGTGAGGATGGTTTCCCAAACTGCACTACTACAAATGGATTTTACTCCTACCGCAAGCTACTAAGTTGATTTTGTGGTCTTGGAGTGGTTAACTCACACTTCTACCTCCAAGATCCTATCCTAAGCTAGTGTTGGTGTACTACCAGTAAAAATAAACAACGAATCGAGTTGATTTTATTATCGTGTTAATTTTAGTGGTTGTTGTTTACATAAATAGGAAGCGACGTGAAACTAAAATGGTGTGTAGGACTCTTAGTTAGTCACTCTAATGCATTTATATGCAATTATTCATGTTCAATTTTATGAATGCTAGCTTCTAGAGGGAAATAGATTATTTATCACACCAATGCCTACTAAGACGCGCTTTTCATTAAATCTTCCTGAATGCAAAATATCCCAAGAATTTGAATTAATGACCCAAAACACACCAAAAATCAAACCGATAAAAGAGACCAAAACACGTCTCCCAAGCAAGAACGCAAAGCACTCCAAAATCAAAACAACTAGGGAAACAAAGCTCAATCAAAAACACTCAAAGCAATAAAAAATGAAAGCCAAAGTGGAAACAAAATATGGAAATGTCAAACAAGGTAGGGCTGCAGCACGATGGCTCCACCAGGGCCAATGTTCTACAAAGGACTAAACCGAACCCTAGAGGCAGAGAGGCCTAAACAAGATCTAATGAAGGTGATACAATAGGACAAAAAACTTTCAAAAGAAATTGATCAGATGAAAGTTGCACAACTGGTCACAACACCACCGTTTGTGACACAAATGACCAAAAGATTAAAGAGATCGCTCAACAAGAAAGGATTAAAATGAGAAACAATCTCAAAATCTGAATGTGAAGTGTAGATGAAATCCAAACAAATTTTGAATACAACCAATCAAAACTGATAATAAAGTCAAGATATCAAACTCAAAACCAATCCAAAGACTTCAATCAAAAACTCAAGCAATGATAAACAAAGAAAGACCTTGAATAAACTAATCTAGCAAGGTCAGATCAAGATCATAAGACAACTGATTAGCTACATCAAATGATGGATCCAAGTATGTTTTCAATAGATCGCAAGCAACAACAAACTTGATGCCTAATGAAAGAGATCAAGTGCTCTAATGAGGCACGTAACCAACCTAAGGAAAACAAATAAACATAACAGATATGGGCTAGATCCAACAATTAAATAGTAAGCCCAGAATACTTAGATACAAAAACAAAGATCTTAGACTGAAAATCCAGGGTTTTAGAAGGCTAAAAGCCTCAATCGTGGGCACAGAATGGCCTGGAAGCAGTTAGTCGCGGGTATATATTTGCCAGCCTGTAGTTAAGGGGTCCTTGGCTGCGGGCAGAGCCTTACAAGGTCGCAACTAGGGTTCAAATGATGAAATTCCCTATTTCCTCGTGTAATGACCAACAGAGAATAAGATTACAGAGGTAGTGACCCTGAAAAATAGGTGAAAACAGTCACAAAATACAAGGAATCTCAACACATCATAAAAAGGAGGATATGTTCAAGATCTAAGGAAAATCAAATATAAAAGTGAGTGTACTCTCATCGAACGCACCAGTTATGTTTCTCCATGATCTAGTGTATGATAGATCACCAGACATATATAAGCATGACTAAGAAGATATACAAGATCCCCAATCCCACATGATTCACAAGCAACATGAAATTGGATCTATGCTATGAGTAAGAGAAGAGTACCTTGCCTCCTCATAGTTTGGGGATGGATCTTGAGTTCGAAGCATAATTATTGCGCTCCACATGAGCGATCTACTCGATCTGCTTTCGATCTCAATACCTGCACACAATCACAAACATACAAGGAAGACAAGTGATATTCCTCGTAATATCGTTAAATAAACAACGATATAATGATAAGCCAATCACATAATATGAAACACGATCATTTAAGGGAGAGAACATAGATCTTCATTAATCTCAAAAACATGATACAACACTTGTATACCTTGGATTCAACATCTCCTCTCCATAATCTAGTAGAGTTTCCCCACTAGATGTGATATATGGGTATGGATAGCACTCACATAAAACTAAGACCTCAAAAGCTCTCAAAGTGAAATCGAGATAGCAATATAGGATCAAGATCTCAACGTGACAACAGTATGGCTCTCCAAAAACTAGACTAGCCCTCTCAAACAATCCAGTATAAATAGGTAGATGATAGGTCCCAGGAGGATGAATTTGGACGCTCACGATGACGAGAAGTTAGAGAAACTTCTAATGGATGAGTCATAGCCAACTTGAATTAGTGAGTAATCGAGGTGATCTCCTAGGGAATGAGTCATTTAGGAAGATTCCCTTGACCACGGGCACAGAATGGGCCAAATAGGGCCTTTGCCGCGGGCACAAGAGGCCCAAGTCGCGGCTAAAGGCCCTTGGTCACGGGAACGAGCCTGCCAGCTCGCGGTTAAGGGTCAAACTGGAAAAAAAACTCACCTCAAGTGAGGAAAAAGGAAACTGATCATGAGGGTTAAGGGTCAATGATGTAGGGGTAGAAAAATAGGTTGATAACAAGGGAGTTGATAATCATAAAGATCTTGAAATGGAGTCATTTTTATTGAAGTGTGATAAGTAGAGTTGTGAAATTAGTAAGGAAAGTGTAACCATTGAAACCACTTATTATGCTTTTATGGTGTAGAAATTAGCTGAATAAATCACTTATTCAATGGAGATTAACCCGATTACACATCAATTTCGAATTGCATGCATAACACATAATCTCATCTATAATTAATTGTCACATGCGGAAATAATAGAAGCAATCTCACATCAAATCAATCACACATTAACTCAGTATGTATGGGGAAAGCCTATAGCTGAAAACCCCGCAGCTATTGTGTATATTATAATGGAGAAATCATGTAAAAAAACAAGTACAATACTCCTCACAAGTACTCAGTACTTTCTCATAAAGTCACACACAATCTAGCTTAGTTTTGAACAGGTTACTAGTTCAAAACTCCCCGCCAATTGCCTTGCCTCTATTGCGCAATCATGGCCTGTATATGTAGAGATCCAAGGTTTGAATCCCCTTGGCTTGACTGCGCAATTGTCATGGACAATTCCTCCAAGTGTAATGCAAATCCCATGCAAAACTGATCCTCCAACTGATAGCTTTACTCACCCTTTCATCTACCTCTTCCATTGGTCTCCACTGAACTGATCATGCACTGTAGTGAACTGAAGTGTTCTTGAGTTGACTAATGAGTTAATATTTAGTAAATTAAATATTATTTAATTTACTCCACTCATATCTAATTGATTAGTTAGTTTAACTAATCCCAACTAGTTTAACTAAAATAAATAGAACACAACTCCACTATTTGTCCCGTTAACTCCTCCAAAACTTCTGCCACTGAAGTCTAACTGAAGCCAACCATGCAAGATGCCATCAAACCCTAGGAACCACGTGATTCCTTGTGTCAGTTGCATGAGCCACCTCCATGACTCAAACTGAAGTGCGCCAAGAGAGTAAACTGCTGTTTATAGTTAAAATATTATTAAGGGTAAATAATATTTGACTTCCATATTTTTAGGAGATCGGTCTAAAAATAGCCCGGGTCCTAAAAATAAGGGTCTCATCTATTTTTACTGACATGTCGCATACTTTAAGAATCTCCAAGTAGAATTCCCAAATTATGCTCCGTATGTCTAAAAATAGACATAGTCTAAAAATAGACTTTGCGCCAGAATTTGCCTGCGGGCCCACTTAGTGAAGGCGACCTCATTTCACTAAGCTCCATCATCTTGCTGCATTTTCAACACTCCCTCTCAGCAAGATATGGATTATCTGCAACCCCTATCCTGCCTCTGTGGAATTCGAACTTGCTCCTGGTGAGCGCCTTCGTCAAGATGTCAGCATCCTGATCCTCCGTGGAACATATGAAAGCATCATGATTCTCCGCTGAACACAATCGCTGATATGATGGTACCTGATGTCGATGTGTTTGGATCTATCATGAAATACTGGATTAGCCGAGAGTTTAATGCAACTCTGGTTATCACAGTAGATCATTGTAGGCTCCAAATGCAACCCGAACAATCCAACGAGGATCTTCCTCATCCAAATAGCCTCGCATGCAGCCAAGCTAGCTGCCATGTACTCAGCCTCTGCTGAACTGAGTGCCACGGATCTCTGCTTCCTGCTGTACCAGGAAACTGCTGTCGACCCAATGCTGAAAACTCCTCCAGAAGTGCTCTTCCGTCCGTTGGACTCCCTGCCCAATCTGCATCAGTGAAGCCAGAAAGCTTCACTCCATCCTCCTGTCTGTACCATAGACCATATCCCGATGTGCCTCTGATATAGCGCAATACATGCTTGCCTGCCTTCTAAAAGAGCTTGGTAGGCTTAACCATAGCTTGCGAAAGCTGGTTAACTGCATAGCATATATCGGGTCGTGTATTGACCAGATACATAAGCGACTCCACCAACTGTCGATAGACAGTGGCATCCACTACCTCCGCTGAAGTAGCATCCTCCTTCCTCCAACCACCAGGAAGAGGAGTGTCAACAGGCTTGCAGCCTTGCATGTTGAACCTCTCCAGAATCTCCCGAGCATACTTTCCCTGAGAAACAAACAGTCCTCCACTGCGCTGCCAAATCTCCAATCCCAGGAAATAATGAAGGGTGCCCAAGTCCTTCATCTCAAACTCCCGTGCAAGATCCTCCTTGCATGAAAGTATCAACTGCTCATCGCCAGTCAAAATCAGATCATCTACATACAGTACGATGATCAAAAGCTTCCCCTCCACCACAATCTGGTACAGGTTTGGATCCGCCTCACTCTTGGAGAATCCAAGCCCGGTGAAGTAGTTGTCTATCCGAGTGCACCAAGCACGAGGTGCTTGCTTTAGCCCGTATAGTGCTCTCTTGAGTCGGCACACATGCGACTCACTGCTGAAGATCTCAAAACCTTCAGGCTGCTCTATGTACACCTCTTCCTCAATAACTCCATTGAGGAACGCAGTCTTCACATCCATCTGATGAATGTGCCACCCCATCTGCGCCGAGAGAGCAAGGATCGTCCGTATGGAAGAGTACCTTGCGACAGGTGCAAAAGTCTCCTCATAGTCAATCCCCTCGATCTGTGAGAAGCCACAGGCGACAAATCTTGCCTTGTACTTCTCCACACTCCCGTCAGCCGCCTGCTTCACCTTGTAGATCCATCGCGAACCTACAACTGATTTCCCAACCGGTCTTGGGACAATCTCCCATGCACTGTTCCCGATGATCGAATCATATTCTTCGATCATGGCATCAACCCATGCGGGTTCCTCCACAGCTTCCTCAAAAGAGGATGGCTCTGTCACAACACATTGACTCATAAGAGCCATGTATCCAGTGTACCGATCCGGTGACCGTCTCTGTCTGCGCTGTGCTGTAGGTGGTCCTACAACCTTCTCTGCATCCCGAGCCAGTCGCTCAGCTTCTGTAGTGCGCATGCGCCCTCTGATGGTTGGCGCTGCATGGGTGGTTTCTTCCACCTCCTGAATCTCCTCTTGTGGCTGATCCACATCCGGAAGCTCCTCCTTAGGAACTAACAGCTCCTCATCTGCATGCAAGTGTAGCTCCCTCTCAAGCGAACACTGCATGGCTTTCTCCTCCCGAAATTTTATATCCCGTCGCACAACAGTCTTGCGACTGTCTGACAAATACACCCGATAGTTGTGAGGTGTATCAGTGTACCCCACAAATATTCCAACCTCAGCAGTTGGATCCAGCTTCCTTCTCGCATCCTTCGTCACATGCATGTAGACAGGAGAACCAAAATCCGCAAATGGGAAATATCAGGCCTCTTGTTGTAATGCTGTTCTCTGAAGACTCAAATACTAAGAACTTAGGAGGCTGGACGGTCTGAGACAAGGCACTGACAGATGCAGCGCCTCTAAACACAAGAAGGCCCTGATCAGCAATACCCGTGCAGCACCGTGCAGACGATCCTGTTTTCCTCGCTCTCGCCCATCCCGCTCACTGTAACAGGGTGTGATAGCTCTCTCAATTCCAGCACAGAATCCTGAATTACCCAGATGAATTACCACCATCACTCCTGCAGCAACTCACTCTGACTGCTTAGCCATACATGAACTCAGCTGTAACTTCAATGTGTCTTTCTGTGATAAGAAAGATCCCAAGACTTTCGAGAGAAATCATCAACAAAGATCACATAATACTTGTGCTTTGCTGTCGAAGCAACTGAGAAAGGACCACACACGTCTGTGTGAACTCTCTCAAGGATCGTCGTGGCGCGACTATCCTTCTCGTGAAAGGTGGCTTACACATACTTCCCTAAAGTACACCCCTTGCACTGATCTGACTGCGCAAGGGTGCCCTTAGGAAGTCCAGTAGAAATCTGCTGCAGAATCTTCAAAGCTCCATGGTGAAGATGGCCCAATCTCCTGTGCCATAGTTCGCCCTCATCATCCCGGCTCACCACATCTCCAGCCTTGCATGCCATAGCTGCGCAGTCATCTACCTGCAACCGATAAAGGTTCTGAGTTCGAACCCCTATCTTCCGGGTCTCTCCAGTAGTCTTACTGCGCAGGAAAGCTTTTCCTTCGCTGAAGACCACATCATAACCCTTATCCTCCAACATCGCTACCGAAATCAGGTTCTTCTTCAATCCAGGTACATGCATGACATCCTTTAAGACAAAGGGTTTACCAGACTCCCTCTGAAAGGATACGGTACCGATACCAGTCACACTGCATCTACCATCATCGCCCATCTCGATGTGCACACCCAAATCTTTGTTCTCCAGATCTGAGAACAACTCCCGATCTCCCGTCATATGAAATGACGCACCGCTGTCCAAGAACCACACCGATCCCATCACACTTGAAACCAAGCATGCAATCAGTGAAAAGTCAAGCTCGAACCGTGAAGCCAAAGCTTCTCCATCTGCAGATCTTCCCGCTTGCTTGTTCTTCTTCTTCTTTGGACAATTGGTAGCATAATGTCCGTGATCATGGTAGTGAAAACACTTCACTTTCGCCATATCCTGCTTCTTGCCCTTAGCACCAGAATGAGAGGTTTTCTTACCCTTCCTCTTCTTTGCTTTGGACACCAAAGCGCAGTTTTCTTCATCAGCTCCCTTTGATGAAGATCCATCTCGAGTAGTCCTCCTTATCTCCTCCTGCATGAGATCCGCCCAAAGGCGCTCCCATCCCGGCAGCTTCTCCCCACCATTGACACTATCTTGATATGAGTGCCAAGCCTTCGGAAGACCAAGGAGAGCCAGGTCGACCATGTCCTCTTCATCGACAGTAACCCCCACACTTCCCAGCTCATCTCTGCATTGAGTGAACTTCGTGAGGTATTTGGCGATACTGTCGCCCTTCTCCATCTTGATGTTCCCGAGCTTATCTTTGAGCGCCAGCTTCCTTTGGTCACTCTTACTCTGGAATAGATCCGTCAAAGCTTTCCACATTAAATATGGAGTAGCCTTTCCATGCAGGCTGGATACAATATGATCCTTGACGCCCTCCAACAGGATCCTTCGACATTTCGCCATCTTCTTTTTCCATGCTTCGACTTCAGCTGCATCAGTGGGCTTTTGGACATCCGTATCTACAAACTCCTTCAGACCATTATCTTCTAATACTGCTTCCATGCGATCCTTCCATGCAACATAATTCGAACTGCCTTCAAGAGCATATTCGAGTCGCAAACCGTTGAAAGACATTTTCAACACCGGCACCAAGAAAACAAAGCTACTGCAAAATTCGAATTCCAAACTCCAAGCTCTTATCGCTTCCGATCTACACTTGAGAACAAATTATTTCCAAATCAGAGATTGACTGCAAGGGGCTTTTACCATACCTTTCACTTTCCGAAGAAAGATGAATCCGGAGGCTTCCTGGCCCGTATGCAGACTCTGTCCGAGGAAATAAGTTTGCAATCACCGTAATAGATCTCGACAATTAATCTGCTCCGATACCATGTAGAAATTAGCTGAATAAATCACTTATTCACTGAAGATTAACCTGGTCATATATCAATTTCGAATTGCATACATAACACATAACCTTCTTCTGCAATTAATTGTCACATGCGGAAATAACAGAAGCAATCTCACATCAATTCAATCACACATTAACTCAGTATGTATGGGGAAAGCCTATAGCTGAAAACCCCGCAGCTATTGTGTATATTATAATGGAGAAATCATGTAACAAAACAAGTACAATACTCCTCACAAGTACTCGGTACTTTCTCATAAAGTCACACACAATCTAGCTTAGTTTTGAACAGGTTACTGGTTCAAAACTCCCCGCCAATTGCCTTGCCTCTATTGCGCAATCATGGCCTGTATATGTAGAGATCCAAGGTTCAAATCCCCTTGGCTTGACTACGCAATTGTCATGGACAATTCCTCCAAGTGTAATGCAAATCCCATGCAAAACTGATCCTCCAACTGATAGCTATACTCACCCTTTCATCTACCTCTTCCACTGGTCTCCACTGAACTGATCATGCACTGTAGTGAATTGATGTGTTCTTGAGTTGACTAATGAGTTACTAATTAGTGAATTAAATAATATTTAATTCACTCCACTCATAACTAATTGATTAGCTAGTTAAACTAATCTCAACTAGTTCAACTAAAATAAACAGAACACAACTCCACTATCTGTCTCATTAACTCCTCCAAAACTTCTGCCACTGAAGTCAACCATGCAAGATGCCATCAAACCCTAGAACCATGTGATTCCTCTGTCAGTTGCATGAGCCACCTCCATGACTCGAACTGAAGTGCTCCAAGAGAGTAAACTGTTGTTTATAGTCTAAATATTATTAAGGGTAAATAATATTTGACTTCCATATTTTTAGGAGAGGCAGTCTAAAAATAGCCTGGGACCTAAAAATATGAGTCTCATCTATTTTTACCAACATGTCGCATGCTTCAAGAATCTCCAACTGGAATCTCTGAATCATGCTCCGTATGTCTAAAAATAGACATATTCTAAAAATAGACTTTGCGCCAGAATTTGCCTGCGGGCCCACTTAGTGAAGGCGACTTCATTTCACTAAGCTCCATCATCTTGCTGCATTCTCAACAGCATGGTTTTTCCAGGTTATGATAGTGCTTTTCAGCCTTGCCTTTCCTTTTCCAGATGCCATGGTGTGTTGGGATTTTGATCTCGGTTTTGAGTTATGGATTTTACGGGTGGATTCTGAATCTGGGGCGGAGGTGGTCTCAAGGTTCATTCCCAAAGGCCTAGGAATCCATTGACCGGTTTTGGTGGGATACTCGGTAAAGTCTTAGGGAGGTGTATCGGTTTAGGGTCTAGTGATCTAGGATTGGATTGCAGTAAATCCTGAGAGACATGGAGACATGAAATTCTCAAGGATATTGATGGGTTTCGGATGGAATTTCCATGTTATGCTCAATTTTGTGATCGAAGCATCGACTTGGTGTGATCATGGTAGTGAGGGTGGAGGTGGTTTAAACTCTAGATTCCATTGGTTGTTTTTATGGATGATTTTATCCATGAGATCCCAAATTCATGCTTGGAATATGGCATGGGGGTGACTGGTTGAAGAAAGATTTAGCTCAGCCATGTCTATAGTCGGGTGGAATGTGGAAGTCCCTAACTTGGTCGGTATTTTCCTATGTTTAATGGAAGCTAATTTCTCTTGATTTTGTACATATTATTATGTGGCTTTAATGGT
This sequence comes from Pinus albicaulis, assembly GCA_034641835.2. Lineage (NCBI taxonomy): Eukaryota > Viridiplantae > Streptophyta > Pinopsida > Pinales > Pinaceae > Pinus > Pinus albicaulis. Next base: position 743,890,367 of record CM076570.1, on the reverse strand, counting down.
TGTATTCTCATTGTTATTTCCATGGTTTTATGTTGGTTATAAGCATGTATAATTGACTAGTTCATGCCATGGTTATTTCACGTATTTACTTGTAATTGTTAAAATGATGGATGAAATACCTAATTGATGCAATATCTGGTTAAGGAAGAAGGTGGTTATCCTTCTTGTAATGTTTCATAAGTGATTTCAGTCATTTATGCTATGTATTGTATCCTAGACCTGCAGATTACATTCATGCGAAGTGTGTGATAGAATGTCAGTCACAGTTGGGGATGGTCAGGCTTAGTCCTAGAGTCAATTTTTGGTTTTCTATTGTTATCACTGTGTAATTAATGATTCTTGGAAGTTACAGGGAGTTCTGGGTAGTGTTCAGGATTATGGACTTAAAAATTACCTTAAATCCCACGAACGCAGGCACAATTCTGGGAAATTTAGTTCCGGGACACTTACATGAAGGCTCATGTGTGCGTCCAAAGCCTCCCAGACACATGGAAGCAGGCACACACATGCATATATGATATTTTCTCTATGAAATATTAGTGGTACCCAAGGAAAAGTCAGGGGGGTGACTAGGATAGCCTTTGGGGGTCCTGCAGCAGGTGTTAAATGTCAGCGTTACATTTTCTGCTCTGATTTTGCTTCCTTAAGTTCAAAAAGGAGGTTGAATCTATCTTAACAAACTCTCATCTCTTGTTTATATCAGTTTTCTGGTTACTCAGGTAGGCCTAAGGAGAGTGGTACGTTACAAGTGGTATCAGAGCATGGTTTCACTCTCCTTCGGAAGTGTGTGTTTATCATGCATTAATTTCAATTTCATATGTGTTCCTAATGCTTATTTTGTATGTTATTTTTTCATATGCATGGTGTTTTTCATAGTTGCAATGGTGTTTCCATGTGAAAGTTGATGGTTATTGGATTTGGTCACCATGAGTAGATGTTTCATTTTTTATGCATGTAAGTGTCTATATGTTCTTATGCATGAATTTTAATGGTTAAGGTTGTTGTCCATGAGGTCATTGTATGCATGCTAGGTAATCATGATGTTGTTGATAAGATATAATGTTGATATTTTGGCTAAGATAGAACAGGAGATGTAGATCATCGAAGTTAAGATGCAGCATTAGACTTCAAGGTAAGAGCAGATCGTCATCTAGGTTGTATGTTTGGCATGCAGGTATGTGGTTAATGGTTGTTATAAGAATTAGGGTTAATTATATACATGTATTTCATTTTATTGTTGTCATGGTTACATCCATGGTATATGCTAGTAAATTAGTGTGGTCATATATTCGTTCGTCAGATAATCATGCATGGTAGTAACTTGTTGTTTTTTTTAGGTTATTTAAACTCGATGATTATGTTATATGTTTTTGATGAGTATGTTATATGTTGACTTGTTGTTGTTATATGTTATTTAACTTGATGATTAGGGTTATGAAATTAAAATATTGATGTTATATGTATCGTGCTAATTTAGATCAGCCTATGCAGATGGTTATGGTTATGACATTTAGGTATGAGTTAATATATTGTGATATTATGGAATACTAATCTAGACTGACTATGCATATATGATTGCTATGCAAGAAAGAGAATTTTTTATGAGTTTATAATGTGAACATGGTAGCTAGTTATTGTTATGGATATCATGACCTTAATTTTGTTTGGTTTGATATGTTGTGGATTTACATCATGCTAATCTAGATTGATTATATAGAAAATATAGCCTTCCCTAAGATACATTATGGTAGTATGTCATCTAATTGGTGCTCGAATGTTGATTAGGTCATCTATTTGGTGCTTGAGTGTATGGTGTCTATTATGTCGTTTGTATCTTGTTTGAATGTTTGACCAGTTGCATGATATGAGTTGTATTTATAATATTGCATGAAGGAATGATCTTGTCTAATATGGTTGCAGTAACACATATGCGTTGAGAACATATAATGTGTAATTGAGTGTAACTAAGTGGTAGTTGTAGCATTATGTATTCTGAATGATGAATGTGAGTTAATTGTTGATTATGACATGGTTGTCAGACTTGATAAAGGTTGATGTAATATTAATAGATATAATGTCTTGATATTTGGAACACGTCGCTAACATGTGTGTTCAGTTACAAGGTAGTGTGCTTGGCACAACAAGGTAAGATAATTGGTATATTAATATATTTATTTATGCGTTGGCAATTGTGTGGTTATGGAAGTATGATGTAGGGATTGCATGGAAAAAGAGACGACCATGAAATCTTGAAAAAGGCTCAGGTTGATATTTCCTTTGGAAGTGTTGGGAAGCCATGGGGATTGATTCATGGTGTTTGTTGCTAGTCTTGTGCTTTGATCTTGTGTAATTTTTCATGCTTGAGTTGCAGTTTTTTTCATGTCCAATGCATAGCTATGTAGCTTTGTTTTTGGTGTCATATTTTTATTGGTTTCTTTTCTTGCCTTTTGTTTGAGAGTCTTGGGAATTGGTTTGGGGAAAGAGGAAAGTAATGGAGCTCGGGGAGAGTTGTGTGGTACCTAAAAGGTTATGAAAGACACAGATGAAGCTCAATGCATGGGTAAGCACAACAGAAGGTAAGAATACGACAGTCAGTTGGACTGGTTGGGTCCATTGTGGTAAATGGATGGTGGTAGTACAAACATGAGAAAGACAACATAAAAGGTAAAAAAATGGATCTGAGGTGTTATATGCCTTGTCTATGTCGGAAATTATCGTTCTCAATGTTGTGCACGTTGTGCACTGATAGAGGAATTTCAGGGGATGAACCACATTAGATGGTTCAAAATGTCGACCTAATCCTAATGATGTGATTAATCCGAAAGACATTTATCTACATTATGGATCAAATTTTTTTTAAATATAACATAGACTTCATTTATCATCACTTTTCATAAACATATATTTTATATTTCTAAATTTTTTAATACGAACATAGGATATGTTCGTGCTTCCAAATAAAACATGTGCAACCCAACAAATTAACTGATTTCTTCTCTAAACAACACATAGTTTTAGACCGCAAACACAGATTTAGAAACATCAATAGCAAACTTACTTCAATGTGTAAGTATGTCCGAAGCCAAAAACAAAAAAAAACTTTTTTTTTTTTAAATAAAATATAAATAATGTTGGATATAAAAATAACTTACATAACCATTTAAATAAACAATTAAAAATAAATTTAAACAATATGAATTTAAAATATGAAGAGTTTTACTAACACTCAAAAAAGAGATATGGTAAATAAATAAATAAACCATATGTATGATAAATAAATGAAACCTCTTTTTATACTTACTCAGGTATGGTAAATAAATATAAATATAAATAAACTAGAGACATGGTAAGTAAATAAAACTATTTTTATATTTACTCCATAAACCTATGGGCCAATTTGCCAAATAAGATGGGACAAATTATTATTAATACCATGGGCCAAATATCATATTTATAAAAGAGGTATAAAAAGGTAAGGTAAATAAATAAAAATATATCAAATAGGAGTAGAAATCAACATCTAATTATATTTGAAGTCTATGGAACAAATTAATAATAATACCATGCAAAAAAAGAATTATTAACCCTAACATTAATATTAAATATTAACATTATTATTATTATTATTGTTATTATTACTACTAAATCTAATATTGATATTAATATATTATAATATTAAAATTATTAAATTTAATAACTTTATATTAATACAATATTAAATATTTTATATCTATATATATATATATATTAACTCTAGATATATATGGGAGGAAAGAACAAAGACAAGGGAGAGATGGAGATAAACTTAACGAGAGGGGAGAGGAATAATGAAGAGAGAGAGAGAGGGAGAGGAGTGAGAGAGGTAGAGAAGGGTAATAGAGGGAGAGGGAGACATAAATATGGAGGTGGGAGAGAGAGAGAAGGAGAGAGGGAGGGAGAAGGAGAAAGGATTGGAGGGTAGAGAGGGAGAGAGAGAGAGAGATGGAGGTAGGAGAGAAAGGTAGAGAGAGGAAGGATGAGAGGAGGATAGAGGGAGGGATAGAGAGATGGAGTTGGAGGGGGGGAGAAGAAGAAATTCATAGAGAGTGAGAAGTGTAGAGAGAGGGAGTGAAAAGGGAGATATGGAGAGAGACTGTGTATGTTTAGGGGTGAAATAAAGAGACATAGAAGGAGTGATGGAGATAAAGGGCGAGAGAAGGAGAGAGAATAATAAAGGGAGGGATATAGTAAAATAGTTGGAGAGAGAGATATAGTGATGGGGAAGAGAGTTGATTTGAGGGCAGAGAGAGAGAGAGAGAGAGAGAAGGTGAAGATAGAGGGAGGGAGGAAATAACGGGAGAGAGAGAGAGGGTGAAGATAGAGGGAGGGAAGAAATAAATGGAGAGAGAGGAAGGATGAGAGAGAGGACTTGAGAGAGAGGAAGAAAGTGATGGGGGAACATAGAGGATTTTAGGGGAAAGAGAAAGAGAGAGAGAGTAAGTGATGGGGGAAGGGAGAGGGAAGTAGGAGAGAAAGGGAGAGAGAGGAGGGGAAAGAGAGGGGACTTTAGAGAGAGGAGGAGAGAAGGAGGGATAGAGAGATGGAGTTGGAGGGGGAGAGAGGGAGGGATAGATAGATGGAGCTGGATGAGGAGAGAGGGAGGGATAGGGAGATGGAGTTGGAGGGGGAGAGAGGGATTGATAGGGAGATGGAGCTAGATGGGGAGAGAGGGAGGGAAGAATAAATACATAGAGAATGATAAGTGGAGAGAGAGAGAGGAAGTGACAAGGGAGATATGGAGAGAGAGTCTATATGTTTGGGGGTGAGATAAAGAGACAAAGAAGAATATATGGAGAGAATGGGGGAGAGAAGGAGAGAGAGGCATATAGTGACAAAGTTAGAAGATGAAGAGAGAGAGAGATGGAGTGGGATAGAGAGGGTGGTAAGAAGAAATACATAGAGAATGAAAGTCATAGAGAGAGAGAGAGGAGTGATAAGGAATATGGAGGGAGAGCGAGACATGATAGCAGAAGGGAAGAGAGATAGAAGTGGGGGAGAGAGAGGGAGAGGAGGAGAGAGTGATATATAGATATATGGGAGAACGAGTGTGTATGTTTTGGGGTTGATATAGAGAGATAAAGGGAGATTGAGATATAGAGGGAAGGTGGAGAGAAAGAAGTGATAGATGGAGACAGGGAGGGAGGGGCAAAGAGATTGAGAAATATGGAGTGAGAGAGTGTGTGTGTTTGTGGGGGTGAGATAAAGAGAAAAACAAGGATAGATGGAGGGACATATAGATGTATATGGAGGGAGGAGAGAGGGAAGAAGATTTCTTACATTAGATGCATCGATTTTAGTGTAGATGGTGATATCTAATCCTATTTGACTGCTTGCACTAGATGCATTGATTTTAGTGTAGACTTTTATTTCTAATGATATTTGATTACTTGCACTAGATGCATTGATTTCAATGTAGATGATTTCTAATTCTATTTTATTTCTTGCACTAAATGCATTGATTTCAGTGTATATGGTGATTTATAATCCTATTTGATTAGGGAGGGAGAATGAGAAATGATTGGAGGGTAGAGAGAGAGAGGGGGGGGGGGGGGAAGAGAGAGGGAGGTAGGAGAGAAAGGGAGAGAGAGAGGAAGGATGAGAGGAGGAGAGAGGGAGGGATAGAGGGATGGATTTGGAGGGGGAGAGAATTAAGAAAGACATAGAGAGTGAGAAGTGGAGAGAGAGGGAGTGACAAGGGAGATATGGATAGAGAGTGTGTATGTTTAGGTGTGAGATAAAGAGACATAGAAGGAGTGATGGAGACAAGGGGCGAGAGAAGAAGAGAGAATAAGAAAGGGAGGGATATAGTAACATATTTGGAGAGAGAGATAGAGTGATGAGGAAGAGAAAGGATTCGAGGGCAGAGAGAGAGAGAGAGAGAGAGAGAGAGAGAGAGAGAGAGAGAGAGAGTGGGTGAAGATAGAGGGAGGGAGGTGATAAAGGGAGACAGAGGAAGGATGAGAGGGAGGAATTGAGAGAGGGGAAGAGAGTGATGGGGGAATATAGAGGACTGTAGGGAAATAGAGTGAGAGAGAGAGAGAGAGAGAGAGAGAGAGAGAGAGAGAGAGAGAGATGGGGTAAGGGAGAGGGAGATAGGAGAGAAAGGGAGATAGAGGAAGGAAAAGAGAGGGGACTTGAGAGACGGGAGGAGAGAGGGAGGGATAGAGAGATGGAGTTTGAGGGGGAGAGAGGGATGGATAGAGATATGGATTTGGAGGGGGGTAGAGGGATTGATAGAGAGATGGATCTGGATGGGGAGAGAGGGAGGGAAGAAGAAAGACATAGAGAGTGACAAGTGGAGAGAGAAAGGGAGTGACAAGGGAGAGATGGAGAGAGAGTCTATATGTTTTGGGGTGAGATAAAGAGACAAAGAAGATGATATGGAGAGAATGGGGGATATCAGGAGAGAGAGAGGCATATAGTAACAAAGTTAGAAGGTGAAGAGAGAGAGAGAGAGGCATATAGTGACAAAGTTAGAAGGTGAAGAGAGAGAGAGAGAGATGGAGATGGAGGGGGAGAGAGAGGGTGGTAAGAAGAAAGACATAGAGAGTGAAATCTGGAGAGAGAGAGAGGTGTGATAAGGAAGATGGAGGGACAACGAGAGAGGATAGCAAAAAGGAAGAGAAATAGAAGAGGGGGAGAGGGAGGGAGAGGAGAAGGGAGTGATAGATAGATAGGTTGGAGGAAGAGGGTGTATGTTTTGGGGTTTATATAGAGAGACAAAGGGAGATAGAGATATATAGGGAAGGTGAAGAGAAAAAAGAGATAGATGGAGATAGGGAGGGAGGGACAAAGAGATTAATAAATATCGAGTGAGAGAATGTGTGTGTTTGTGGGGGTGAGATAAAGAGGAAAAGGATAGATGGAGGGACATATAAATATATATGGAAGGGGGAGAGAGGGAAGAATATTTCTTACAATAGATGCATTGATTTTAGTGTAGATGGTGATTTCTAATCCTATTTGATTGATTGCACTAGATGCATGATTTTAGTGTAGACTTTGATTTCTAATTATATTTGATTACTTTCACTAGATGCATTGAATTAAATGTAGATGATTTCTAATTCTATTTGATTTCTTGCACTAAATGCATTGACTTCAGTGTAGATGGTGATTTTTAATCCTATTTGATTGCGTGCACTAGATGCATTAATTTCAATATATCTATGTTGATTTATAATTATATTTGATTTCTTACACTATATGCATTGATCTCAATATAAATGATTTCTAATCCTATTTGATTGGTTGCACTAAATTCATTGATTTCAGTGTAGATGGAGATTTATAATCCTATTTGATTACTTGCACTAGATGCTAGTATTTTAGTGTATATGTTGGTTTCTAATCCTATTTTCTTACTTGCACTAGATGCATTGATTTGAGTGTTGAATGTTGCAACAAGAAACAGTGAAATTGACATCCGGAAACACCATCCTTCATCCTAGTGAAAATTAAGCACCTTCACTAGGTGGGGCCCACACAGGCTATTTTTAGGTGTATGTCTATTTTTAGAATGGTGGTCATATTCTAAAGTTAGCAGGAGACTAATTATAGATGGTTGAGCAAATTCTATCTTTAGATGAGTTTCTATTTTTAGAGATATGGGCGAAGTCTATTTATAGATCACATATCTAAAAATAGAATGCATGTCGATTATTCTTAGCCCTTAATAATAATCAGACAATAAATAATAAATTATTCTCTTGAAGCACTTGATTTTAGTTAACTGATGTGGAAAACCAGTTGCTTGAAGGAATTACGCATTCCAAGGTTGGTTGGTGGGACATGCAAAGTGGACTTCATTATAACTGAGTGTGACAAAGTTGTAACAGAGTTGGAAGAGTAGTTATGTGAGTTGTTATTTAGTTTAACTCAGTTGTGCTAGTTGTGACTTATGATACACTAGTGAGATATCATTGAATTAATTATTAAATTAATTCACAAGCAGTGTCTCACATGCAACTGAAGAAATACAACTGCTAACTACATGCATGTCAGATCCAGTGGAGACCCAGTGAGGAGATAGGTGAAAGGGTCTGGTTGACTATCAGTTGTGACAATAGTGATGCATTCAATGCATATACACACACATTGGATATTCCAATAAGGATTGTGCAGTCAATGAAGGTAATATTGCATTCATTCAATGATCTTCTTGAGAAGGGATTGTGCAGTGGAGGCAGGCTGTCTGGAGGCAATAAATTGGTGCATGTGTGGACCAATTTTTGTATGATAGTGTGAGATGATTGTATATTGTACTGAGAGCTCTATGAGCTAATATTTGTATGAGATTGTTTCATGATCCATTATATATACATAATATATGATAGTGGGGTTTTTAGCTTTATGCTTTCCTGATCAGGTGATCATGTTCTAAGTTGTAAAAATGCTCAAAATTGGAATTTCTCAAAATTGGTTGGAACCTGGATGACCAGATAGACCTCGGCAATACGAACCTAATGCCATGAACGACACTCAAATCTGACACGGTATGTGAAATTTATGCAGCTTTGAAGTTTTCAGTAAACTGCAAAAAAGACCAATTTGACTTGGTTTGATTTTGATTTTAAAAATATTAAGAAAAAAATATTCCATAGAATATTCCTGGAATATTCCCCAAAATATTCCCTGGAATATTCCATCTGCAACATATCACAGTTTGACACTTGTCAGTTTTCAGTTGGATGATTGGTTGACTTTGAAATTTATGGGCCAATCCAAGGCCACCATGTGGCATGCCCTGAGGCCACCACATGGCCCAGGGGTCATGGCCAAAATCTATATGGAGTCCACGAGATTTGAAACGGGGACCTCCTGCCCGCAAATGAAAGCACCCAACCAATCCGCCTATGCCTTAGAACTTATTTTACAATGGGCAAAAGTGTTATTTAAAGTTTGAATGCATTTCGGGCGGACGTGAATGGGGACTAGCTCCCATGCGATGTGATCACAAGCCTAGAACCCAGGTCTTAAGACCTTTGATAGTTGCTTTTAACGCTGTGTATTCACATGTCAAGAGGGGGTGGTTCCGATGGAGATTTAATGCTACGGTTTGAAAACCGTTAGCTCCACGGTTATGTCAGCGGGTTGGGCGGTGGTCCATGTGAACCCGTCCACCCAACATTAAATATTAAGTTTAACAGTCCTGAAAAATCTGGTGGAGCATTCCATTCTGGGCGGAATGGCTAAAAATATTCAAGTTATCTACAGTTCCTCCACTTTTGGTGGACTTTCCTTAGGCCAACTTGGAAAAAAACTTCAGTTGGACATAACTTTTGCTAGGGAGAACCTTTTGGAGAATTTTTTTTTTGATTTCGGGTATTTTGAACATTCCAGAGCCAATGGTGTAGGTTTTAGAGGCAACAGAGCTCATCTTTAGGTACTTTTTCAACAGAGAATATTGGAGAGCCATAAGGGCCTAGGGAGTGTTGGAGCTGTATTGGGCTATAGTTCACCTTTGGAGGTGAAACAAAAGCCCATATTTACTATTTTATGTGTTCTAAACTCATTTCTACAAATATTTTTTCATGTTTATGCTTTATTCACACTATATAACCAATTTTTAGCATAATAATAGCAAGGACATGCCCATTTGGGGGCCTTGGACCTGGCAGATGTAGCCCAGGAGGGGTGAACTGCGTTATCATATGCTGTGTTATATATGTGATTTATATTTTTGTGTTTTTCCAGAGTTAAATATGTTAAACAGTAAAAAGAAATAAACCTCCTACACACAAAAAGACTCAGAAATTTACCAAAAGCATTTTATTCCAATTGCAAAACATATAAAACAGTTTGCACACATAAGTTTATGGATAATGAATACCTTGAAAATAAAACAAGTAGTTTCATTTTCAGATCATTAGTGATTACTTCTATTATTTCTTTAGACAGAGTCTGTAAAGGGCCAGGTAGCTTATGTATCTCATCCTTTCTTTAAAGGTGACATATCCAATAAATGCCCCTACAGTCAATCTCTGTATTAGAAATAAGAAGTTCTCACATTTCAGATCAGATTGGTATCAGAGCTTATGGTTTTGAGCTAGAGCTTTTACTCAACATTGTTGTGTGCAAAGATTAAGTCATTTGTTTGCAAGTTTTGATGCTTACTATGTTAAAACTCAAGAGAGGTGAAGGAAACTTGGTTAGTGCACAAACTAATCCACAACCAAGAAGGGTCAGAGAACCACCTCCAAGAGCCCTAGAAGCAGCTACAAGCATGTCTTCAAGAGAAGGTGAAGCTCATGAAGAGATGGATCCTAAGGAAGAAGAAAGGGTTTTTCGGAAAGCTTTCTTGGATATGACTGAAATGGTAAGGATCCTCTATCAAGAAATAAATGATAGGATTGCTGGAGAAGGGTCTAAAAACCAAAAAGAATGAGAGGATTCCTCAGGAGGAAAGAAGAGTAATGATCATTCAAAGAAAGGGAATGGAGGAAATGGTGATCCTTCATCTCCATTGTCATCTTCTTCCTCGTCATCATCTTCTTCGACTTCGGTAAATCAGTCACTTAAGTCGAAAAGCACTGGTAAAAATCCTTTTCTAAAGCTTGATGTCAAATTTGAATTGCCAATGTTTAATGGTGAAGCGAATGCAGAGAAATTAGATAATTGGATCAGACAACTGGAAGTCTATTTAAGGATTCAAAATCTACATGATGACGACACTAAAATACAACTAGCCTCACTAAGGATGGATGAAGCAGCTAAATTGGTATGGTGGGAAGCCAAGACCAAGGAGGAAATCAAGAAACATGGCAATCTTACACTATCATGGACTGAATTTATTAATGCAATCAAGAAGAAATTTTATCCTCTTGCTCATCTACAAAAGGCTATAATGAATTGGAAAAACTTTAGACAGATTAAAGGACAAAGTGTTCAAGAATACACTCAAAAATTTAGGAGAAGAGCACTCTTGTTAGGAATAGACTTACAAAGTCAAGATACTTTGCTGAAGTATATAGGTGTTTTGCATAATTACCTTATACATACTATCATTATGTTTAATCCTACTAGTCTAGACGAAGTTTGTGTACAAGCTACGCATTTAGAGGCTAGAGGGAAAAACACTTTTGATGCACTGAATGAGGGTAGTGATTTTAAAAGCAAAGGAAGAAAAAGGATTGCAAACTATAGAAAGGAAAAAGGGAAATTCTTTTGCAAGAATTGTTCAAAAACAAGCCATGATGAAGATCACTGTTGGAAGCTTCATCTTGAGCTAAAACCAGAGAAATATAAAAACAAAGACAAAACCAAAGAAAAGGGAAAAACTGTTGCAACTGTTGAACATGACTTAGGGTCTGAATCAGGTCATGAAACAAAAAGTATCGCCATGGTATTAAAGAACAGAAATGGAAAAGAGGTTGTACAAAAAACAAATCCCAGTTCTAGCACATTAAACTGTCACAAAGAAACTCAAAATGAAAAGAGGAGGATAGAGCTATTTCATGTGAGGATAATCTTAAACCACACAAAGATAGACACGCTTTTTTATAGTGGGTCTCAAGCTAATCTCATTTCAAAAGACTTGGTCAAACAGCTGAAACTTGAGACAATTCCACATCCAAAGCCTTATCCACTTGGGTGGATATGCAAGGATGCAAACTTACAAGTCTCAAGAAAGTGCATCTTGTGCTTCGCCATAACAGCTCAATATGTTGATTGGGTTGAACTGGATGTAGTACCGCTTGAAATTACAGGTGTTGTGTTGGGTAGTCCATATTTATATGACAGAAAGGCAATCTTCCATCGCCATGAGAATAAGTATCACTTGTTCAAGGATGGAAAAGAGTACATTGTGAGAGCACATAAGAAGAAGCTAGAATATTCTTTAGTCCATGTAGGGCAATTGAAAAGACTAGTTAATGCAAGTCAAAATCTGACTTTGTTGATGGTTAAACAACAAGATTTTGTACATTTTCCTTTTCATGATATTGTTGATATAAATAATGGTATGTTTTAGTCTGATAATAGTTCGTCTTTGAAAGAAGATGACAATATGTTGCATAAGGTACCTTTGGTGTCAATCGGTGCAGAGAACGAAGTGTCGGTGCAAAGCAGTGCAAGAGTCCATGAGATGGAAAGGCATGCAACTAAAGAGGGAACATAGTTTAGCATGGGTCAATGTTGGTTTCAGAATGGAATATTGGGATGGCGAGAAAACTTAGTCGAGATTCGGCACAAGTATAGGGTTCATTCAGCAAAAATTCGCCATGTGAATAGTTGGCAAGGTGAATCTTATTTTCAGTCTTCTTTGAAGTTTGACCATTGTAGAAACAACGTGATTTCTGCAAATTATAGTTGTTGTTCTGCAAATTTCAAGAATTTGCATCGTGACTCAGTCAATGTTAGCAACAGTTGGTCAGTGGATTCAAGGAACAATTTATCTTTTTATGAGAAGCTTAATTTGATGAAGTCAGGAATATTTCAGTGGTTCAAAGTTGGAAGAGTGGAGAATCAGTCTCGTCACCTTCATTTTCTGTAATCAGAGAGATTTTGTGGGTCCAAAAGCTTCACATTTGGGAGGTGTGATTAGGTGATCATGTTCTAAGTTGTAAAAATGCTCAAAATTGGAATTGCTCAAAATTGGTTGGAACCTGAATGAACGGATAGGCCTCGACAATACAATCCTAACGCCATGAATGACACTCAAATCCGATGTTGTATGTGAAAGTTATGCAGCTTTGAAGTTTTCAGTAAACTGCAAAAAAAACCAGTTTGACTTGGTTTGACTTTGATTTTAAAAATATTTAAAAAAGAATATTCCACAGAATATCCTAGGAATATTCCATAGAATATTCCATGGAATATTCCATCTGCAACGTATCACATTTCGACACTTGTCAGTTTTTAGTTGGATGATTGGTTGACTTTGAAATTTATGGGCCAATCCAAAGTCGCCACGTGGTAGGCCTGAAGGCCGCCACGTGGCCCAAGGGTCATGGCCAAAATCTATATGGAGTCTGCGGGATTTGAAACAGGGACCTCCTACCCGCAAATGAAAGCACCTAACCAATCCGCCTATGCCTTAGATCTTATTTTACAATGGGAAAAAGTGTTATTTAAAGTTTGAATGCATTTTGGGCTGAGGTGAATGGGGGCCAACCCCCATGCGATGTGACCACGGGCCCAGAACCCAGGTCTTAAGACCTTTCATCGTTGCATTTAACACCAGGTATTCACATGTCAAGCGGCGGCAGTTCCGGTGGAGATTTAATGCTACGGTTTGAAAACCATTAGCTCCACAATTATGTCGGTGGGTTGAGTAGTGGTCCATGTGACCCCGTCCACCCAACATTAAATTTTAAGTTTAACAGTCCTGAAAAATCTGGTGGAGCATTCCACTCTGGGCGGAATGGCCAAAAATGGTCAAGTTATCTACAGTTCCTTTACTTTTGGTGGACTTTCCTTAGGCCAACTTGGACAAAAACTTCAGTTGGACATAACTTTTGCTAGGGAGAACCTTTTGGAGAATTTTTTTTTATTTATTTTGGGTATTTTGAACATTCTAGAGCCAATGGTGTAGGTTTTAGAGGCAACAAAGCTCATCTTTAGGTACTTTTTCAACAGAGAATATTGGAGAGCCATAAGGGCCTAGGGAGTGTTGGAGCTGTATTGGGCTATAGTTCACCTTTGGAGATGAAACAAAAGCCCATATTTACTATTTTATGTGTTCTAAACTCATTTCTACAAATATTTTTTTCCTTTTTAGGCTTTATTCACAATATATAACCAATTTTTAGCATAATAATAGCAAGGACATGCCCATTTGGGGGCCTTGGACCCGACAGATATAGCCCAGGAGGGGTGAACTGCCTTATCATATGCTGTGTTATATATGTGATTTATATTTCTGTGTTTTTCCAGAGTTAAATATGTTAAATAGTAATAAGAAATAAGCCTCCTACACACAAAAAGACTCAGAAATTTACCAAAAGTATTTTATTCCAATTGAAAAACATATAAAATATTTTGCACACATAAGTTTATGGATAATGAATACCTTGAAAAGCAAACAAGTAGTTTCATTTCCAGATCATTAGTGATTACTTCTATTATTTCTTTAGATAGAGTCTGTAAAGGGCCAGTTAGCTTCTGGATATCATCCTTTATTTAAAGGTGACATATCCAGTAAATGCCCCTACAGTCAATCTCTGTATTAGAAATAAGAAGTTCTCACATTTCAGATCATTTCTCGGTAAAAACATTTTTGTTATGTGTGATTGATTTTTCTTCATGTGTTTGCAATTGGCAATTAAATTTTCGTAGATAATTAAGTAGAAGGATTCTATATTTAACAGTGGATTAAATTTTTAGATAAGGAGAGTCCATAAATACATCACTTTGTTTAAAAATTTCTACATTGTATAGGAGCAAAGAAGATTGCAATATTGAAGCAGTGTTGAATTTTTTTGGTGGAACAATTCAAATTTTCTACAAGAATTTCTTGGTGCGACAGTCGAGTAAACATCGAAATGGATTTCAATGGTTTGCAGTTAGAGTATGCACTTGAGGGTAGCTCAAAATACATTGCATTGAAGGATAGGATGGAGGCGGTGCTTGAATATAATGGCTTGAAGGAATTCATCGATGGAGATGTTTCTAAGACCACTTCAACGGATGCTGCATTACTTGACACATGGCAAAAGAAAGTATCAAGGGAGAGGAGGATTCTATTGGAAGGTGTGAGAGACCACATTGTCTCAAGCCTTCATGGTAAAGCCACTCCATATGCTATGTGGAATGCTTTGATAGATCTTTTCCAAAGCAACAACGACCATAGGAAATTGGCACTAAAGGATAAACTCAGAAAAATCAAGATGGAGAAGAACGGCACTATTACGGTATACTTAAAAAAAAATTTCCAATGCACGGATGAGCTTGGGAGTGTATGAGTAAGTTTTTTTTATGATGATTTGGAGACTTTGTCTCTCTTGGGAATTCCTAAGAGTTGGCACAGTTCTGAAGACTCTGTCAACGGACAAGAAAAACTGTCGGATTGGGAACGACTGTGGTCGGATCTAGTGCAGGAGAAGTTCAGCAGGGACACCAGAGATGGATCTTCATCAAAGCATGATGATGAAGAAGACTATGCTTTGGTTTCCAAGGCGAAGAAGGGGAAGGGGAAGAAATTCCATTCAAAATTTGAGGCTGGTGAAGATGGCAAGGAGCGCAACATGTCCAAAGTGAAGTGTTTTCATTGTCACGAGTTTGGACATATTGCCACAAATTGTCCACATAAGAAGAAGAATAAGATGGTTGCTGGAGCTGCAGCTGGTGAGGCTCTTTCCTCGCAATTTGAGCTTGACTTTTCATTGATCGCATGCATGGTGTCTAGTGCATTGGGATCGGGGTGGTACTTGGATAGTGGTGCTTCCTTTCACATGACGGGAGATGAGAAACCTTTCAGTGACTTGGAGGAGAAAGATCTCCAGATGCATATTGAGTTGGGCAACGATGGATGATACAATGCAACCGGCATCAGTACCATTACCTTTTAGAGGGTGTCAGGTAAACTCTTTCATTTAAAAGATGTTGTGCATGTTCTAGGTTTAAAGAAAAATATAATCTCAGTCGCAATGTTAGAGGATAGAGGCTATGATGTTGTCTTTAGTGAAGGAAAATTTTTCCTGTGACACAAAGCAACAGGGTAAGCCAAGAAGGTTTGGATTTTAGTTAAGAAACTCTACAGACTTGAAGTAGATGGGATTTCTACAGAGCTTCCTACTATTGGGAAGTGTGAGAAATCCATGCAATTAATTTTTGAAAGGGAGTAGGATTTGCATGCACGTAAGAGTGAACCTCAAGATGTGGAATAGCCACAAGATGAGGATCATGGAGTGGGAACAACCACTCATGCATAGAAATTTCTTGCCAGATGGGCAGAGGGAGTGCATGTGGCTATACCACCAGGTGAGAGCTGGAGCGAAATGCATGAGTAATCCTAAGAAGCAATTTATGGGTAGGATTCATTAAGATGGTGTGGATCTCATGAATTGAACCTGGCTATGAGGAGCCCACAGTACAGCAGTAGCAGGATTAGTTGGATTGATGCAGTCAGATCAAAGTGATAGTGTTGGATATTGGAGGGCGGATCAGAGTTGATAGCAAGTGTAGAGTGCATGGGTGCAGAGTTCAACAACACAGTGGTTCGTGAAGACATGTTCAGTAGCTAAGCAGAAGTCAGAAGACTTTGATAACATATGCTCCAAACTGATTCAGTTTTTTAGAGGCTATTTAGTTTCGGAAGTGTTGAATGCAAGTGTTTCATGTGTGAGAAACACTAGAGAAGTGTCGCATACAAGAGTTACAAGGCATATGCATGGAGTTACAGGGCACATGCAAAGGTTGCAAGGTGAATGTATGGAGTTGCATGTCGCATGTAAAGACATTCCTTTCGTGTTGAGAGGTAGTGTCGAATGTTGCAACAATAAATAGTGAAATTGGCATCCGGAAACATCATCCTTGATCCTAGTGAAAATTGAGCACCTTCACTAGGTGGGGCTCACATAGGCTATTTTTAGGTGTATGTCTACTTTTAGAATGGTGAGCATATTCTAAAATTAGTAGGAGACTAATTCTAGATGGTTGAGAAAATTATATCTTTAGATGAGTTTTTATTTTTAGAGATATGGGCAAAGTCTATTTATAGATCACATATCTAAAAATAGAATGCATGTCGATTATTATTAGCCCTTAATGATAATCAGACAATAAATAATAACTTATTCTCTTGAAGCACTTGATTTCAGTTAACTGATGCGGAAAATTAGTTGATTTAAGGAATTACGCATTCCAAGGTTGGTTGGTGGGTCATGCACAGTGGACTTCGTTATCACTGAGTGTGACAAAGTTGTAACAGAGTTGGAAGAGTAGTTATGTGAGTTGTTATTTAGTTTAACTCAGTTAAGTGAGTTAAACTCAGTTGTGCTAGTTGTAACTCATGATACACTAGTTAATTACACTAGTGTATCATGCATGTAATAAATACAACTGTTAATTACATGCATGTCAGATCCAATGGAGACCCAGTGGAGAGATAGGTGAAAGGGTCTAGTTGACTATCAGTTGTGACTATAGTGATGCATTCAATGCATATACACACACATTGGATATGCCAATGAGAATTGCACAGTCAAGGAAGGAAATATTGCATTCATTCAATGATCTTCTTCAGCAAGGATTGCACAGTGGAGGCAGGTTGTCTGGAGGTAGTAAATTGGTGCATGTGTAGACCAATTTTTGTATGAAAGTGTGAAACGATTTTATATTGTACTGGGAGATCTATGAGCTGAGATTTGCATGAGATTGTTTCATGATCCATGATATACACATAATATATGATAGTGGGGTTTTTAGCTTTATGCTTTCCCGGTAAAAACATCTGTGTTATGTGTGATTGATTTTTCTTCATGTGTTTGCAATTGGCGACTAAATTTCTGCAAAGAATTAATTAGAAGGATTCTGTATTTAATAGTGGATTAAATTGTTACATCAGGAGAGTCCGGAAATACATCACTGTGTTTATAAATTTATACATTGAGCGTAGATGTCGATTTATAATCCTCTTTGATTACTTGCATTAGGTGCATTGATTTCTGTGTAGATGTTGTTTTCTAATCTTATTTGATTTATTGCATTAGATGCATTGATCTGAGCCTATATGTTAACTTCTAATTTGATGTAATTCGATGTAGAACAATTTTTATGTTATAATAATTAAACCTATTAATATTGGAGAGAAAGAGATACAAGGTATGATGTTCACTACAACAACTCGAGCTAAATATTTAAATGGTTTATGATTTATTATTTCTACTGTCTTTTTCATATAATCAATATGAAAAGATGACAAAACTAACAAGGGTGACTATAAGAATAGTAGAAGAAAATAGTTTGAGATTGATCACAATGAAGGCTATTTGTAATTGACTACATTCTTATCACTAGTAAAAAATGATGAAATTAATGACTAGGTGACTAAAAAAGTTAGTCACCGCAATTATTTCAAGTGAATTACTACTAAATTTGAACAATTTTAAGTGACCAAACCAAAAATTACTAACTTAAATGACTAATTTAGTCTAGGAATAAAATATACGACTAGATAATAAGTGACTAAACTAAAAACGACTAACTTAAATGACTAATTTATTTCAGGGATTACATATATGACTAGATAATAAGTGACTAACTTAAATGACTAATTTTGTCTAAGATTAAAATATATGACTAGATAACAAGTGAAAAAATTAATAATGATTAATGTAAATGACTATTATAGTCCAAGAATAAAAATATGACCAAATATCAAGTACAACAAGTATATGAATTAGTCATTATGTCAGTAATTTTTAGTTGTGTCACTCCATAAATAGACAAAGGAAATTTTGATACTGAAGTGTTACATTTCACTACAAGTGTCTCTGAATCCATTTGCAACGTTAAAATTTAGAGACAAAGGGGTCTCTGAATTTACAGTGTTAAAATTCTGAATGCCCTTTTGTCTCTAAAGTTTAACACTGCAGATGGATTCATCTACAATTAACATAATTGCATGTATCTTATATCTACTTTACACTAATGCCTTCATTATATTTTAGTAAAGGTAATATTTATATTGCCAAATTAATATTTATATTTATGTTTAATTGACTTTGGCCATAAATTAGTTTAATTTTTAAACTTCATTGGTTTATGTTAAAAGTGGGAGTTCATTTAAATCTAGTATTAAATTGTCATATTTTCATTAGATAAATGCTAAATAGATAAACCTAAAATATATATTTATAGACCTATTTAGTAAATAAGTATGAACCTTTATTAATTTAGGTATGAATGTTAATTAATTTTTTAATGCTGTATGAACCTTTGTTTTTTTGTAAGTCAATGTTTTATTCATGTAGGGAAAAAGAAGTACATATAGCCACTTACAAAACAGGTGGTCTCACCCCAACCAGGTATGCTAACCAAAACTTGCACCAGATGACAAAAATACAAAAGAGAGACTGGGGACATATTAGTCCATAAATGGTTGGGCAAGAGGCACCAAAACATAGATAAAACATAAAGAACAAAAGATATCATATGTCTAGTCATCCGACGTGATGGATGCAGGGTTGTCCAGAGCTGTTCCTGGAGGCGGTAGAAGACAAAATTCACACTAAATGTGCCCTTCAAAGTGTGCCAACCAAGTCTCCATCCTTTTTACTTTCTCATGAGTGAGTTGATTTTGGCCTCGCCAAATCACAACCAGTTTCTTCCGGACTTGGCACTGTAAATAGTGCATTCAGTCCAATGTTTCCATCTACTCTGCATGCTCCTCAGACACATGGACTTTCATAACTTTTGGTTGGTAGCAACCACTAGTAAGTCTACACATTTACAATTTTACTTCTTATACACAAGTGTTGATAAGTCTTAGTAAATATGTTTATTTACATCTTATTCCCTTCCATTTTTTATGCAAATAATTGCTTAAATGATGGGAAGTAACTGATGGCAAATATTTTATTTACTTCCTTCAAAGCTTAAGAATGAAAAATCACTACAAAAATATCGAAAAATAACACGAGTATCTGCCCAATCAAATGTTTGAAAATTTTCCTAATAATATTAAAAAATAAATATTATATTTCAAAGTTGAACATTACAAGTTGCAGTGGTCAATACTAAACTAATAGTTGTCAACAAACAAATTGATTACTAAAACCCTCCCTTGATAGAGACTAATAAAACATTGGACAACTCTTAAAATATTATGGGTTAAAAAAAATTATAAATAAATATTACTTTCTCTTGAAATGTCCTATACACACCCACATGAGATCACAATTCAAACTACCATTATTTTAACTTATTACATCATCACAACTATAATTATCTAGAAATGCTTATCTCTTTTATATATAATTTCTCTTACAATAAAAAAAATTCAATGATATATATAAAAATATAAACTAAATATTAAAAAAATTAAATGATATATACAAAAATATAAACTAAATATTAAAAAAATTAAATGAAATATACAAAAATATAAACTAAATATTTAAAACCAACGGAACGCAGCGTTTACACTAAACTCCCCAAAGGTGCGCTCTACATGAAATACCACACTAGGCGGGAAGAAAAAATACATACACAAAGAATAGAGCACACTACGTGGGAAGAAAAGATACAAACACAAAGAACAGGAAGAGCGCAGCAAATTCCCGGAGCCTTCCTACTGTCAAATTTTCCTCCATATTCTTCTCACCAACCGCGACGGTCCAAGACTGCCTTGGAGCTTCTTCCTCGCCAAATTTAGAGGCAAGACGACCCTATTTTCCCTGAAAGATGATCCATAAACCATGGACGAAGAGGTAGCAGGATTCGATTATCACAAAATTATAATCAAGTCGGATTGCTGGAGATTTTGTTTATATCCTTTCATCAGTTCCAATCTTTCTTATTTCTAGATTCAAATGCAGGGAAAAGAATCCCCTGAAGAAGACGTAGCACCACTTTCCATTGGATTTGAAATGGAAAGTCGTGGCAAGAATCAGGCACAAAATGGAGCGGTTCCATCAGGACTACCGCTGGATTCCGTTCCATCAAATCCTTCCAAAGAGCCTAATTCCCGTGCCGACTGGAGAATCCCTCTGGAACAAGTAAGTATGCAAGAACCCAATTTTGTTGCTTTTTGAATGTCGTTTCAAATACCGTTTTGAAGTGGCTTGGATAGATTCCCATCTAAATTTCAATAACTTTTTGAATCAATCATCTGTTATGTTATGCAATCTGAATTTTGCCCAATATAATAGTTGGTGGTAACTAAGTTAGAAGTTCTACAGCTGGTTATGTGTAGAAGTTCTACAACTATTTATGTTTAGATAAGTTTCTTAATCATAACGTGCCAAGTTTTCTATGGTGAATCCTTGAGTTGGAGTTATTAAGAAAATTTTCCTCATAAGAATAATGTACCAACTCATCAGAGCGAAATTATTTTACACTATTAGAGGCAAAATTGCCCAACAACCCAACCCCCCAAGAAGGCAAGACATTTTCCATGTTATTGTTTTTGAATTTGTTTTTAAGATATCCATCTGCAAAAACCTCGACATATGAAAAGAATTTCAAGAGCATTAACATGGAAAATGTTTGGCCTTTCCCAGGTATCCAAAGCTTTTGCAGGAAATTATGCTGACATGCCAGACTTCTGCACACAATTATTGTAATATGCCAAGTGTTTGCATCTTGTTATGTTAAGAGAAATGAAAAATCAGATATGTAAGCTATTCCTAGCAACAAAGTAAAAGAGAAAGACACTCTTGAAATGGATTTTCTGTTTGGATTTGGTGAAACTTAGGGCTCAAACCTAATTCCATGCTTATTAGGTGTTCATGTTCTAACTTTGTCTTGGAAAGCCGCTCATAACTTTTGATCAATGGCATCCATGCTCTTGGAATTTCGCTTATAGTAGTCGTGGTGCTCTGAGGCATTGATGAATGGATCGTTCTACATTGATGTGGCTATCTCTAACTAGTGACGAAACTAGTAATAATGGTAGCATTAGGTCAAGGAATTAATGTGAATGAGGCAAAATAACAAAGGAGAACCAAATATCTACATGCATTGGAACCGCTTGACCACCTGTCAAGACAAAACTGATGCACTGGAATCGCTTGACCACATATCAAGACAAAACTGTGGCTATCTGCATGTACTGTCACCGCTTGACTATCTTCATCTGCTAGCATCACTTACCATCTGCATCTACTGACATTTCTTGACTTATACTGCCTCATTTATTGTTGTTGTTGTAGGCTATGGATATCTTGGATGTGATGATCTATCTCTTTGTATTGCTCATTGTTGCTTGCTGTGAATGTCATGAATGCTTCCTAATTATTTTTCCACAAGCCAAAGCCTTCTGCTATCTTGACCTTTGCTTACCGTAGAGGATATATTCTCGTAGAGGATGTATTCTAGGATAAGGAAGCGCTAAGCTACTCCCATACTGTTGCATCCAACATGGACTCAGTGAAATTGAATTCTTATGTCACTGTAGCAGCTTACTTTGAAGCTTTTGAATCACATGGAGCACAGAACATATGAAGCAAAAATTTCTTGAATCATGTGGAGCACAGAACATTTGAAGCAAAAATTGCTTTTAGGTATGTACTATCATTTAAATGTTTGTTTTACCCATGTATAAGCCCTTATTAGAACATCACTATAGTCTACAAAGGGTTCACACCTCCTCAAATGGAAAGATTAATTGCGGCTAAGTGAAAATGGCCAACAAATGGAATCCAAATCACATTGATTATCACAGTTTTTAAAATATGAATATATTTGAGTATACATATTTTCTATTTCTGGAAATTTCAACAATGCCATGATAAAAAAGATTGAATTCTAAGTTTAAAAAAATATTACATAGAAGTTACAGAATATATATTTGATTTTAAATGGAGGACATATGGTTGAACTGGCACAATTTAATACTCTGGGCATGAACACAATTATTAGGGCATGAATACAATTCGACAATATTGAAATGGACGATCAAGAAAAACTAAACCAACACACACTTGTTCTGTTTAGTCAACACGTAAGATTCATTGGTATGAGCTTCCATTTATCATTATTCAATGATTGATATCCCTACCTCATGCTACCTACTATTTGGCTGGTGCATGCATTCTTTCGGTGCAACAATCGAAAACTTTCACGATGGGGTGGGGTGTGCTTGGCCTGTTAGTGGTAAGCTTGTTGTTATATCATTAATAAGAATGAATGTCCAGTGTCATGACCTGTTTCACAAACAACGTGCCTTACTGAAGATCCTGCCTTAAGGTCCTGTTGCCTAACCCGAGTCTAGTCTGAAAGGATCCTGCCTACTTCACCAAAGCCTATTCTAACATGAGTCCACCTGAAGGAGGTCCTTCTAACAACAAGCAATATTAAGTATGGTGTATGGATCCCCCTCTTCGGCGACGAGGCCCATTTTCAGTAAGGGTTGAGTTCAACAATAAGCTTTTTCCTTAATAGTTGAGCTGGGCGAGAATGTTACTTTCCCTCCAGGAGTATGGGCTGGGTGGAGAGGAATATAAAGGTCACTTTCCCACTAGCCCCATTCCAACTTTAGGTTAACACTCAGTCTACAACCAAATATTTTTCTTGGACCTTCCAAATCTCCCTTGCCTTCCAATTCTCGCAATTTCCTTCTCTCTAGAGTACCAGAAATCAATTTGTTTTTTTCTCGCCGTGTTAGTAACTGCGTAGGGGTACATAGATAACAATGCCAAAAGCCACACAACCAACACTATGTACCGGAAATCAATTTGTTTTATTCTCCCCGTGCTAGTAACCACGTAGGGGCGCATAGATAAAAATTCCAAAAGCCACACAACCAACACTATGTACTTGATAACTGCGCATCCTTCACATGCACAGTAGAAAAACTCTATATACTCATTAAACCTTCCAGAATTGCATTAACAATGATGATATTTGATATATTCACATTGGTTATCATGATTCAAGTGTCATTTTTCTACTCTGCAAGGAGCGTTGTCTTCATCCTTTATAGCTGACACCACGAGGTCATCGTGTTTTACTTCTAAACAAGTTGCAACAAGGATACAACTGACTTCCAAGGGACTTTTTGCTAGATGATGGCCTGCTTTTGAGGCATTTTCATTTAGTATTCTAGTGAGTATATGAATGAACTAGATTTTGAGCCCTTACCTATTCATTAACACAAATAATTGTTAGACAACATGGGTTCATTCAAAGGTTGTACCAATAAGCAAGATGGATGATCCAAGTGTGGTAATGAATGGAGCACTCAACAGACACATGAAATGCTTGCAAGCTCCAACTCAAGTCTTTTCCTTCCATCATTTCATCTAATAATAGACACACATTACTTGCAAGGTGCCACGTTATATGCCTATCTCATATCCCTTTCTGAAAAAATAATTGGCAATTCACTAAAAGTTATCCAATACACCAAAAATCGCATAAGGTCAAAAATATATATACATCTTTATAATTGCAATACTTAGACCACTAAACGAAACATCCATAAAAATGTTGAAGCCTCCCCATAAAATTTCTGCAATGGATGGGTTCTCCTACTCCTCGCCATTAAACGGGAAGTAATGATTTCTGTCATGGATGGGCACTGTTAAAAGACATGTAAACCATATAAATTAAAACTAAACTCTTATTATGATAAAAATGATGTGGCAGCTTTAAAGAAACTTTAAAGGTTGTAACATCTGCTCTTCAGGTCTCCAAATAAACCAACAAACTCATATTTTCTTCTGGAAGACAAAAGTACAACATGTGGCAATGGTATTACCCGGTAGAAAGACAAAATCACAAGGTCAAGCTGCCTCATAAAGCTGTAGCGTATAATTATAAAACACAAGTAAAAACCCTACCACCCAATAATTATTTTAAAAGATCACGATATCCATCTCTCATAAGGACGAGGGGCGATCCTCCTGTCATCAGGATTAAAAGGTGCAGCTCCTTGATAAAGAACAATTATTATAAACAAATGGGTGAAATCCCTAGGAATTTGGACAATGAAAATCACTTGCATGTCAAGTTCTACAGTGAAGACTTAATCTAAGTAAGAATGTATCAGCCTCAAAAACAAGTTGAAAAATCAATTTAACATCATTATTATAGTAAATTTCAGACAAAAATAAGCCTCTCAAAATTTAAAACCAAATATGTCAAATTTCTACACAAATCCAAAGCATCCTAAAACAAACTAATTATAGGTATTTCTGAGAGTAAAAACCTGAAAAAAATGTAATGGATTGCTGAAAAAGTTGATTAAGCCACACCTTTAAACAAACAAAGTTGAGATTACATGAAGAACTGAGAGCGATTTACAAAATAAATTCAAATAAACTGAATAAATATTCATTTCGGAAAAAGCTAAATATAGAGAAAAACAATTATATATGTTAATAAATTGGAAAATTGCTTATCACTTCGGTTAGGGATTGGCTCAACATGGACCAGGTTGTTTCAACCCATTTCCAAGGGTGATAAAGCATAAGTATTCGCTCGAGGGCCTCAAACAAAGTTACGCCTCAAACAACAAAGGCCATCAATTGCCGCAGGGGGTTGCTAGATTCATGATGACAAGAGAAAAGGCCATCAATTTCCGCAGGGGGTTGCTTGATGGGGAATCGAATCAAGAATAGATCAATGAATTGGGAAGTGCTCACTCAGCAACCTATCCGTCATTGATTATGAAGGGATAGAACTAGTGGCCCCATCAGTGGCACCTAATTTTGGGAGAGGAAAGCATAAATATATTGAGGGTTGGAAATGAACTAAAGAAAAAACTTCATGTTTTTGACACAAGAAGATCTCTCTTTGACAAGGGAGAAAAGAGAATGGCTTTCCTCATTTCAATACAGGATTGACATGGAAGCTTTTCCTTTAGATGGCAACGTAATGAAAGCCATTCAATATGATTTTTAGCATTAGGTTCTCTCGCCCCTTCCAATAAATGCAATGAATAAAAAGGGGGTCACACAATTAGTTGTTCGCTGAGTAGCTGCTTGCTCCATGCAACTATTCAGGAAATAGTTGTGCAGTAGTGCAGGCAGATGTGTTGATAATTGCATGGCCGATGACATAGTTTTTGGTGAAACATCTTCACACCCTCCACGACTCCTTAGCAAAAAATTTGGTGATGTGCACAAAGCCAACCAAAAAAACATGGTACAATAGGTAGCATCCTTTTGATGAACCTTGGACACTGCAATACCTAACTCAACTCTTAAAAATTAAAATATCTGATTTAACTAGTTGAGTAAAAAAATCAAAATATTAAAGCTGGGAAGATTGTTGACATATCTTATCTATTGTAGCAAGACAATTGGAATATAGAGACCCACTTAGAATATGCAGATTTCTCAAGAAGTTGACAAAATTGCTCCAAAACCTTTAAAACCCCAAGCATTTCCATTGTTGTGGGTGTGATTGTGTTAATTTCGATTAACATGTTCTTTGCATAATAAAATTACTTCAATGTTCCTTATAAGCCCATTTATTAATCCACGCATGAATTATCATCTTACTGACTCTAACTGAAGAAGGAACATAAATGTTAATTGTAGAAGACAAAACAAGACAAAATAACACAAAGATATGGCACAAGCTATGGAAAAACCCCAAGACGGGGAAAACCATTGATCACTTCTTCTTATTATCAATATCCAATGTTTAGCAGAGAGAGAGTACAATAATATGAGTCAAAATAAACTTGTTAAATTAGTGTTCAAAATATTCTTGAAGCTTATTTCCTTGTTAGGGTTCCTAACAATCATTGAGTAACCTTTTTCCAATGAATTGTACCCTTTTCTGTCCTTTACAAGACATCCAACAATGTTGCAGGACTTGCGATTCCTTTTCAAGGCGTCCAACAACATTCCTATGCTAACAATAATAAGAATATGCTCACAAATGAGGGTTAAAATCTCTGTTTACATTGAGGCCCTCTCTTCTTGAATGCAACTAGGGTAAAGGACTCATATTAGGTCATGCATCCCTTCCACACGTGCTTTCATACTAGCTGATGTAGCAACATTTCCTGTGGCTTGAACCAGAATACAAATTGTGAACAAATAAACCCCAAAACTCACCTTTAAACCAATGTTCTGATCTGTGGCTCCACACAAAGAATGCTACCTTCTCTTGAAGAGATTCACACCCAAAAACCATGAAGAAACATCACTCAAAATTTCCCTCAAACCTGCAACTAGTTGCCTGCTCCTACTCGAACATATGGGAGATCAATACAACACGTCCTCCTTGCTTCTCCAAGCTGTGGCTGCCTTAGAAATAATTACACAAGAGTTGAATGCACTTTTTTAGGATGATCTCTAATGAAGATGAGGGATCCCTATATATATAACAATTTTTCCTTATGGAGGTGAAGCTGACCTTAACACTTGGAGGCAAAATTTGAATTTAAAATTTTTAATTTTCTTGCCTTAATAAGGTAATGCCTTATGAAATTTATTTTAAATAAATAAATATTTTTCCTTATCAAAATTTGGTGATTTTAGGTCGATTTTTGTGCTCTCGAAAAGAGGGATTCAATGGAATGTTCATCTCCATCAACTATGTAGATCTGAGTAGAATTTGGCCCTAGTTGCCAATTTTAACACTCCCTCTCAACTAGGGAGAATTCCACCTGCCAATATATCTGTTGTCATATATCATCATGCCATCCTGCCATTATGAACCATATTTGTCATCATGAACCATATATGTCTTCTTTGGTCTGCTATGCTGAACACTGATGTGAATAATAAAGAAGAATTGATCGAGAGTGAGTCACAAGACCTTGCCACTCTTCACTAACAAAATTCAGTTTGGAGGTAGAACCTCAATTGAAACCAGATCAAGTAGATAAACACCAAGAATCCTAGCATAGAGAGTAAGACAATACATGATGCGTCCATCAGTAGTGCTATGGTCTCTATCCTCATTTCCCAACTCATTGGCCAGATGAGAGGTATTTCCCATGAGTCCCAGACTTCATGGGTAAGATGGTGCAGAAACACCAGTAGGGAAAGAGTATATCAAATCCTGCTCATAATCACATGTAGGGAAAGGAGAAACCACATTCTAAAAACACACATCACAATCACATATAGGGAAAGGATAAACCACCTCCTACACGCATGAAAAACACCAAGAGAGGGAAAGAAAGAACCACGTCCTACATGTATGCAAACCAACAATAGTAGGAAGGATCCTACACATGGGGAAAGGATGGACCACATCCCACCGATATGTCAACCATCAATCGTAGAGAATGAGCATCCTACATGTGGGAAAAGGATGAACCATGTCCCACTAACATGTCCACAACCAGATGCTTGAATGCATCTCTCATTGGGGTACCCACAGGAGAAGCTGAACCACTCATTCTGCTCATATTCGTAGGGGAAGGTGAACCACTCTTCCTATGCATATCTCATCATATGTAGGAGAAGGTGAACCACTCACCCTACACACATGTTTCAAATGTAGGGGAAGGTGAACCACTTATCCTACACACATGTCAGCTGTCACAGGGAAAGGTGAACCACTCACCTTGTACACCGTGCACTTATAGGGGAAGGTGAACCACTCACCTTAGGGTCATTTATAGCTCAAAAAAGCACCCTAGGCCCTAAGGAGCTCCTAGAGCTCAATGTTCAACTGATACCCTCATAGTAGGGTCTTTCCAGGATACCCAACCTCTCTGTCTGAAGGAAGTTAAATCTATCCTTACTAAGGGGTTTTGAGGGGATGTTGGTAACCAGTACATCGATCCTGCAATGTTGGAGCTATATTTCTCCCCACTGTGCCATATCAAATGAAGTGACACCTCATGTTAAACAGCGGATTCCAACACATGCTCGCATGACTTAAATGGCTTCGTAATAGGCCATGCTATCTTCTTCATTTGTTCAGCCTCAGTGGTTCTCCCAAAATTTAGTCCTTCATTCATCCATAAAATAAAGGTGGATCCCAAGAGATATAGATGTGCTCTTTCCATTTATCTCCAACAATTTTGGCAGAGTACTACTGGTCGCAGTTAACATGGATATATTATTGAGAATGAGAGCCTTCACAAGTTGTACGTATTCGGATCAGTAACTTGTCCATTTTATTAGAATTTTAAGCTTTAGGAAGAAGTGCATCAAGGCTAAAACAACTCCCACTCACATCGAGAGGATCTTTATCTGTGGACAAACATCATCAATAGCTATAAACCGACCATAGCTCCCTTTGAAGATCGGAAAAAGAACTTCGTCCAAAACATAACCATTGGGCTATCTGCAACCTACTATTAATCAAGGCCATTCAACCATAGTCATCCGACTTCTGCAGATAAACGTCTTATGGCATGGTCTTTCCATTGTAAAAATCATTAGGAAAGAAGAGTTGACAAGCCATTTTGCCAGGGATTCCATAGCTGCCTCTGAAGACTTATGTCAATTGAACATTCAACCTTTGTCAATCTTCTCCTCAACTTGAAGACGAGACATTATCATGCTGCAACTATATCAGCAAACTTTCAATTACCAAACTTTAGCAATGCACAAGTAAATTCTATCACATGTTCTGCCCGTTCAACTGACATACCTCAACAGGAGTATATAAATATAACCTTATTACTGATTTCATAAGTATTATTGACTGAATGAAGATACCAAGGGACTTGCACCATCCTCATCCAAGAAAACCTTCTCTGCCATTACACAATTCAAGCTAGTCTTATCTCTGAAGTGAAAATCCTAGCAATATTTGTAATGATCCTGTTGTGTCACTGTACTAGCACACAACATATAACCGTAACACACTAGCATTTGTATTAGAACATAAAATACTTTTAGGGAACAATCTTTCTATCAATCGGTTAGAATCCCTTACTATTGTATGAATACTTTATGTGTGCAATAAAGAACAAAACCAATCTACCTTTACCACAGTTCTCAAAATTGGACCAGAAATTTTTCCTATTTCAAAAAATGCTACTACTGGTGATGCTTCTTAGGATGAATACACTGTTGTACTTCAATGTTACTGATATCCCTGACTGTATGGAGGTGCCAAGTAATTCACATCGAAACTTCCTTAGAGTGATTTGCTTTGACTTTTCTTTCGTAAGAGGTGTACTTCAGATTTTTACATGCTTGATATAGATGACCTTGAAGAGAAGCCTTAAATACCTCAAACCAAAATTCAACTAGATATATTGACTATAAATTTAGTACCTTTGATATGCTTCAGATCAACATACAGTCAATATTCAAATTTTGAACCTTGGGAAATCTCAATCAAATCTGAATTTGACACGAATGATTGTTTTAGAAGCTCACTTTAAATTTTTCTTCAGTAAATATACTATCATACCTTAAATGCACATCCTTGAAAGAATTGCAAATCTGTCGTATAAGCTTCTGAGGAAGGGGTTGCATCTTAGTGAGTTTCAGATCCGATCACTGAATTTTCAGCCTTAAATTTGTGCAATTTTGTTCACTGGATACACCAGATTTGTCTCAAATAATATTGAAGACTCAGCCTTAATAAAATTTCAAATGCATGCTTCATATCCGATGCAAAGATCAGTTATTGAAGGAAGGATGAATGGCCTTTAAAATCACCATAACATTAACCCTCAGACAATAATTCTTCAAGATTTAGCCTGAAGTGCTCCACAAATTTTTGAATGAGCATACAATATGTCTACAAATTTGTAGACTCAGTGTATTAGCCTAGGAAATTGCTACCTCAGGTTCAAGCTCATAATTGAATTATTCTAGACGAGATATACCAACCCAATTATATATCACAGCGATACTCAAGTGATACGAATTTCTTTAGTATTTAACCTTTCAATAATTTCCACAGAGTTACGCATAACATAGATGAAGAGAAAGTAGGTCACGGGAATCTTCCAAGATTGATTGAAATAAAAAAAACATAAACACCCTTCGAACAGACACTATGCATGTAAACTTCAAAAAGTTTCAAGACATGATCTCTAAATTAAGTTTAGATTTCTGAAGATATAAACTGTGACTTTAATTTGATAACTTTGGAAGAATGTCATGAGCTTGTGCACATATTGGAGCTTGTTGTGTTGAGTATTGGCAAGGTTGTGACTGCTGCAAGCTCCCACAGATTTTCTTCAGGACTCCATGCAGATATTCAAGACTGTGCAAGGGCCACAACAGGAATAAATAGTTTTTTTTTTCTTCCAATATTTTGGGAAAAGACCGCAGGCATACACTGGAAAAGTTTGGTACTTTGAGCACTAATTCAGGTGATGTTCTTCAACATATAACAAACGTCCAATGATGAAGTGTCAATATTGTTGAGATGCGAGTTGAGGTATATACCGTGATGGAGGAGCATACCATTGTCCAAGGAGTAGAAACATATGGCATGAATCTTATACCTTCAGGAGCGAGAGGTCTGAGACATAGGTGTCGAGAAACATTAACATTGTTCCATAATTCTTCTAACTTGCATATTTTCCAAATGAAGTGGCCCTAAAACAGTCTTGGAATCTCGACCTTGAAAGATCATTACAGATGAATAACTTAACAACTGCCAGAGATCCATCCTTCCTTCTGCTGTAAATAAATTTGGCAGTCTGCACTCATAGTCTGAACACGGAGATTGACTCCTGAGTCGTTATAAAAATAACCCCAAAGTTAAATTGGGAAATGGATATTGTTACAATCTAGATGGCTATGTTCAGGAATCCTTGAAATCAGTTTTTTAATTCCAACCCTAGATAGGCCTACATTTCTCGTGTCTTCATTAAAAAGAAAATTGTCTTCAGTGGATGGCCCAAATAGGCATCAGAGAGTAGATGGAATTGGTTCAGGAGTTGTGGTAGAAGCCAAATCCACTGGATCATTTGTTGATACAGGAGGTACAATTGTTTCCTCATCTGGTCCAACTAGAAGAGACACATTTAGGCAGCGCAAATGTAATACTATTAGACCACCTTCTATGCATGTTGACGATTATGTTGCAAGAGGGAGAAACAATGATGGTATGTGTAGTAGCTCCAATGTTGATAATGTTCAATGTGGAGGGTTTATTGGTGGTAGGCCATCATCTATTCATGTGGATGAATTTGTGGCTAGACAATAGGAACGCCAACAGTCGGTAGCTTCAGTTGGTGGAGATTTGCAAAAATCTATGCAAACACTACCACCTGAGGCTGAGAGCAGTGTTGATAAAAATAAAAAATCTGGAGAATTGAAGTATCACCTTGAATATGACTTACAAGAAATCAATATTAAGTTGGAATTTTTTTCCGAATCAGAAGACTTGTTGTAGTTCCCACAGTTTGATGACTTTCTGCAATTTTCACCAATGAAATTACCTTGAGAATTCACCTGAATCTCTTGTTCATGATGCAGAACACGATGATACAGATACAAAGGTTGCAATGAAATTTATGGAGGAGAAAGAGATAGAGCACATATGCATACACACACTGAAAGTGGACACAATAAATGTTGAAAAAGTTAGTGATATTCCATGTGATCTCTGTTTGTCTCAAGCACATTGAAAATAGAGTCAGTGGGGTCTAGGACTACATTGATTCTTGAGGAATTTTAAGCTGCTGTGGAATAAAATTAAACATGGGAGACAGTTAGGCTTTAGCCTGTCTTTAGAGTTACCTTAAATTTGATATGCCAAAGTGACGTTGTATCTTGGTCATGAAATCCTTTGGCTGCATTTTTTTGTATCTGCAAACTAAGAAAACTTGATCAGTCCTCATATTCAGTGCAGGATCTATTTACAAATTATTTAAGAGATAAAAAGAGGAAACAGTGCCATTGTGTTGAAATTATGAACAGATTGGTATAATGTCAAACATAATTTATTTCATTTGTGTCATGTAGAGAAATTGATTGTAGAAATAGTAATAAACTAATATCAACTAATGCACACTGAAATTTCCAAGAAGAGTTTACGAAGGTAATATGAGTTGATTAATGCCCACAAATCACCAAAGGATAGAACAATAGGACCAGTAAATATAGCCAGTCAACATTAGACTATGAGGTGCCATGATGATAAACAAAGAAAATAACATAAGAAATGGTGAACAGGGAAGGTAAACCATAGAAACAGAGGACACACTATTCAACATCAATTGTCAAGAATTGAGATAGAGGTAGAGATAAGTGAGGGAATACAGGCATCCCTGTCATCAATTATCATTATGGAGCAGCTGATTCAGACCCTCATAATTTTTTTTGAGGAGTGCCTATGGGTGAGAGGCCTAGTTGGATGAGCCTAGAAGGTTAGTATGGCATATCAAAACTCTCCTAACATTTGAAGCAGAAGAGAAGAATCTAGTGATGGATCTTTCACTACAAAATCTAGGCCGAGGAGTAGTTACTGGTGGCAGCAAGGAGCAAGAATGATCATGTGACCTTGTGGATGTGATACATCTATTGGTTGAGTAGGAATATTTACATTGTCTCATAAATATGACGTTTCCCACTTACATTGTCTCAGACATATTGAATTAAAGCATAGATCCAGTCAACACTTAGCAATCTTCTGGTTCTTGTACATCTAGATGGAGAAGATATTTGATTGATCTTACTTCCTCTTAGGGAGATCATAGCCTATACTTGTCTTTCCAGGGTGCATAGTGTCCATCAATCACTCAAGCATGCCATAACACAGGAGTGTCCTCTACTGAACCATATCCAGTGCTATGTGAAATACTTATGCAATGGTAGTGAGCAAAAATGACTCACTGAAGAGATTCTTCAATACAAGTGGCTTCATAATAAGCCATGATTTCTCAAAGGAATTGAATTTAGTCAATGATTCATCCATGGTGGATCCCAGAAGATATAGCACCTAGATGTGCTCTTACATACTAACAACCCTGCAAATTACTGTGATAAAATATGGATAATTTTAGTTTAATGAGCAGATGACCACTGGAATCTAGGCATGTAATGAATGACAACATCAATAGATGTATAATTATTTTGAGAGTGTAACCATCTGATATTAATTCATGGATGTTATAGCTCCCTCTTAAGGTGTGATCATCTGAAATTCAATCATAATCTTCCTATGTGAGAGAAGAGACTTAACATGAGGCTCTGTCGTCAAGAGAGCTGCTCCTCTTATAAAAGGAGCTAAAATTTATTTTCCATGGAGATCATTGTAGCTACTTCTCAATACAAAACCTTCCAAAAGATAAATTTTCTGAAGTGACCACTGAATTGTGAAGACAACTTCAATTGTGAACAAGACTGTCGGGTTACAGGAGTTAAAACATATCACCATAGCTGCTGATGCCATACATATGATACATGGTGACTAATAGAAGGCCTTCATATTTTGGGAAGACTATTCTTCCTTAAAAGTTTCAAGTTTATTATAGCAATCGTTAATAAGTGTCAACTATGCTTCTTGTTGCAAGATTGATGACAGGAAGACCACCAGATCAAACATAGGTCACTTTTTACAAGGTTACTTCCTTTATCACTGATCTTCTTATTCACAAGATACTAGATCATATAAGGTATGCAGGCGTACTGTCTCACCACCCATAAAAATCATGGGAATATTGTTCAGAGAAATTATTAATTTCCATCAAGTACTCTTGACATGAATACAATTGATGGCCTTAACTATCACTGGTGCAGAACAGATGATTCCTTTTGGGACTTTGAGTAAAATTTCTTTCATTTTGTCATCTATTTGGGACCAGCAAGAGAAGGAGTATTGGGATCAACAGTCTGCTCAAGTGATAAAAGCTTCTAATGTGCTTCTTAAGCCTCTATCTAGAGCACGATATCTGGTACACAAGTATCCCTCTCCCATGTCTTTTCTCTCTTGAATTTAAAATTTGATTTTATTACTTTCTCACTGTTTAGACTTCCTTTCAAAATTTCACTGCTTCCCATAGGATTTAAGTATAGTAGTGAAGACAGTCCCTTTTCTAGTTGCCCACTGGATTCCAATCTCCTGAGAGCATATGCCCAAGCGTTGCAGGCTGGTTTGCCTACATAAGTTGGCAGCTTTGTGGTTCACCCCTTATGGGCTGAGGGCTATTAGCCATGTGGAAGTGGGGCCATATGTAATATTAGCTATAAGGAAAAATGTTGCACCATTGTGTACTCAGGAAAATCAAAATTGTTGATGCCCACTAAGCTAGATCTAGTTTTTTCACACGTGCCAGGTGTGTGCATAGGCATGTTTGTGCACATATCTTTCTCTAGCTAAGTATCATATATGAGAGTTTACAAATCGAGACTTGTCTAACATTTGTAGGTTACAAATGCCAATATTTTTTTCTAAAATATTTCAAACTTTGAGAAGGGAGTTTCACTTATTGTGTTGACATTTTCTGTAAGGCGTTACAGTACTTCTTTGTAAGATATATTTGTAAAAGCTAGAATGGAAAGTTATTGAAAGTTTTTCATATATTTCGGAGCCCAAAAAATGTCAGGTTAAATGATATAAATCATAGTTTAGCTAGTTAGCATTCAGTTTGAGACTGTAAACAGTCAGTTGTATATACATTTGTGCCACAGTAGTCCACTTTTCAAACATAGAATATTATGCATATTCTATCATTGCAACAATCCATAAATAGATTGATAAGATATATAGACATTCAAAAATACCAAGAGACTAGTTTGAATTTGACTGATACTTATTTTTCTTACAATTATTTTGTTAGTTGATGCTACCAACCTCATTTTGTTTGCAAACAAAAATCATCTCAATTGCAGCCTATCTGCTAGACAGATTAGATGAAATTTAGATATTTTACTACAACCAAATGGTCTCTATGCATTCTATGAAACACATAAATTGTTAAATACTATTCCAAAAAAAGTATCCTTTTTAGATTAACTGGATCATCTCTTATGCAATACTCTAAAATTCATAAATTGTATACCTCCCTCAAACAAAATCGTGCTTTCAAATTACAAACTTTTGCAAAAGTCGTTCTTTGTGACACTGTCTTCAAGAATATCTGCAATGCTTATAGGGGTGGTAGGTGAGGGGGGAAGGTTCTTTTCGTCCCCAAAGGATAGATTTAATTAGGCTACTCTTGGAATCTAGGAATAGCCTCTAATCCTTCAAGGCCTTATTCTGGTTGCTTCTTCTCCAATCGGGTCCCTCATTATAATAGGAGACTCTAATAACACCATATGACATCTTATGTTGAGAAATTTTTCTTCAGACTCTTAGCTGTGACATCTCCACACAAGAATCATGGGAAATCTATGCATATTTCGAATACATAAGTAAATCATGTTCTAAGAGACCTCAACACTATAGCTGATAGGATGGCCAACCAAGCCTTCTCACTAGCACCTGAAACCATGCATATTAAAGGAACAATGAGGGAGGAAATGATGCCACAATTCAATGGATATGTCTACTCAATTAAAAAGCATGGAAGTATTGCTTTCTGCATTGCTGGAATGTGGCAATCACACCCTGTCTTGTGACAACAATGATAGAGTTAAGTTGAACTGGCATATTGTGGTAAGTAAGTCAGAGGAAAATGTTTCCAAGTCTTGGGAATCCATGAGAGGTACCAAACAATCATGTCTGCAACTGGAATACCTTAATAGGTGAAGAGAGGAGTTTCCTTGTGCAAATGGCATGGTATAGCTAGGTCTGGCCCATCCCTAAAAGTAGTCACCCCATGCAAGATGGTAGTGGGAAATATTGAGCACAAAGCAGGACTACAGAGGCAAGGTCATGGAGGATTAGAGAAGTTAAGTTTTATATTACCCCCTCTCCTTTCACATCAATCAGTTGGGAATTCAAGGCACTCAGGGAGGTAACTTTCTCAGGGGACCTCTTTGTTATATTTTTCTAGATTTGGTTCCAAAACACTCTAAGGAAAGAAGGGTAATCAAAGTACTTGGCACAATCATTAACAGGAATTTCAGAGGAAATTTGGATAGGGGCTGGAAGCTCATAAACTTTGTACATATTCCAAGAGGCATGGAAGACAAAAAAGGCAAGAAATTCAGTGCAAGAAAGAAAAAGTGGGTGGTAGATGAGAATATTAGAATATAGATAGTGGTGCTGAGTAGGAAACTTGATTATTTGTCGGCTTAGGTGGATGTGCTAACTAATATTCTCTCCAGTCACTACCAACAGATTCAAGATATGAGTATGGAAATCTAGCATGAAAATCATGGTTCAAAACTAAGACAAGAAGTCATGGTCCAAATGAAAAATGCACAGGCTATGCAATAGGGAGAAGTACGGGGAAGAGATCATCGGGTATCTTCAGTAAATTTAGTCCAAGTTGCTTCAATTGGATTTCCTGATGGACCTAAACCAAGCAGCCTTAATAGATAATTTGATTATCATAGATGATAAGAATCCACCTTGGTTTAAATTTTGTTGAATTCCTGTCAATTGCTATCACATATATGCCTATTCCATAAAATGTATCCTTATGGATTTTTTTGGACTCTGGAGCCTTGCAGTAGGATAGAGACAATCAACATGATCAAACTGGTTTAGTTACAAAATATTATGCTACATTTTTCTACAGAAAGTTATGGATGTACCTTCGATGTGGTTCAACAACATTTTTCCAATTCAAATTACATTGTTATTTAAAAAATAATAATATCTGCAATAATTATATTTATATCAATGATTCAAACCTAGATTTTTAGGTTCATCATCAAGACAGAAGTCCAGACCTTTCAAACCAGAATATCTTAGTTTCATACTAGGATTCTTAGTTTTGAACCATGACTTCCTGTCCTAATGATGAACCAAGGTTGACTTAAATAGGAGCATTATGGATATTCTAGAATATGGTGTTGAGAAAACAGTCTTGGTTTAATCATTACTAGTATGATGCTAGTAATATTTGTCAGTCATTCTTCAAAATGTTCTTGGAATTTTAGCAACCTTTATTTCTTCCTTGGTTCATATCCTTGATGTTTAGTGACTGGATTAGGATCAAAGTTATGGTAATTAACCCTAGGCATACCCACATTCATACTGTAATCACCCTATGACCACAGAATTGTTGATCCTTATTGGATTCTAGAGAACTTTCCATCTTTTAATCTGATTTCTTTAGGTTTGTATGAGTGCTGAGTGGATTAGCATAATTGCCTATGGTTTTAGTGGAATTGTATCTTGTTGAATGAAATGATTCCCCAAGGTCAGGAATTATTTTCATCTATTGGAACAATTCCATGCATGGCTTAAAAATCAGAACAATATGGTTTAAGCATGGAATGGGTCAACACAGGGTTTACCTAAAGGCTAAAACCTAAACCTAAACACCTTCATTTCACTTACCTATTAGCATTACTTTTGTTTTAATGTCACCTGCACTTAACAATAGCAATTACTCTTACTAGCACATTGATTCCTCTTACCAACACAATGATTTCAAATCCCATTACCATTACCAAGATTTGCATTGCAAAGAGGGGAGGGACTAGTAATAGTGAATTTTCTTAGGCTACAATGATTTCACTTACCATAGTTTTAACAAGGAAGAGAGTACAACCTATTTTTACATAGTTTATACATAGGTCCTTCTAATATTGATATGACATGGTACTATGTTTACCATGAGCTTGTTTATTCAGTTGTCTTAGAAGGTTTAGTATTCTTAATGCGTTCACCTTTTCGAGGATTCAAAAATTTGTCCCAGGTCCTTGCACAACCACCCTATACCATTTTAATTTTAAATGATTTAAATTAAGCACATGTAAGTCATTTGTAGAAATCCTTACAGGACCAATGTGACCCTAAATCATAACTATGGTGGTACACACTACAGTTGCGTTATTTACTGCCCAGGTGCCTTAAGAAATTTTTGTTTCTAGTTCCAATATCAATCTTCTTTCAATTCTAGAAAAATAAAATAGAAAATAGCTATGAATCATATTGGCGAATCATCATAACTGTTATGAAAGTTAAAGGTACAACATTCAAGCTTGTTCCATTTGACGATAATTTGATCAAAGATGTGGTATCTGGTTTACAACAAATACAAGTAGATAGGCTTGATCCCACATATTGTTGATGGAAAATGTTGGACAGAGTTGTGACATGTCAAATGAATGAGAACACCCAAATAGATTTGAAGAAGAGAAAAAGGCAGCAGGGTTTGAGCCAATATAGAAGAAGCCAATTTTTTTTTTTTTTAATTGGGTCAATTTGAGTTATAACACATACTGTAGCATTTCCCTCCTTGCTGTATGGCTCTATATTTTGCACGTGGATGTAAATCAGCTGAAATATAACAAGGTTTGTTATGGTTGTCGCGTTGTACAGAAGGTTTATTTTTAGTAGGGTTGTTACTAGGTTTTCACAGTGACCAATATACCGATGAATTGTTTATAACTAGCATCCATTGTTTGCAAACCTATGCATTGATTTTGTGGTTACTACAAACTGCATTTGCATAATTTTGGAAAATTTTGGAATATCAAATTAATTGATCTAGGAGAACTCTTGTTCCCAAATAAATTTAATAGCTAAGATTACCATCTCAAACATATTTACACCCGTGAACATGATTGATGGACCTGCACATGATATTTCAATGCCTTCCTTAATGGAATTGTCTAGTATGGTCTTTGAATACTTTAAGTGAAAGCCTTTTATCTTCTTAGAGGAAATAATTTTGGAAATAGTGTAATGCTATCTCATGCTAAAACTATGAGGGATCAGTTCTATAGAAGGGAAAGGACTCATGCATCCTGTAAGATTTTGGGTATTATGTGAATCATCATAACTGTTCTGAAAGTTAAAGGTCCAACATTCAAGCTTGTTCCCTTTGAAATTAATCTGATCAAAGATGTAGTGTCTGGTTTACACCAAATACAAGTAGATAGGCTTGATCCCACATATTTTTGATGGAAAATTTTGGACAGAGTTGTGCCGCCAAATGAATGAGAACACCCAAATAGATTTGAAGAAGAGAAAAAGGCAGCAGAGTTTGAGCCAATATAGAAGAAGTGTTAAAATTTAGATAACCACGGTGTTCTATGCTTGATGCAATTTTACTTCAATCTTTCTTAGGCCCGATACAAAATATCAATAACATAAACATGAAAGTAAAATGTTGATAGAACACAATAATAGATCAATAGAAGACAAGCCAAAAAATAGATCAGTTTTACAATTCCTTTTGTCCAGCAAAGATATGAGATATTGTTGCGTTACGACAGTTAATAGGATGCTTCAACTAGCAAAGTATTTCTTGGTCAGCCAATCTTCCATGTGTCACACCCACATCCCTCAAAGGAATCTCATCACAATTCAACGCTAGTCAACCCAAAGTCAATGCAAGCAGCAACAGAAAAGTCAACACAACAGATTAGGGCTTCAATTAAATAGCCTAGAATTCCTCGATTTTAGTGCCCAACAGTACAGCCTCCTAAAATCGGACTTTTCGCAGAAGTTGGAGGTCAAACGACCAAGGGTTTACCATGATCAACGCTGCTCAATGCTGCAACAAAAGGCCCTAAACAGCTCCACATAAAACAACAGCTACGCTCCACACATGTGAGGAGAAAAATGCCTCGAAAGGCTAATGAACCAATTAGATCACAATGAGAGAATGTGTAATGAGTTGATGATGAAATGACTTCCAAGTCTCTCTAATTTATATCCATCAATGAGGGTGTGTGACACATCTATTAGGCATGTGAGCCTACATTACAAATGTGGTTGACCTTGCACATGTGGAAAATAAATTCAAAATAAATGTTTTGCTCATCCAATCAAGATGATCTTTAAATCAATATTGCACTTCTCCGAAAGAGGAATCCAACAAAAATATGACCATCGTCATATGAGCATTGCAACATGGATTTTGGACTTAGTTTCCCAAAATTAACACTCCCTCTCAACTAGGGAGAACTCCATCTGTCCACAAGTGCCATCCATCAGTACCATCATATACTTTCACCAAACATTGTGCGTCATTCTACCGTAACTTTCTTTGTTGGCTCTTTCTCAGATAGAACAAAAGGTGAGTCACAAAGACATCACACTCAGTTGACCCGAAGTCAGCTTAGAGGTAAAAACCTCTCTTGGACTCAAAAAGAGTTTCATACTAACCCGAAGTTAGTTTAGAGGTAATAACCTCATCATACTTGATTCTAGATCAAGGTGTTGGACATGTGCCATCCTAGACATAGACAGTACGACAATATTTGATGCATCCATCGGTCTTGATATTGGTCTCTATCCACATTTCCCACCTCATTAGCCAAATGAGAGGTACTTCCCATTAGTCTGAAACTCCATGGGTAGGATGCGTGCGGGGCACATATCAAAGAGAGGCGAACCAACTCAATATCATAACAGTGGGGCAAAAGCACAACAAGTTCCAGCAAGCCTAGCTCTGTATGTGCTTATAGCTCCAAGAAGCTATCCCCAAGCCCCCTAGAGCTCCCAGAGCTCATAGTCCTACTCAATAAGGACCCTCAGAATAAGGTCTTTCCACGATTCCAAGCTTCTCACATAAGGTTAGGAACTTGACCTTCCCCAAGGGCTTCGTGAGAATATCCGCGACCTGCTCATTAGTTCCTATATGATCGAGCCTTACGACGCCTCGCTGTACCATATCCCAGATAATGTGGTACCTGATATCAATATGCTTGGATCAATCGTGGAACAAGAGATTCTTATAAAGTCGAATCTCACTTTGGCACAAAGGATAATGGTGGTATGTAGCACATGCCCAAACATCTCACTGAAGAGCTTTCATAACCAAACAACTTCACAACAGGCCATACTTGCTGCAATGTATTCAGCCATAATGATGCTCAAAGCCACCGACTTCTGCTTCCTGCTCATCCAAGATATCGAAGCAGAACCCAAGGTGAAGCAACATCCAGATGTGCTCTTGCGATCCACCACACTGCCAACCCAATCAGCATTACTATATCCATGGAGTCTCAAACTCCCGACAGTGTATCTCAGTCCATGGTTTATTGTGCCCCAAATATATCTCAACATATTCTTGGCACCAAGCCAATGAATATGATGAGGATCAACCATATGTTGACTCAAAGTGTTCACTGCAAAACATGCATCCGGATGGGAGTTCACTAAGAACATCAGGGCCCCCACGAGTTGTCAATATTTGGTAGGATTTGCTGGCACAAGCCCAACAAAATTTCCACTCAACTTAATGTTGAGTTCCATTGGTGTAGACATAGACTTATAGTCCACCATATCAAATCTCTCCAATAGCTTCATGACATATTTTCCTTG
Organism: Pinus albicaulis; assembly: GCA_034641835.2. Taxonomy (NCBI): domain Eukaryota; kingdom Viridiplantae; phylum Streptophyta; class Pinopsida; order Pinales; family Pinaceae; genus Pinus; species Pinus albicaulis. The sequence continues at coordinate 743,848,493 of CM076570.1, read as the reverse complement.
AGAAAGGAAAATCTTGCCTGGCCTCTGCCAAACCTCCAATCCTAGGAATTAGTGCATCAATCCTAGGTATTTCATCTCAAACTCAGAAACTAACTCCCTCTTACACTAATGAATGAGAGGGTCAGCACCTGTCAAGAAGAGATTGTCCACATAGAGAACCAAAATGAGAGGCCTTTCTCTATCAACCTTAAAATAAAGGTTTGGATCAACATTACTTCGAGTGAATCCCAGCTTCATCAAGTAGCTATCTATCCTTTCGTACCAAGCCCTTGGGGCTTGCTTCAACCCATAGAGGGATTTCTTCAACCTGCATACATGGGTGTCTCTATCTTGGACTTCGAACCCCAGAGGTTTCTCCACATACATCTCTTCCTTTATATAACCATGCAGAATAGTGGTCTTCACATCCATCTAATGGAGACTCTATCCTTGCATTGCATCAAGGGAAATAATAGATAAGTTGGTGGTGTAGCCGGCCATAGGTGAAAATATATCATCATAATCTATGCCTTCTTTTTTAGAGAAGCCTCCGGCAACAAATCTTTCCTTGTACTTTCAGCAGTTCCATCAGATCCATGCTTGATCTTATAGAGCCATTTCGAGGTGACAACAGATTTGTCCTCCAGTCTCGGGACCACTTCCTGGGCATCATTTTTTATAATGTACTCATATTCTTCGTGCATAGCATCCTTCCAAACTTGATGCTTTACGAATTCTTCAAATGATCTAGGCTCAGATTGTTATATTGTACTCATGGATTCTAGATACCCTTGGTATCTCTTCGGCTTCTTTCTTTCACAAAATGTCCCCCTTGGGGCAATATGTCTCTTGGCATCTACGAGAGCATCCCAGAGCCATGAGGGTATTCTCTTATTTGAAGGAGGTGGATCAATGGGATCCATAGGTCCTTCAACATCTGGCATCAAGTCAACCTTCGGTTCTTCTTGCTTCCCTGCTTCTTCATCTTCTTTGTCTTCCTTGGAGCTAGGAAGAATTCTCACTTTCTTGAGGGAAACATCTTCATCGAAGGTGACATTGTGGCATATCTCCACTTCTCTTTGACCATGCCCCTAGATTCTATATGCCTTCAAAGTTTCACTGCAGCCCACAAACATTCCCTCCTTTCCAGAAGCATCCAACTTGCTTCTCTTTTCTTTCGGCACATGAAAGTAAACAGGACAACCAAAAAATCTGAAATGAGAAACATCAGGTTTATTACCAGAGAATACTTCTTCGGGAGTTTTAGAGTCCAGAGCTGAATGCACACATCTATTTTTAACATACACAACAGTGTTCACAGATTCTCCCCATGGAAAATTCGGAAGACCTTGGTCACATAGCATGGCGCAAGTAGCTTCCATAATGGTCCTTTTCTTTCTTTCAGCAACACCATTTTTCTCAAGAGTGTACATAGTTGTGGTCTCCCTCTTAATGCCAGCTTCTCTACAAAATTCATTAAACTCATTTGACTCATACTCGGTCCCATTGTTAGTCCTCAAAACTTTGAGTTTCTTCTTGGTTTGATTTTCCACCAAGGCCTTGAAGGTACAGAACCATTTGAATTCTTCGTCCTTCTTCTTTAAAAAATATATCTAGGTCTTTCGAGAGAATTCCTCTCTAAAAGTCATGTAATAGGAACATCCTCCCAAGGATTTAACGGGAAGCATACCACATAAGTCAGAATGTATCAACTGCAAGATATCAGTTGTATTTGTGACACTTGAGGGGAATGGTCCCCTTGTATGCTTCCCTTTGACATAATCCTGACATATACCTTCATGATCATCTCTAAATTCAGGCATCCTTGTCACCACCTTCCTTGCTTTGGGAAAGGCTTTGTAATGAAGGTGTGAAAACCTCCTGTGCCATAACTCTGCTTGAAGAGTTGTATCACGTGTCATAGCCCCCAATGGACTTCCTCTAACCTGGTAGAGTGTATCAACTCTAAAACCAATAGAAAGAGATTCCTTGAAGTTCTTCTTCTAGATAAGTACCTTTCCATAAACGAATGCCACCTTGAACCCTTTGTCTTCCATTTCTGAAATGGACACAAGGTTCTTCTTCAAATTAGGTACATACAACACATCTTGTAATCGAAGGACTTGACCTTGAGATAGATGGAGGGTCAAAATCTATGTCCCTTTCACGGGATAGGTGGAATTATCTACAAGGATAATTTCTATATTAGTATCCTTCTCAACCAAATCAGAAAGGGCTTCTTTATAACCAGTGAGGTGCCTTGAATCACCACTATCAATCAACCAGACATCTAGGGTGTCAGGTGGAGATGCAGAAAAGAGGGCAGATACAAGAATAAATTCATTTCTCTTATTATCAACAACATTGGACTCATCATACCTGGAATTTCTTGACCTCTTGAAAGCTTGCCCATTTCCACTATGATTAGAGGGAGCTTTCCTTTTTCCTTGGAACTTGTTGTCCTTTCCATTCCTTCTCGAGTTATTGTTGTCATCATCCCTGGGAGAGTCCTTTCTATTAGGGCACTCTCTTGCATATTGACTAGACTTGTTACAAGTGTAACATCTTCCCTTCCTTCCTTTGGACTCCACTCTACCATGGTTTTGATTTCCCGGGCCACCATGGTTCTTGTTTGCATGAGCGGTGAAGGTAGTAGGGTCACTTCCATTACCATTAGATGCATACTCCATCATTCTTGTTTCCTCTTGAGTGCATCTCGTCAATATTTCATCCAAATCAGGAATCACATTATTATTAAGAATAGTAGTATTGAATACATGCCAATCACGGGGGAGACATCCAAGTGCAATAAGAATCATCTCTCGATCAGATATTTCTTCCCCAATAGCTAGGAGCTTATTCCTGATTTCAGTGAGCCTCATAAAATAGGACTAAATAGATTCATCCTTACCCTTCTTGATATTCTTCAATCGATTCTTGAAGAAGAGGATTTGATTAGCATTGCTAGCCCTGAACATGCTCACCAGCTTATCTTCCATCTCCTTAGATGTCTTCAGCTCAGAAATGTAAGCAACCAAGTGCTTATGAATAGAATCCCAGATAATCATCTTTTCTTCGATTTCCCCTTTTCTATACTTTGTCTTCACGGCAATAGCTGAATTTGATGGAGGCTCTTGAATCTTCTCCTGCACATAGTCCATGACATCTTGGTCTTCTAGCACAGAATGGCTAATTAGTTACTAAAAAATGTATGCTACTGTTACATTTGGAGGATGCTACTATTGATGCGACCAAAGCTCCTGAGTTCCTTGGTCATGTAGGGTCAAAATCCACTAAGCTGATTCCATGTCATTAGAAAAATTTTGCATCCTTCCTGGGAAACAAATCCATTATCGAATAGGAGTTGCCGAAGAAGGAGTTTATAAAATGAAGCCAAAAAATTACAAGCAATGTTAGTGAGTTTGTCTTTCCAAGGAATATGATAGAGAAAATTGGTTTTATTTAGGGCTGCTCATCCATATAGGGTTCAATGTGCAATTGGCTAACTAGATAATGAATTGTCTTTCCTCAATATATGTGCAATTCTAATTAATGGCTCAGCCTATTCTTCTATCATGCCTACAAGATACCATGGGTAGGTATTACTAATGGCTCCTCTGCCATTTTTACTGTAGAGTAGGTGGTCTCAATAGAGTTATAACAAAGTAAAAAACAACTATAAGCTTGACAACTATACAAATAGGAATTGCCCTAAACTTGACATATTTACTCTTTGTTGTTTATGTTTTTCTTTTGGGTGATAGGACCAAGGCAGATGCAATTATGCTGAAGGACCCCACCCTTGAAGGACTGAAATTCCGACCTTAAAACCTACCAACAACTGAGAAGTTACAAGAATCAACACAATCTTTGATTTGAACCTAAAGTAATATTATTTCTGAGTATTTCCTTAATTACAATGACCAGTAGATTCTCCTCATGGATTATTTCTCTCATTCTATTTATTAGTAAAATCCACAAAATGTATCCATACATTTGAATTTTGGGAAAAAAACATATAATTGTTATCATTTAAATTATCCATATCTCTTGGAACCCAAAAATCCATTTTCTTTGGATAAGCTATATTTATAACCTCAAATGCAACCCTATTATAAGTTGAAGGACCATTATGTCCTCTTGAGTATTGACAAAGTATGATGGAATGAAATTGGGTGAAGACCAGATCCAGGTTTACCATGTCAAAACCTAGGTTCATTGAGATGACGACCTTGGTTTGAAGATATCCACTACTTATTGTTGCCATCTCTCTTTAATCCTCAAGATTAACATATTGAGGACCTATAACCCATGGAGGGCCATGGTAGTCATTGAAATGTAATTTATTAGAATACATGCCATTTCTTATTATGAGATTTACCACATCCAAAAATGGCATCATTCACATCATTTTGAAGAAGTCTACAAATTAGGTCAACATTTTTTTTTTCTTTTCACATTTACGACTTCCCTCACATTTGTTGGTTCTTGAAGCTCGAGCACTTTCATAACAAAAATAAGCAAAGTCGAACAACAAAAATGGTCCACTCTCTTTTCATTTTCTAATATTATAATTAAGTTTTATTAGAGACATTGTTTGTTTGTTTGTTTTAGTTAGAAAAGGGTTTGCTCTTGGTTTTATGTGACTTTCAATTTATCATATGTAGCGTTTTGAGAAATGGGAAAGAATAATGTGACATTTATCTTGCAGAAATTGATGCTGAATAAAAAGATACATAGTTTAACCAAGCTACAATTCACTTTGGTAAAGGCGGAGGAACATCTTAAAAAACTGCTTAAGAATACACCATATAAAAAATTTGACCATAAGTAATATATGCATTTTTATTTTGTATATATGTTCTTTTTTCTACCCAAGATATCACAACAAGAAAAATATTGATATTGTAGAAATTGTTTGAGGACTTCATTGATGTCGATTTTTCTGATGGCCTATTTGATTGACACTTTCTCATATGTTATGAAGGCTTTAAATATGAATTAATATGTTCATGAAACAAATCAGATTCAAATTTCATAGATATAAAAGATAAAAACAAATGTCTTTTTTTTATTGTTACTTGACTCTGTTGTGGGCAGGTTACAGGAAATGTGATTGGAAAAAGGATGGGGGAGGCGATGCATATCATGTCTTGGATATTATTCATTCGCTGTTAGAGATTGCTTAGACACCTAAGCCATCGACTTTGGAAAAGTTTCTATTAGGAATTCCTATGGTTTTAAATGTTGTGATTATTTCACCTCATGGTTATTTTGGGCAAGAAAATGTTTTAGGAATGCCAGACACGATATCGGTGGAAAGGTAAACAAATTTTTTATAATTGCAATTTCCATTCCATGATATCCTCTCTTTATTGTTTGATTGTATTTTGGACGTTTCTTTTGATTTTGTTTTGTATTTTAGCTATGAAATTGAAAATACTTAGTATCGTGTCCATTTAAACAACAATCAAAGCTTGAAGATGAAATTAGTATTACATTATATTGATTGGAATCCTTATAGCTATTTTGTGTTAAAATATTTTCATGACTATGAGAAAAATTTACTTTCATGTTGTTATTTGAGTACATGTTGTTTATATGCATAACTAAGTTCACGAGTTATAAAATTAAATGTTGTTGTGAATAAAACGACAAGGATTAAACATCACACCTCAGAGTATTTTTTTTTCACAAGCTATCTACAGCTTGAGCTTTTTAGCAGATACCTTAGTTGACATAATTGTTCCTAAGATTTTCTTGAAAGTCAAATACTAAGTTACGAAGGTGTTCTTTTCTATATATGGTGACATTTTATTTTCTTTGTTTATGCAGGTTATCTGGCCACATTATAGTGGCAATTATCGCCCCAATGAAGAAAAATTGTTCGAGTTTCTTGTATGGGAAAAATGGCTTTGACGTTGTTGATGTTGAGGTATATGTCGTATAAACTATTTATAGTATAATTTAGTTTATATTCTAGTGTTCATTGTCTTTCATGTTTTAAACTTTGCATTTTATCTTCTTTTGTTTGCAGAAAATGAACTCAGTATTGATGGTAAGAAGCATGAATTGAAAAAAGAGGGGAGCAATAACATTGGAGCGATAAATGCAAAAAGAGAGAGATGAGAACTGGTCTGGTGATATTCTTAGAGCCAATATACCGCATAAGACACACATATAAAGACTGATGGTCAAGTCTTTAGAGTTGGTGAATTCATCTGCAATGCCTTGAAAACACAACGATAATGTTTTGAAGTGATGAAACATCATTTCATGTGTTAATTGTAATCCAACCAATATTAAGTTGGAAAATCATATTGTAATACTTTAACATTTCATATAATATAATTTATGTGGTGGAAATTATTTATAGTTGCACTTGATATTGTTTAGTATTGTAATTAAAATATGAGACTTTGTGTTTTCATATTAGATGAACATGCACATTGTATGACATTTTTTAAATCATACAAATCAATTTATGTTGATTAATAATGAACACAAAATCAATTTAAAACTACTAAATTAGTAGTTTATATTGATTAATGATGAACACAAATAAAATGAATATATGACTAAATTAGTCATTTATATTGATTATTAATCAAATTAAATGAAAGGAATATAAACTACTAGATGAGTCGTTTATATAATGAATAAATGACTACTGCAAATGATAAATTTGTGATTACAAATGACGACTAAATTTTGCATATATATGACTATTAGTAGCTAATTTACAGTATCTTATAACATGACTAAAATTTAGTCATATTTCTTCGGTCATTAATTGGTTTCAAATGATGACTAAAATTTGCATATATATGACTATTAGTGGCTAATTTACAGTATCTTATAACACGACCAACATTTTAGTCATATTTCTTTGGTCATTAACTGGTTCTCGGGTGATCATATAGTAATATATTTTGTTGTATATTCGGTCATTAATTGTGACAATTAATGACCAAATCAAAGATTAAATCAATGACCAAATCAATGACTAAATTAATGATAAAATCAGTGACTAAATCAGTGACTAAATTAATGACCAAATTAATGACCAAATATACTACTAGACAACAAAATTGAGATAACCAATTAATGACTAAGCTAAAAACGACCAAAGTTGGTCGCGTTATAAGATACTGTAAATTAGCTACTATTGGTCACCGACCGAAAAATAGTCATTTATATGCAAATTTTAGTCATTTTTTTAGTAACTAAATAGCCATTTTGTACTAGTGTATTATTCACATTTTCCATTATTCAATATTATTACATTGCCACTTTGCATCCACAAATTTTATTTCATTATTTTTCATCATTAAAGTTATTTTACAATATTTATCATCTGAGCAAAGTGAGGCAACTACGAAAATTTAAAATTAAAATATCAAACATATTTAGCATATTTAAAATGGTTATATTAATATTAGATGTATTCACATATTATTGATAAAATTAATCATGTGTTCCTCATATTATCGATAGATTTTCCTTGGTTGCACAATACTGAAACTAGCCTAGATCCATCTTAACTATGGATCTATCAAGCGTCGAGAGGGATCAAATCTCTCGAGGTGTAAACCTTTCCTCAAGCTTTTCACTCAAAAAAGATGTTTGCACCTCGAGAGATTTAATCCCTCTCGACGCTTGATAGCTCCGTAGTTAAGATGGATCTAGGCTGGTTGCACCGAGAGGTGCATTCTACAGCCCAATATGACCCAATGTGTAACTATGTTGGAAGCCAAAATAAAAAATTAATTAAAATATATATATATATATATATATATATATATATATATATATATATATATATAATGTAGGCTTTAAAAATAACTTACATAACCATATAAATAAACAATTAAAAACAAATTTATACAATATAAATTTAAAATATGAAGAGTTTTACGAACACTCAAAAAAGAGATATGGTAAATAAATAAAAATATAAATATACAAATGTATGGTAAATAAATAAAACCTATTTTTATATATACTCCATAAAACTCTTTATATTTACAAAAACTCAAAAGGAAGTTCTATTTAGGTGAAGCCTATGGGCCAAATACGATGGGAAAAATGATTATTAATACCATGGGCCAAATACCATATTTATAAAAGAGGTATAAAATCAACATCTAATTATATTTGAAGCCTATGGACCAAATACCATGGACCATATTAATAATAATACCATGAAAAAAAACATTATTAACCCTAACATTAATATTAAAATATTAATGTTAATATTATTATTACTAAATCTAATATTGATATTAATATATTATAATACTAAAATTATTAAATTTAATAACTTTATATTAATTAAATATTAAAATTCATATATATATATATATATATATATATATATATATATATATATGAGGGAAGAACAAAGACAAATGATAGAGTGTTATAGCATCATTTATCACCTCTATATACTTGATGACTTATGCTTTGGCCCTGGGTAGCCCTTCCATTCAGACTTGATCACACTTCTAAAAAAACAATATTTTAAAGTCCATATGCAACTCTACCCAGTTTTTTCCGCGTGCACACGCGAGTCCATCCATAGGTTACACACATATCATATTTAACATATTAAAAAATATATAAATTCCGTATTAATGAGTTTTTCCTGTAACTTAACTACCCCAGCCGGTGGCCTAACTGATCCTCAACTGAAAAAACTAATTTGAGGAAGTATAAATACACCTAAAGGGAATGGCCTAAGGGAGGAGAGAGAGAATGCTATTGATATTATAGCATGTTATAACCCTAATAAGGTCTTATATTTCCTTGTGCATCTTGCACTTCCAAAGTTAAAGAAACCCTTATTTCCTTGAGATGTTCAAGCCCACTTTATGTGATATCCTTTGTGCACCCTTTATGGAAGAAGCTTTGTGAGGCTAGGGATGGAAAAATCCAAAAGACAGTTTTGCTTGAAATTGTGGTAGATCTCAGGTGATTTCTCCACTTTCTCTTTACATATTATCAATAAAAAAAAAGTATTGTCTCGTTCCTCATGTCTTTGTGTTACATTTATCCTATATATTTTGAATGATATTGAATGGTTTATTTCATATATTAACATGCTAACATCTAGGACATATATGTCGTGCAACTAGTTTGTGTGCTTTGTCTTGATTGATTTGCAAGTTCTGAAGCACAAGGAGTAGCAGAGGATTTGCACCCTACGGGGTTGACCCCAAACGTAGGATAAATAGGTAAGGTTGTATATCCTAAATTTTCTAGTTCAAGCATTAAAAGTGATAATTAGAGTGTTTTTTGTGATGATATTCCATCCTCTCTATTAGGTCCTTCATCCCAGACCTTAGGGTAGCTTTGCTCGTAACATAGAGGTGGAGAAATATAGGGAGTGACAAGGGAGAGATGGAGATAAAATAAATGAGAAGGGAGAGGAGGAATGAATAGAGAGAGGGAGAGGAGTGAAACAGGTAGAGAAGGGTAAGAGAGGGAGAGGGAGACATAAATATGGAGGTGGGAGAGAGAGAGAGAAGGAGAGAGGGAGGGAGAAGGAGAAAGGATGGGAGAGAGAGAGAGAGAGAGATAAAGGGAGGTAGGAGAGAAAGGGAGAGAGAGGAAGGAAAAGAAAGGGGATTTGAGAGAGAGGAGGAGAGAAGGAGGGATAGAGAGATGGAGTTTGAGGGGGAGAGAGGGAGATGGATTTGTATGGGGAGAGAGGGAGGGATAGAGAGATGGAGTTGGAGGGGGAGAGAGGGACTGATAGAGAGATGGAGCTCAATGGGGAGAGAGGGAGGGAAGAAGAAAGACATAGAGAGTAACAAGTGGAGAGAGAGGGAGGGATAGAGAGATGGAGTTGGAGGCGGAGAGAGGGATTGATAGAGAGATGGAGCAGGATGGGGAGAGAGGGAGGGAAGAAGAAAAACATAGAGAGTGACAAATGGAGAGAGAGAGGGAGGGATAAGAGAGATATCGATAGAGAGTATATATGTTTAGGCATGAGATAAAGAGACAAAGAAGAATATATGGAGAGAATGGGGGAGAGAAGGAGAGAGAGAGAGGCATATAGTGACAAATTTAGAAGGTGGAGAGAGAGAGAGAGAGAGAGAGAGAGAGAGAGAGAGAGAGAGAGAGAGCGAGTGGAGAGAGGTAGGGAAAGAGAGATGGAGATGGAGGGGGAGAGTGAGTGTGGTAGGAATAAATACATAGAGAGTGAAAGTTAGAGAGAGAGAGAGAGAAGGAGTTATAATGAAGATGGAGGGAGAGCGAGAGAGGATAGCAAGAGGGAATAGAGATAGAAGTGGGGGAGAGGGAGGGAGAGGAGGATGGAGTGATAGATATATAGATTGGAGAAAGAGAGTGTAGGTTTTGGGGTTGATATAGAGAAAAAATGGGAGATAAAGATATGGATGGTAGGCGAAGAGAAATAAGAGATAGATGGAGACAGGGAGGGAGGGACAAAGAGATTGATAAATATGGAGTGAGAGTGTGTGTGTGTTTGTGGGGGTGAGATAAATAGACAAATAAGGAGAGATGGAGGGACATATAGATATATATGGAGGGGGGAGAGAGGGAAGAATATTTCTTACAATAGATGCATTGATTTCAGTGTAGATGGTGATCTCTAATCCTATTTGATTGGTTGCACTAGATGCATTGATTTTAGTGTAGACTTTGATTTCTAATGATATTTGATTACTTTCACTAGATGCATTGATTTGAAAGTAGATGATTTCTAATTCTATTTTATTTCTTGCACTAAATTCATTGATTTTAGTGTAGATGGTGATCTCTAATCCTATTTTATTAGGGAGGGAGAAGGAGAAATGATTGGAGAGAGAGAGAGAGAGAGAGAGAGAAAGAGAGAGAGAGAGAGGTAGGAGAGAAAGGGAGATAGAGGAAGGATGAGAGGAGGACATAGAGAGTGAAATTTGGAGAGAGAGAGAGAGAGAGAGAAGGAGTGATAAGGAATATGGATGGGCAACGAGAGAGGATAGCAGGAAGGAAGAGAGATAGAAGAGGGGGAGAGGGAGGGAGAGTCGGAGGGAGTGATAGATAGATAGATTGGAGAAAGAGAGTGTATGTTTTGGGGTTGATATAGAGAGACAAAGGGAGATAGAGATATATAGGGAAGGTGAAGAGAAAGAAGAGATAGATGGAGACAGGGAGCGAGGGACAAAGATATTGATAAATATCGATCGAGAGAACATGTGTGTTTGTGGGGGTGAGATAAAGAGACAAAGGATAGATGGAGGGACATATAAATACATATGGAGGGGGGAGAGAGGGAAGAATATTTCTTATAATAGATGCATTGATTTTAGTGTAGACTTTGGTTTCTAATGATATTTGATTACTTTCACTAGATGCATTGAATTAAATGTAGATGATTTCTAATTCTATTTGATTGCTTGCACTAAATGCATTGATTTCAGTGTAGATGTTGATTTTTAATCCTATTTGATTGCCTTCACTAGATGCATTAATTTCAATATAGATGTTGATTTATAATTATATTTTATTGCTTACACTATATGCATTGATTTCAATATAAATTATTTCTAATCGTATTTGATTGCTTGCACTAAATTCATTTATTTCAGTGTAGATGACGATTTATAATCCTATTTGATTGCTTACACTAGATGCTAGGATTTTAGGGTATATGTTGGTTTCTAATCCTATTTTATTACTTGCACTAGATGCATTGATTTGAGTGTAGATGTCGATTTCTAATCCTATTTGATTACTTGCATTAGATGCATTGATTTCTGTGTAGATGTTGTTTTCTAATCTTATTTGATTTCTTGCATTAGATGCATTAATTTCAGTTTATATGTTGACTTCTGATTTGATGTAATTGGATGTAGAATGATTTTTGTGTTATAGTAATTAAACCTATTAATATTGGAGAGAAAGAGATACAGCGTATGATGTTTACTACAAAAACTCGAGCTAAATATTTAAATGTTTTATGATTTATGATTTCTGTTGTCTTTTTCATATAATCGATATGAAAAGATGACAAAGCTAACAAGGGGAACAATAAGAATAGTAGAAGAAAATAGTTTGAGATTGATCACAATGAAGGCTATTTGTAATTGACTACATTCTTATTATTCACATTTTCTATTATTCAATATTATTACATTGTCACTTTTTATTCACAAATTTTATTTCATTATTTTTCATCATTAAAGTTATTTTACAATATTTATCATCTCAACAAATTGAGGCAACTAAGAAAATTTAAAATTAAAATCTCAAAGATATTTAGAATTTTTAAAATGGTTATAGTAATATTAGATGTATTTACATATTATTGATAAAATTAATCATATGTTTCTCATATTATCAATAGATTTTCCTTGGTTGCACAATACTGAAACCAGCCTAGATCCATCTTAACTACGGATCTATCAAGCGCTGAGAGGGATCAAATCTCTCGAGGGGCAAACCTTTTCTCAATTTTTTCACTCAAAAAAGATGTTTTCACCTCGAGAGATTTGATCCCTCTCGGTGCTTGATAGATCCGTAGTTAAGATGGATCTAGGCTAGTTTCACTAAGAGGCGCATTCTACAACCCAGTGTGACCCTGATTTGTAAGTATGTTGGAAGCCAAAATAAAAAAAAGTAATTAAAAAAGAAAAAAAGAAAAAAAGAAAAAAAATATATATATATATATATATATATATATATATATATATATATAATGTAGGCTTTAAAAATAACTTACATAACCATATAAATAAACAGTTAAAAATAAATTTAAACAATATAAATTTAAAATATGAAGAGTTTTACGAACACTCAAAAAATAGATATGGAAAATAAATAAAAATATAAATAAACCAAAGGTATGGTAAAAAAATAAAACCTATTTCTATATTTACTCCATAACACTCTTTATATTTACAAAACTCAAAAGGAAGTTCTATTTAGGTGAAGCCTATGGGCCAAATACAATGGGACAAATTATTATTAATACCATGGACCAAATACCATATTTATAAAATAGGTATAAAATCAACATCTAATTATATTTGAAGCCTATGAACCAAATACCATGGACCAAATTAATAATAATACCATGCAAAAAAAAACATTATTAACCAAGACAAATGATAGAGTGTTATAACATCATTTATCACCTCTATCTACTTTATGACTTATGTTTTGGCCCTGGGCAGCCCTTCCATTCAGACTTGATCACACTTCTAAAAAAACAATATTTTAAAATCCATACATGACTTTGCCCAATTTTTTCCACATGCAAACGCAGGTCCATCCATAGCTGACCCCCGTATCATATTTAACATATTAAAAAATATATAAATTCCTTATTAATAAGGCGAGGTTTACGAGTTTTTCCTGTAACTTAAATACCCCAGCCAGTGGCCTAACTGTTCCTCAACTGAAAAAACTAATTTGAGGAAGTATAAATACACCTAAAGGGAATGGCCTAAGGGAGGAAAGAGAGAATGCTCTTGAAATTATAGCTTGTTATAACCCTAATCAAGTATGGTATTTCCCTGTGCATCCTGCACTTCCCAAGTTCAGGAAACCCTTGTTTCCTTGAGATGTTCAACCCCACTTTATGTGATATCCTTTGTGCACCCTTTATGGAAGAAGCTTTGTGAGGCTAGGGATGGAAAAATCTAGAGGACGGTTTCGCTTGAAGCTGTGGTAGATCTTAGGTGATTTCTCCACTTTCTCTTTACATATTATCAATAAAAGAATTACTGTCCTATTCCTGATGTCTTTGTGTTACATCTCTCTTATATATTTTGAATAATCTTGAATGGTTTATTTCATTTTTTTATAAGAGTATATATGTTAACATGCTGACATCTAGGACATATATGGCATGCAACTAGTTTGTGTGCTTTGTCTTGATTGATTTGCAGGTTTTGAAGCACGAGGTGTAGTAGAGGGTTTGTACCCTATGGTATCGACCCCAAACGTAAGACAAATAGGTAAGGTTTTTTATCCTCAATTTTATAGTTCAAGCATTAAAAGTGATAATTAGAGTGATTTTTGTGATGATATGCCATCCGCTCTATTAGGTCCTTCATCTGAGACCTTCGGGTAGCTTTGCCCGTAACATAGAGGTGGAGAAATAGGGAGTGACAAGGGAGAGATGGATATAAACTAAACGAGAGGGGAGAGGAGGAATGAGTAGAGAGAGGGAGAGGAGTGAGAGAGGTAGAGAAGGGTAAGATAGGGAGAGGGAGACATAAATATGGAGGTGGGAGAGAGAGAGAAGGAGAGAGGGAGGGAGAAGGAGAAAGGATTGAAGGTCAGAGAGAGAGAGAGAGAGGAAGATAGAGGGAGGTAGGAGAGAAAGGGGGAGAGAGGAAGGATGAGAGGAGCAGAGAGGGAGGGATAGAGAGACAAATTTGGAGGGCAGAGAAGAAGAAAGACATAGAGAGTGAGAAGTGGAGAGAGAGGGGGTGACAAGGGAGAGATGGAGAGAGAGTGTGTATGTTTAGGGGTGAGGTACAAATACATATAATGAGTGATGGAGACAAGGGGGGAGAGAAGGAGAGAGAATAAGAAATGAATGGATATAGTAACATAGTTGGAGAGAGAGAGATAGAGTGATGGGGTGAGAGAGAGGATTTGAGGGTAGAGAGAGAGAGCATGAGGTGGGGGGTGAATATAGAGGGAGGGGGCCAATAAAGGGAGAGAGAGGAAGGATGAGAGATAAGACTTGAGAGAGAGGATGAGAGTGATGGGGGAATATAGAGGATTGTAGGGGAAAGAGAGAGAGAGAGAGAGAGTAAGTGATGCGGGAAGAGAGAGGAAGGTATGAGATAAAGGGAGAGTGAGGAAGGAAAAGAGAGGGGACTTGAGAGAGAGGAGGAGAGGAGAAGGGATAGAGAGATGGAGTTGGAGGGGAAGAGAGGGAGATGGAGTTGGATGGGGAGAGAGGGAGGGATAGAGAGATGGAGTTGGAGGGGGGGAGAGGGATTGATAGAGAGATGGATTTGGATGGGGAGAGAGGGAGGGAAGAAGAAATACATAGAGAGTGACAAGTGGAGAGAGAGAGAGTCAGGGACAAGGGAGATATGGATAAATAGTATATATGTTTGGGCATGACATAAAGAGACAAAGAATAAGATATGGAGAGAATGGGGGAGAGAAGGAGAGAGAGAGAGGCATATAGTGACAAAGTTAGAGAGAGAGAGAGAGAGAGAGAGAGAGGTAGGGAAAGAGAGATGGAGATGGAGGGGGAGAGAGAGCGTGGTAAGAAGAAATACATATAGAGTGAAAGTTAGAGAGAGAGAGAGGAGTTATAAGGAAGATGGAGGGAGAGAGAGAGAGAGGTTAGTAGGAGGGTGTTGAGAATGCAGCAAGATGATGGAGCTTGGTGAAATGAAGTCGCCTTCACCAAGTGGGCCCGCGGGTGAATTCTGGCGCAAAGTCTATTTTTAGACTATGTCTATTTTTAGACATATGGAGCATGGTTCGGGGATTCCAGTTTGAGATTCTTGGAGCATTGGTCATGTTGGTAAAAATAGATGAGACTCTATTTTATAGGTCAAAGAGGTCGAAGTCTATTTTTAGACTGCCTCTCCTAAAAAATAGGGAAGTCAAATATTATTTACCCTTAATAATATTTGGACTCTAAACAGCAGTTTACTCTCTTGGAGCACTTCAGTTTGAGCTACAAAATTGGCTCATGCATCTGACAGAGGAATTACGCTATTCCCAAGGGTTTGATGGCATCATGCATGGTTGACTTCAGTTAGGACTTCAGTGGCAGAAGTTTGGAGGAGTTAATGAGACAGATAGTGGAGTTGTGTTATGTTTATTTTAGTTGAACTGATTGAGATTAGTTTAACTAGATAATCAATTAGTTATGAGTGGAGTGAATTAAATATTATTTAATTCATTAATTAGTAACTCATTATTCAACTCAAGAACACATCAGTTCACTACAGTGCATGATCAGTTCAGTGGAGACCGGTGAAGGAGATAGATGAAAGGGTGGAGTTAACTATCAGTGGCGACATCAATTGTGCATGAGTTTTGCACCACACTTGGAGGAATTGTCCATGACAATTGCGCAGTCAAGCCAAGGAGATTCGAACCTTGGATATCTATATAGACAGGCCTAGATTGCGCAATAGAGGCAAGGCAATTGGCGGTGAGTTTTGAACCAGTAACCTGTTCAAAACTGAGCTAGATTGTGGGTAACTGTATGAGAAAGTACTGAGTACTTGTGAGGAGTATTGTACTGAGTTTGTTACTTGATTTCTCCATTATAATATACACAATAGCTGCGGGGTTTTCATCTATAAGCTTTCCCCATACATACCGTGTTAATGTGTATGATGATTTGATGTGTTATCGCTTGATTTTATTTCCGCATGTGTGATGATCTGAGTTGAGTTGAGTGGAAGAGATTATGTGTTGTGTATGAAGTTCAAATAGTATGTGACCAGGATAGTCTCGGTGGATAATTAATTATTATTCAGCAAATTTCTACATGGTATCAGAGCTATTGAAGTTCAGATTGATCATCACAGTGATTACAAACTTATTTCGGTAGACAGAGTCTGCATGCGGGCCAGGTAGCCTCCGGATTCATCTTTATTCGGAAAGTGAAAGGTCTGGTAAACACCCCTTGCAGTTGATCTCTGTGCTAGAAATAATTTGTTCTCACGATCTAGAGCGGTTGAGCTTTGAGGTGGAATTCAAAATTTTGCAGCAGTTTTGTTTTCTTGGTGCCAGTGTTGAAAATGTCTTTCAACGGTTTGCGACTCGAATATGCTCTTGAAGGCAGTTCGAATTATGTTGCATGGAAGGATCGCATGGAGGAAGTATTAGAAGATAATGGTTTGAAGGAGTTCATAGATACGGATGTCGAAAAGCCCACTGATCCTGCTGAAGTCGAAGCATGGCAAAAGAAGATGGCGAAGTGTCGAAGGATCCTGTTGGAGGGCGTCAAGGATCATATTGTATCCAGCCTGCATGGAAAGGCTACTCCATATTTAATGTGGAAAGCTTTGACAGATCTATTCCAAAGTAAGAGCGACCAAAGGAAGCTGGCGTTCAAAGATAAGCTCAGGAACATCAAGATGGAGAAGGGCGACAGTATCGCCAAATACCTCACGAAGTTCACTCAGTGCAGAGATGAGCTGGGAAGTGTGGGGGTGACTGTCGAAGACGAGGACATGGTCGACCTGGCTCTCCTTGGTCTTCCCAAGGCTTGGCACTCATATCAAGATAGTGTCAATGGTCGGGAGAAGCTGCCGGGATGGGAGCGCCTTTGGGCGGATCTCATGCAGGAGGAGATAAGGAGGACTACTCGAGATGGATCTTCATCAAAGGGAGCTGATGAAGAAAACTGCGCTTTGGTTGCCAAAGCAAAGAAGGGAAGGGTAAGAAAACCTCTCATTCTGGTTCAAAGGGCAAGAAGCAGGATATGGCGAAAGTGAAGTGTTTTCACTGCCATGATCACGGACATTATGCTACCAATTGTCCAAAGAAGAAGAAGAAAAAGCAAGCGGGAAGATCTGCAGATGGAGAAGCCTTGGCTTCACAGTTCGAGCTTGACTTTTCACTGATCGCATGCTTGGTTTCAAGTGTGCTGGGATCGGTATGGTTCTTGGACAGCGGTGCGTCATTTCATATGACGGGAGATCGGGATTTGTTCTCAGATCTTGAGGACAAAGATTTGGGTGTGCACATCGAGATGGGCGATGATGGTAGATACAGTGCGACTGGTATCGGTACCATATCCTTTCAGAGGGAGTCTGGTAAACCCTTTGTACTGAAGGATGTCATGCATGTACCGGGATTGAAGAAGAACTTGATCTCTGTGGCGATGTTGGAGGATAAGGGGTATGATGTGGTCTTCACTGGCGAAAGTCTTCTTTGCGCAAGAAGACTACCGGAGAGACCCTAAGATAGGGGTTCGACCAAGAACCTTATCGCCAGATGGCTGCTAGCCTATGGCATGCAAGGCGGGAGAAGTTGGTGAGCCTAGATGATGAGGGCGAACAGGCATAGGAGATTGGGCCACCTCACCATGGAGCTTTTCAGAAGATTCTCAGCAGTTTTACCGGGCTTCCTAAGGGCACCTCAGGCAAGCCGCATCGCGTGGGTACTATCGGAAGTATGTGAAAGCCACCTTTCACGAGAAGGATAGTCGCGCCATGACGATCCTTGAGAGAGTTCACACAGACGTGTGTGGTCCTTTCTCAGTTGCTTCGACAGCAAAGCACAAGTATTATGTGACCTTTGTTGATGATTTCTCTCAAAAGTGTTGGATCTTCTTCATGCAGAAGAAGAGCGATACATTCATGAAGTTCTGTGAGTTTAAAGCACTGGTCGAGAAGGATTCGGGGAAGAAGGTGATTGCTCTAAGGAGTGATAATGGTGGTGAATTCATCTCAGCTGAATTCAAGGAGTTATGCACCGTAGAAGGGATTCGGAGAGAGCTCATCACACCCCATAACCCACAGCAGAACGGGATGGCTGAGCGGAAGAACAGAACGATCGTGGGTGCTGCACGGGCGATGTTGCATGATCAGGGCCTACCCCTTCACTTGTGGGCTGAGGCATGCAATACAGCAGTGTATGTGCAGAACCGTTGTCCTCACAAGGTTCTTGGCATGAGTACACCGAAGGAGGCTTATTCTGGCAAGAGGCCTGATATTTCCCATTTGCGGATTTTTGGTTCTCCTATCTACATGCATGTGACGAAGGATGCGAGAAGGAAGTTGGATCCAACTGCTGAGGTTGGAATATTTGTGGGGTACACTGATACACCTCACAACTATCGGGTATATTTGTCAGACAGTCGCAAGACTGTTGTGCGATGAGATATAAAATTTCAGGAGGAGAAAGCCATGCAGTGTTCGCTTGAGAGGGAGCTACACTTGCATGCATATGAGGAGCTGTTAGTTCCTAAGGAGGAGCTTCCAGATGTGGATCAGCCACAAGAGGAGGTTCAGGAGGTGGAAGAAACCACCCAGGCAGCGCCAACCATCAGAGGGCGCATGCGCACTACAGAAGCTGAGCGACCGGCTCGGGATGCAGAGAAGGTTGTAGGACCACCTACAGCACAGCGCAGACAGAGACAGTCACCGGATCGGTACACTGGATACATGGCTCTTGTGATTCAATGTGTTGTGACGGAGCCATCCTCTTTTGAGGAAGATGTGGAGGAACCCGCATGGGTTGATGCCATGATCGAAGAATATGATTCGATCGTCAGGAACAGTGCATGGGAGATTGTCCCAAGACCAGAGGGGAAATCAGTGGTGGGTTCGTGATGGATCTACAAGGTGAAGCAGGCAGCTGACGGGAGTGTGGAGAAGTACAAGGTGAGATTTGTCGCCCATGGCTTTTCGCAGATCGAGGGGATTGACTATGAGGAGACCTTTGCACCTGTCGCAAGGTACTCTTCCATACGGACGATCCTTGCTCTCTCAGCGCAGATGGGCTAGCACATTCATCAGATGGATGTGAAGACTGCGTTCCTCAATGGAGTTATTGAGGAGGAGGTGTACATAGAGCAGCCTGAAGGTTTTGAGATCTTCAGCAGTGAGTCGCATGTGTGCCGACTCAAGAGAGCACTGTACGGGCTGAAGCAAGCACCTCGTGCTTGGTACACTCGGATAGACAGCTACTTCATCGAGCTTGGATTCTCCAAGAGTGAGGCGGATCCAAACCTGTACCAGATTGTGGTGGAGGGGAAGTTGTTGATCATCGTACTATATGTAGATGATCTGATTTTGACTGGCGATGAGCAGTTGATACTTTCATGCAAGGAGGATCTTGCACAAGAGTTTGAGATGAAGGACTTGGGCATCCTTCATTATTTCCTGGGATTGGAGATTTGGCAACGCAGCGGAGGACTGTTTGTTTCTCAGGGCAAGTATGCTCGGGAGGTTCTGGAGAGGTTCAACATGCAAGGCTGCAAGCCTGTTGACACTCCTCTTCCTGGTGGTTGGAGGAAGGAGGATGCTACTTCAGCGGAGGTAGTGGATGCCACTGTCTATCGACATTTGGTGGGGTCGCTTATGTATCCGGTCAATACACGACCCGATATATGCTATGCAGTTAACCAGCTTTCGCAAGCTATGGTTAAGCCTACCAAGCTCTTTTGGAAGGCAGGCAAGCATGTATTGCGCTATATCAGAGGCACATCGGGATATGGTCTATGGTACAGACAGGAGGATGGAGCGAAGCTTTCTGGATTCACTGATGCAGATTGGGCAGGGAGTCCAACGGACCGGAAGAGCACTTCTGGAGGAGTTTTCAGCATTGGGTCGACAGCAGTTTCCTGGTACAGCAGGAAGCAAAGATCCATGGCACTCAGTTCAGCAGAGGCCGAGTACATGGCAGCAAGCTTGGCTGCATGCGAGGCTATTTGGATGAGGAAGATCCTCGCAGGATTGTTCAGGTTGCATTTGGAGCCTACAATGATCTACTGTGATAACCAGAGTTGCATTAAACTCTCGGCTAATCCATTATTTCATGATAGGTCCAAACACATCGACATCAAGTATCATCATATCAGAGATTGTGTTCAGCGGAGAATCATGATGCTTTCATATGTTCCCACGGAGGATCAGGATGCCGACATCCTGACGAAGGCGCTCACCAGGAGCAAGTTCAAATTCCACAAAGGCAGGATAGGGGTTGCAGATAATCCATATCTTGCTGATAGGGAGTGTTGAAAATGCAGCAAGATGATGGAGCTTAGTGAAATGAAGTCGCCTTCACTAAGTGGGCCCGCAGGCGAATTCTGGCGCAAAGTCTATTTTTAGACTATGTCTATTTTTAGACATATGGAGCATGGTTCTGGGATTCCAGTTTGAGATTCTTGGAGCATTGGTCATGTTGGTAAAAATAGATGAGACTCTATTTTTTAGGTCGAAGAGGTCGAAGGCTATTTTTAGACTGCCTCTCCTAAAAAATAGGGAAGTCAAATATTATTTACCCTTAATAATATTTAGACTATAAACTTCAGTTTACTCTCTTGGAGCACTTCAGTTCGAGCCTTGGAAGTGGCTCATGCATCTGACAGAGGAATTACGCTATTCCCAAGGGTTTTATGGCATCATGCATGGTTGAATTCAGTTAGGACTTCAGTGGCAGAAGTTTGGTGGAGTTAATGAGACAGCTAGTGGAGTTGTGTTCTGTTTATTTTAGTTGAACTAGTTGAGATTAGTTTAACCAGCTAATCAATTAGTTATGAGTGGAGTGAATTAAATATTATTTAATTCATTAATTAGTAACTCATTATTCAACTCAAGAACACATCAGTTCACTACAGTGCATGATCAGTTCAGTGGAGACCAGTGAAAGAGATAGATGAAAGGGTGGAGTTAGCTATCAGTGGCGACATCAGTTGTGCATGAGTTTTGCACCACACTTGGAGGATTTTTCCATGACAATTGCGCATTCAAGCCAAGGATATTCGAACCTTTGATCTCTATATAGACAGGCCTGGATTTCGCAATAGAGGCAAGGCAATTGGCGGTGAGTTTTGAACCAGTAACCTGTTCAAA
Organism: Pinus albicaulis; assembly: GCA_034641835.2. Classification (NCBI taxonomy): domain Eukaryota; kingdom Viridiplantae; phylum Streptophyta; class Pinopsida; order Pinales; family Pinaceae; genus Pinus; species Pinus albicaulis. Next base: position 743,826,987 of record CM076570.1, on the reverse strand, counting down.
ACTGAGCTAGATTGTGTGTAACTTTATGAGAAAGTACTGAGTACTTGTGAGGAGTATTGTACTGAGTTTGTTACATGATTTCTCCATTATAATATACACAATAGCCGCGGGGTTTTCAGCTATAAGCTTTCCCCATACATACTGTGTTAATGTGTATGATGATTTGATGTGTTATCGCTTGATTTTATTTCCGCATGTTTGATGATCTGAGTGGAAGAGATTATGTGTTGCATATGAATTCGAATTGTATGTGATCAAGATAGTCTCAGTGGATAATTAATTATTATTCAGCAAATTTCTACAGAGGGCAGAAAGATAGAAGCCGGGGAAAGGGAGGGAGAGGAGGAGGGAGTGATAGATATATATATTGGAGAAAGAGAGTGTATGTTTTGGGGTTGATATAGAGAGAAAAAGGGAGATAAATATATAGATGGTAAGTGGAGAGAAAGAAGAGATAGATGGAGACAGGGAGGGAGGGAAAAAGAGATTGATAAATATGGAGTGAGAGTGTGTGTGTGTTTATGGGGATGTGACAAAGAGATAAATAAGGAGAGATGGAGGGACATATAGATATATATTGAGGGGGGAGAGGGAAGAATATTTCTTACAATAGATGCATTGATTTCAGTGTAGATGGTGATTTATAATCCTATTTGATTGGTTGCACTAGATGCATTGATTTTAGTGTAGACTTTGATTTCTAATGATATTTGATTACTTTCACTAGATGCATTTATTTGAAAGTAGATGATTTATAATTCTATTTTATTTCTTGCATTAAAGTCATTGATTTTAGTGTAGATGGTGATCTCTAATCCTATTTGATTAGGGAGAGAGAAGGAGAAATGATTGGAGGGTAGAGAGAGAGAGAGAGGTAGGAGATAAAGGGAGATAAAGGAAGGATGAGAGGAGGAAATAGGAAGGGATAAATAGACGGAGTTGGAGGGGGAGAGAAGAAGAAATACATAAACAGTGAGAAGTGGAGAGAGAGGGAGTCACAAGGGAGACATGCAGAGAGAGTGTGTATATTTAGGGGTGAGATAAAGAGACATAGAAGGAGTGATGGAGACAAGGGGGAAGAGAAGGAGAGTGAGTAATAAAAGGAGGGATATAGTAACATATTTGGAGAGATATATAGAGTGATGGGGGAAGAGAGAGGATTTGAGGGCAGAGAGAGAGAGAGAGAGAGAGAGAGAGAGAGTGGGGGGGTGAAGATAGAGGGAGGGAAGTGATCAAGGGAGAGCACGGCAAGACGAGAGAGAGGAAGAGAGTGATGGGGGAATATAGAGGATTGTATGAGAGAGAGAGAGATAGAGAGAGAGAGAGAGAGAGAGAGAGAGAGAGATGGGGGAAGAGAGAGGGAGGTAGGGGAGAAAGGGAGAGAGAGGAAGGAAAAGAGAGGGGACTTGAGAGAGAGGAGGAGAGAGGGAGGGATAAAGAGTTGGAGTTGGAGGGGGAGAGAGGGATTTATAGAGAAATGGAGCTATATGGGGAGAGAGGGAGGGAAGGAGAAAGACATAGAGAGTGACAAGTGGAGAGAGAGAGGCAGTGACAAGAGAGAGATGGAGAGAGAGTCTATATGTTTTCAGGTGAGATAAATAGACAAAGAAGAATATATGGAGATAATGGGCGAGAGAAGGAGAGAGAGAGGCATATAGTGACAAAGTTAGAAGGTGTCCAGAGAGAAGGTGGTAAGAAGAAAGACATGGAGAGTGAAAGTTGGAGAGAGATAGAGAGAAGGAGTGATAAGGAATATGGAGGGAGAGTGAGAGAGGATAGTAGGAGGGAAGAGAGATAGAAGGGAGGGAGAGGGAGGCAGACGAGTAGGGAGTGATAGATAGATAGATTGGAGAAAGACAATGTATGTTTTGGGGTTGATATAGAGAGACAAAGGGAGATAGAGAAATAGAGGGAAGGTGAAGAGAAAGAAGAGATAGATGGAGACAGGGAGGGAGGGACAAAGAGATTGATAAGTATGGAGTGAGAGAGTGTGTGTGTTTGTGGGGGTGATATAAAGAGACAAAGAAGGAGGGATGGAGGGGCATATAGATATATATGGAGGGGGGAGAGAGGGAAGAAGATTTCTAACAATAGATGCATTGATTTCAGTGTAGATGGTGCTTTCTAATCCTATTTGATTGGTTTCACTAGATGCGTTGATTTTAGTGTAGACTTTGATTTCTAATGATATTTGATTACTTGCACTAGATGCATTGATTTCAATGTAGATGTTTTCTAACTGTATTTGATTGCTTGCACTAAATGCATTGATTTCAGTGTAGATGGTTATTTTTAATCCTATTTGATTTTTTTCACTAGACCCATTAATTTCAATGTAGATGTTGATTTATAATTATATTTGATTGCTTACACTATATGCATCGATTTCAATATAAATGATTTATAATGCTATTTGATTGCTTGCACTAAATGCATTGATTTCAGTGTAGTTGGCGATTTATAATCCTAATTGATTGTTTGCACTAGATGCATTGATTTTAGTGTGTATGTTGGTTTCTAATCCTATTTTCTTACTTGCACTAGATGCATTGATTTGAGTGTAGATGTCGATTTCTAATCCTATTTGATTACTTGCATGAGATGCTTTGATTTCTGTGTAGATGTTGTTTTCTAACCTTATTTGATTTCTTGCATTTGATGCATTGATTTCAGTGTATATGTTGATTTATGATTTGATGTAATTGGATGTAGAACGATTTTTGTGTTATAGTAATTAAACCTAATAATATTGGAGAGAAAGAGATACAACGTATGATTTTTACTACAACAACTTGAGTTAAATATTTAAATGGTTTATGATTTATGATTTCTACTGTCTTTTTCATATAATCGATATGAAAGGATGTCAAAACTAACAAGGGTGACAATAAGAATAGTAGAAGAAAATAGTTTGAGATTGATCACAATGAAGGCTATTTATAATTGACTACATTCTTATTATTCACATTTTCTATCATTCAATATTATTACATTGTCACTTTGCATTCACAAAGTTTATTTCATCATTTTTCATCATTAAATTTATTTTACAATATTTATCATCTCCACAAACTGAGCTAACTAAGCAAATTTAAAATTAAAATGACTCGATAAATCTCAAACATATTTAGCATATTTAAAATGGTTATATTAATATTATATGTATTTACATATTATTGATCAAATTAATCATATGTTCCTCATATTATCGATTTATTTTCCTTGGTCGCACACAACTGAAACCAACCTAGATCCATCTTAACTACGGATCTATCAAGCGCTGAGAGGGATCAAATCTCTCGAGGTGCAAACATTTCCTCAAGTTTTGCACTCGAAAAAAAGGTTTGCACCTCGAGAGATTTGATCTCTCTCGACGCTTGACAGATTCGTAGTTAAAATGGATCTAAACTTGTAGTAATACATTACCACCATGCAGCAAAATAGTAAATGGTGAATTCATAACGGAACCCAAAGACAACCACCTGTATTAAATAGTCTGAGAAAGGAGTCAAGACAAAAGACATTTGCCATAAATTTTTGATACCAAAAATTATATCAATTAATTTATAGAACTCTTAATTTTATCCCTCCAATTTTGTCTACAACTAAAACATTCTTAATATATTACATCTAAATCATCTATGCTAAAATATTCTTCTTAATATATTGCATCTAAATCATCTATGCTTGGCAACCCTATATAGCCGTAATAAAAAAAAATATCTAATAACTTTGTAAGTTACATATTTCTAATAAGATAATGTTCCATACTAATGGATTTGATTGTGAAATCTCGTATGATTGAGTTAAGCCTCAAGAGATAGTTTAGTTGAAAAGTTCTTTATCAACGCCCACTCACTATCCCTAAACTATATTAAAAAAAAAAATCCTATGATTAAATTCTGTTTCATGTTAATTTAATCCTTATTTGCATGTTATTTATGAAACCAAACCACTCGAACACACAATCTTTCTCGTCCAACACATCATAATAATATTTATATTTACATGAACCACTCATACAATCCTCTTCTGAAGGAAATTCTGAATACAAACACGGTGGTTGAATTTATAGGAAATTCTGAAGGAATCCTCAAGTCAGATACCCGCCATGCCTGGCCAGTACGTAGCTTGTACAGTTTCATGATAAACGCTATTATTTGCTCTGGTAGCGGGACAAATGGCTGGGCATAAGTGCTGAAAAGTGAAATATCAAGTCAGCGAGTATTAAAGCAACGCGTGACTACCCAATAACTGCCAATTTTGCAGAGGAGTTGAGAATCGAGATCACATTGGTCACCCTCCAAATTTTATTTCAGATTTGACCACTAGGTATCCCAAATTGTCGTTTCACTCCCAGTTCTGAAAGTAGAGATCGTGTTGGGATCACAAACCATATGGACACCTTTACCAATGTGGTCATATGATTGAGAGTTGGAGGTTATCGAACACAAAGCAAATGGCAAGGGCGTTACATGTGTAAAGAGGTCCTTAGTCACGGACCCATTAACTACGTTTTGTTACAAGGGAGTTACATGTGTAAAGAGGTCCTTTTTAATATTTTATCTCGTCTTTGGCCAAATTACATGTATTTAGCTATTAATATGTGTAAGTATCGTCTACGTTTAGAAAAGTGGATGATCTAATCCACCATGAAAAACTAAAGCTGAAACCGCCCACGTGGCTTGAGTTTATCTAAAATTTGATTTGTTAGAGACATTTCCTAGTTTTCCCTAGTATGTCTCCATGCCACTAACAATCACATTAATATATATGTTTCCATGCCACGAACAAACAACTTTATATATGTTTCCATGCCACGAAAAAACAACTTTAATATATTCATTGAACCATGGTTGTGGTGGTAGTAGTTGGGTAAGGTGTGGAGCCATGCCCTACTATGTCTCCTCTTCTTTACTCATTTGCTTCAGCTCAAATTTTACTTACACAAATATTTACTATAACTTCATGCCATTTCAACAAAGATTTATTTCAACTTCATGCAATCCCTGTTTGTAGAGGAGATTTTCTTTCATTTACATTGGTTAAATAGATAATATTTTTTTTTATTAGATAATGTGCATGCTTACATTATCATCACAAAGTTTAACATTTTTCAAATTTATTTAGAGTTTAATGTTTTCAAGTATTTTTTGGTTTTGTTTTTGTTTTGTTTTGGTTTTTTTTTTTATATATCTATATATTGTTTCAATCTAGTGCAATATTCAAATGACATTTTGATTATGTTATTGTAGTGTATATTTTATAAAAAATGTATATATCGACCTAGTAGAAGTGAGAAATATTGAGGAAGAGAAATATTATCTATACACTAACAAGAGAAGTACTAATTTAATAGGTGTCATTGATTTCATTAATAAATCTACAATAGCAATATTACCTAAAACCATGTGTACATCTTCAATTTGCTTTCATAATTTTTGTTAAGAAAAAATATAATAAAAAGAAACAACAATACCAATACTCACCTCCTCAAATTTAGCATCAATTTTTCTATGATCTATTATTTGAAAACATGAAAATTACAAAATACTTTAAATGAGCTTTAAAAGGTTTGATTTTCATAGCCAATGTAAAGCTTAAGTGATCCGGATTTATGCAGGAACGCAATAATATACAGAAATAAATATAAACATAGAGATGCAGCGGAAATAAAACTTCATTTCATTAATATCATATAACAGAAATATGCTTACAAACATAATGGAAATAAACAACGACGCTGGTAGGCTTATCTCTGAGAACTTATGTGGCGGCTACATGCCTCTGAACTGTGTTACAATGAGGCTCGAGGGCCTATTTATTATTGAGAAACAATGAAAAACCCTAAATATCCAAAAACCTAACCATAGGAGATGAAGCAGCCAAAACTTTGGGACCTGTTTGGATAAATTGGTGTTTCAACTTCCCAGGGACGTAACTTTAGCATACAATCTTTGTTTGACATGCACCATCCATCGTTAAAAAGATCTATCCAATGTCTACAACATTTTATGTGAGCAACATTGGTCTATGGACCCATGTTGCTCCCAGTTTTCCCAAAAAACGTCGTTTAGGGCTTCAAAACGGCTCCGGAAGTTCAAGACCCGAAAAACTGCTAAAAATAGTAAGTTGTGCCGAAACTGAAAAACTGAAAGAACTGATGGTGTGGATTCAAATGGAATAGGTGAGTGGCCACCAATATCCACCTAGCTCATTAGGGCCTCCAAACGACTTCAAAACAGGGAAAATTTTAAGGATGGAAAATTATTTTGAAGTTTAAAAATTGACGAATCTCACTAGTCCCTAATATGCAAACTATAAAATGTTTAGTGATGTATTTGTAAAATAAGTCAAATTTATAATGATATTATATATACTCTCTATATAATGTTGGCGAATTTTAACATAAAATAATTTTATATTTTAAAATTTGGGCGAATCATTTTTATAAAAAAATGGAAATTGGCGAATCCTTTTTTTTGGAAAAATCATGGAAAATTATCCCACCTGCGAATATTAACCCCTAAAATTTTCCATGCTTCAAAAATTTAGGGACCGAAAACCTGCTAAAAATAGTAAGCTGTGCTGAAAGTGAGAAACTGAAAAAACTGATGGTGCGGGCCCAAATAGAATAGATAGATGACCACTAATATTCACTTGAATCATTAAGTAATTGCTATATTAAATTGATTTTATTTATTTAATCTAAATCCACTTTTTAAATAAGTTAAATAAAATGTTATCAACTTTATCATAATAGATTCTACAAACCTTTAAATTAATAATTAAAATTAATATATATATATATATATATATATATATATATATATATATATATATATATATATATATATATATATATATATAATCATTAATATGTAACTAAATTCATATTTCCACCATTGTGAACAATTGGTTTAAATATCTAATAACAATGGAATTACCTCCACTATCAACCTCTTCATATTATATATTGATGACCGTAATATATATATATATATATATATATATATATATATATATATATATATATATATATATATATATATAAATAAGTGGTTATTATTGTGTGTGAATTAATATTGATAACATTAAAAATATTATGTGGGAGGTTATTATGTGTGAGTTTACATTATTAATAAAAGGTTTTATATAATATTTGAGGAAGAATAAGAAAGAAGTCGATTTCTTGAATTCTTATATTATAGTGGATATGATTTTTTTACTTGAAATTGAATGTTAGTTTACATAATTTCTTATAATCAATTAAATGAATGTATATATACATATTTAGAGGTGCTTATTCAGAGGTGTTTGAGTGTTTTTTTTAAAGATTTTTATTTCATTTCATTAATTTATTATGAAAAATTATTTTTAAATTTTAAATTAAGTTTGTGTGAACTGAAATTTCATTAATTTTAAAGGAAAATTGTTAGCAAATCACCCACCTCAATTTTTGGATATTTGTGCTTAGAGCACTACTCAACCTAATGTAGGCACTAGTTGTTGGCACATTATCAAATCAAATTCATTCTTCTTTTTCCATAGTGATGGCATATTGGTACCCATTTTTTTTAGGTGTTTGTATTATATTTATTTTGTCAAACCATTAAATATTGAACAATTTTATCTTATTAATAGAAATTAATAAACAAGTGCTATATAGTAGGTGATGCTTGCCACTTAGTTTAAATTTCAATTTATCAATGATTTTCATAGAACCAATAACATTACATATACATACTAATAATTTTTGTAATAAATAAAAAATTAACCTCCAAAGTTTCACTTTATAAAATTGGAAATTATTTACTTTATTTGACTAAACTAATAACTAGTCAACTTTTTACCAACATAATAATATATTATATATTTTTAATAAAATTTAAAATAAAATGCATGTGGTTAAACACATTCTTTAATTTTTTATTTTCCATTTACATTTAGACGATGTAATTTTTTTTCACATTTCAATAATGCAATGTTTTCCACTAATTTTCCTTAAACATGATTTACTAAAATTTAATTTAATAAAATTAATATCATTCATTATTATAATATTTACATGATATCAAAATAAATTAATATACATTATTCAAAGATCCAAAGTTCATTTCAAAATTCTTTCACTACGATGTGTAACCAGATTTCATTTCAAAATTCTTTCACTACAATGTGTAACCACTAAGATAAATAAAAATTACAATTTTTTTTTTCAAAAAATAAAAAATAACAAATTTTTATTTACATATGAAAAAAAAATGTCAAGATATATTTGATAAATTCTAATTACAAATTTATTTTCGTATTCCACAATAATAAAACCACAAACTTTACTATAAGGTGAGCCTAACTTAGTAAGTATTAATTTGGTATCGTCTTAGTACATCTTAAATGAAAATTAAAATTTTAAAATTTACGTTTATTTATTTTTTTGGGAGGGGGGTTTTATACGATAAACGACAATGGAGACGAGTATTAGAAATTGTGAGAGAGCATAAACGCACAAGATTTACACACAAAATAATAATTTCTATATTCAATAATCAGAGATACATCAAATATATATAGTTAAACTAATGCTAATCTTAGAGAGAGAAGTTGAGAGAATCTCTCAACTTCCTCAACAACCCAATCCAAACTAAGTAAGCACAATAATGGAGGCATTATCTCAAACACCCCCCTTTAATGCTTACATTACAAAATGGAGAACATACTAATTTAATACAAACATTTGTCTGCTCTGGTCTTCATTAACATTTGTATCCACTCTGAGATCTCATAGGAAACGCTCTTTTCTCCACCATTTTTGAGCTACCATTCAACCCATTTAAAATACATTTGTTTCTGACCAGCAATAATGAACTTTGCAAGATTAACAGTATTGACAACTCGGCTCGTCGGGGCTTCTGCGATAGAGCTGACAAGTGATGAACCATCCTATGGACCAATCACCATCTGTCGGATATTTCGCTTTCGGCTATCCATCAATGGCTAGGCAAATGGTCTGAATATTGAATGTGTTCAAGAGCTAATCTAACAACTTGACCTGCTTCACACTGATACCTGTAACCTGTAACTGATGCTCCTTGGCCCGTAGCACAACAAGATCAGCATATAACAAATTCACACAATCAAATTAGCCAATTGTTCTCTCGTCCCTGTAGAACGTCAAGAACGACTAATTTAAATAATGCTAATTTGTTCAATAATTGGTTCTTTAATACACAAATATCATAACAATAAATATAAGCTTAAATTTCACACAATAAACCCTAAAATCCATCACAGCTATCTTTGAACACGCAATTGAGAAATAATTCAATTTTCTTCCCATGAATAGCTCCATTTTCCCTCGATCTCTGCCAATCACCCACACATTGACTATGACCTTTGTTTTCCTAGGAATTGGGTATCACGCCACACTGCACGCCTTGGTCAACTCGTGAACCGGCAACTAATATTACACCTTCACCGCAATTTCTCAAAAGGAAAATCGGATCTGGAGCTCAGCAGTCGGTATCTGAGGCCGACTTCATCTCACAGCAGAAACGGCAGCTCTGGTTCTCCAACCGCAGAAAAATCATTTTACGCTCCAGAGTCTTCCAATATTTGACTTTAGCTTTTAACCAGTTTACAATTCATCTCTCTTAAAGCACAGTCGTCCACTATGAACTCGATCACTAATTCAACCAGAGAAAGGAATCTGACACACGTTTCAAATGCCAGATTCTCCTTATCATGACGTTTGAGTGAAGGCTACAGGGTTTCCTTCAAATGCATTTTTAATACAAACTTTTCCAAACAGAAACTCGACAGCTGCATCTGGTCATTTTTTTTAACATCGAACTAAACTTTCACTTGTTTTAATTGATAACTCGTATTTAACATTAATTCTATATTGGAACTCAAATAACAGTGGCTGCTCTTTCAAAGAAGGCATGAGCAACAAATGTCTAAAGCTGCCATATATTATCGCAGTCTCCATATCCACTGGGATTTCCGTGCATCGCTACTATCATATGCAGAAAGGGGTAAACAAATAGTACAAATACATAATAACGAAGGTTCCTCTTAAACAAAGCGATGGTATTGTGAACTCAGACACGGGATGGACCACAAGTCATCGCTAAAGTTTGCAGCTTCAAGCCAACTTGAGGGCCATGTAAGCTGTACATTCTGTTCTATGGAAATATGTTCAAAAGTTTCTTGGAGATGTAACTCCTCATCAGCAAATGATTCCATCAGCAAAGGGAAGATATCTGTATTAAAGTCCCCCACAACTGCTGTCGTAGCAAAAAGGCATGGATCACTGAATGGTGTGAGTGGATTAGGAATCGTTGCCGGATCATCTTCGTTGCTATGCTCTGCAATTGTTATTTAAAAATTGGAGAGAAAAAAAAAAAAATTACTAGCAAATATACCTATACTATGCTACTCTCCTACACCATACTCAATCTCACATTTTCCTGGCCATCCCATGAGGGATTTAAGCCAGTAGTGGCTCCGATACCATATTAGAAATTGTGAGAGAGCAGAAACGCACAAGATTTACACACAAAATAATAATTTCTATATTCAATAATCAGAGATACATCAAATATATATAGTTAAACTAATGCTAATCTTAGAGAGAGAAGTTGAGAGAATCTCTCAACTTCCTCAACAACCCAATCCAAACTAAGTAAGCACAATAATGGAGGCATTATCTCAAACAACGAGCAGTGAAGCTCGCCATTGGGCCATCTCGTATGGTGGCCCACCCGATAGCTATCCGAATCTTTTTCTGCAATTCGATCTCGTATTTCCCCTGGGTGGATTTAAGATGCACCATTGTTTTTAAATGAAATGTTTTTTTTAATGAAATGGAATCCTCAAGTGTTTGTATAACTATCAAAGATGTGATTTCATCAACATTAAAGTGAAGTGTTATCATTATACACAAATGATAAGGTATGTTTTAAGAGTATTTTTAAAATTAGAACTAATAATAGTACAAATATATGTTAATTTTTTTATTTTTTAATTTTTAAATAAATACAAAACTAATCTTTAAAAATTTATTTTGTAAAATTATAAATTATTTGTTTTATTTGACCAAACTAATTGCTAGTCAATTTTCTACCAAATACATAATACATACTATGGTAGGCATAATAAGACCCATTACAATTACTAAATTAGAATCAATTGATTAAATTTAATTTTTATATTAAAAAAATACATACTAATTATATTTTATTAGAATAAATTTTATTTATAAAAATAAATAAACCATTAATAAATCTAATTAAATTTAACCAATTTTCAATAAATCAACTTAACGTCCTCCAATTTAAAAATTGTAAATGTGTAACTGGCAATAAGCTAACTTTGTTAGCTAAACACTATTTTCCAATAAAAATAAAAATAAACTAAATTAAAATTAAACGCATTTAAAATCCAAGTTTCATCATTAAAAAAATACATAAATTAAAGTTAAAGAGATTAAAATCTCATTTTCCATCAATAAAATCTTACTTACAGAAAACAAATAATGTTGGTCACATATGTATAAAGCTTTTGTCTTCATTTTAAATCATTTTGAAAGTTGCTTTTCCAAATTTTTAATAACGACTGTACCTCAAGTACAAAGTTCCGCCAAATTTTTCTGTCCACTATCACATTAGTTCATTGACTAAACCACAAATTTTGGAAAGATTAGGCTTCATTTCTTAGTCGCTAAGTTAGTGAGAGATAACAACGACACATATGGCGCACTTATGAAGGCAAAGCTTAATTTTTTTGTTTATAGATCATTTAATACGGTGTGGCAGATATTACTCATGGTTAGATTTAAAATTATTTAAATTTAATAGTGAACAATATCTGCGACACCGCATTAAATGGTCTAAACACAAAAAATAAAAAAAATAATAATAAGGCCCACCACTTATGAAAGCTTCCCTTGGGATTAAGGTGTGTCAATGAGGCAGCGGTACACATTGGTGGTTCCCTAGGGAAATGTTTGCGCGTGAACGTACACTTAAACAATGAAGTGGCAAAAAGCAAGGATTTTGCATGGCTGTCACCGGCTTTGCACAAAACTAAAAAGTTGATATTGGAGGCGGGAGGTAAACCGGTATTCAACTGCACTTGGCCACGTTCCAACGGCTTCTTTGTATAAAAATGGTCAGAGTAACAGAACTTTAAAGTATTTTATATCAACTACATGAGATAATAAATAGATAATAAATCGAGATAGCGTTTATAATGCAAAATTTATTTTCTGGATTATCAATCATTAAATGTGGCTAGGTATATATTGTTTACTGTTAAATTTAAATTTGTTTATTTCACTATGAGTAGTATACTCCCAGCCGCATTTAATGACCGATAACCCAAAAAAATCTCATTGTTAATAATAATACTGTTGTTTTTTTAATGAAATGAAATTATGTACAAATAGAAAATGTTAATAATAAAAAACCAAATTTAACCAACTACTAAATATCATAATCATTAATTTCTTCAAACTTCACAAAAGTGTAGGTTGTTATTCTCAACAATGTTACAATAAAAATAATAATATAACTAGATTGAAATATCATCATTTAGTTTTTATAATTTAAATCTACAATAACATTAACGTGTAGTATATGGGGGACAATATTGCATGTTGAAAATTGCATCAAGAAAGTCTCAATTTTATTTTTCTTTGGTTAAATTAAGAAAAAATGAATTTCGAGTTGACATGGTTCTTGTCACTCAATTAGCTTAGTAAAATTGAGTTGGAGGATTTGGAGTTTAGTTAAGCATGTGTGATTAGAAATCAAGATCAGTTATTTCAAGTTGTTTTTAGTTAAACTAGTTCTAACTATTGGAGGAACTAGTGGAAGGTCAGTTGTGTAGTGGAACAACAATCTAACTAAGTGATCATCTAATTAACTGATCAATCAACCCGAAATAGCTAGTACGTGCAAAGAATTCGAGTTTCCTAATTGTGGTGGAGACTCCAAGGTAGTCTACCGTCAAATTTAGACTAGTCCTGAGTGTACAAGTGTTTCATGCAGTCAGATGATCAACCTTGGGAATTGCGCAAGCTTTTTAGAGGAAATTCCTAAACAATAAGGGCCTAATTTCCTCAGGAGTTGCAAAAGGAAATAGGGACTCAAGCAGAGGTCAAAATTGACTAATTCTAGGCTAGAGCTTATCAGTGAGCAGAGAGATATGTTATTCATGTTGAGATTCAACAAGATGAGCATCTTAGTGAAAATTGAGCACCTATACTAGGTGGGGCCTGCAGGCTATTTTTAGGTGTATGTCTATTTTTAGAATGTTGAGAAAACTCTATTTATAGCGGGAGTCTATTTATAGATGGTTGAACAAATTCTATTTATAGTGGGAGTCTATTTATAGATGGTTGAGAAAATTCTATTTATAGCGGGAGTCTATTTATAGATGGTTGAGCAAATTCTATTTATAGATGAGTTTCTAATTTTAGATGCATGGGCGAAGTCTATTTATAGATCGCATGTATAAAAATAGAATGCATGTTGGTTATTATTATCTCTTAACAATAATTGGACAATAATTAATAATCTATTCTCTTGAAGCACTTGATTTCAGTTAACTGATATGGAAAACTAGCTGACTGAGGGAATTACGAGTTCTAAGGTTGGTTGGTGGTACATGCAAGCGGAATTCATTGTAACTGAGTGATACAAAGTTGTAACAGAGCTGGATGTGTAGTTATGTGAGTTGTAAAGTAGTTTAACTCATTTAAGTGAATTAAACTTAGTTGTGCTAGTTGTAACTAGTTGTAACTAAAGATACACTAGTGAGAGATTAGCGAATTAAATATTAAACTAATTCACATGGAGTGATCTCAAATGTAATTAAAGATTTACTATTGTTAACTGCATGCATGTTAGATCCAGTGGAGACCCAGTTAAGAGATAGGTGAAAGGGACAGTTTGACTATCTGTTGTGACATTAGTGGGTGCAGTCATGAAACCACACACACATTGGAGATGCCATTGAGGATTTTGCAGCCAAGGCAAGGAATTATCTCATTCATTCAGGGATTGTGATCAGTAGGGATTGCACAGTGGAGGTAGTAAATTGGCGCATGTATTTGCCAATTTTTGTATGATAGTGTGAGACGATTTTATATTTGACTGAGAGATCTTGGATTAGAGTTCTGTATGAGATTGTTTCATGATCCATGATATATACATAATATATTATAGTGGGGTTTTTAGCTTTATTCTTTCCCAGTAAAAACATATGTGTTATGTGTGATTGATCTTTCTTCATGTGTTTAGAATTGGCGATAAAATTTCCGCAAAGATTTTAGTAGAAGGATTTTGTATTTAATAGTGGCATATAATTGTTAGATCAGGAGAATCCAGGCAATACATAATTGTATTAAAATTTCTACATGGTATCAAAGCAAAGAAGATTGCAATATTGAAGCAGTAACTGAGTTTGTTGGTGGAAACAATTCGAATCTGCTGCAAGAATTTCTTGGTGTGACAATTGAGTAAACATCGAAATGGCTTTCAATGGTTTGCGGGTAGAGTATGCACTCGAGGAAAACGTGAACTACATTGCATGGAAGGATAGGATGGAGGCGGTGCTTGAAGATAATGACTTGAAGGAATTCATTGACAATGATGTTCCTAAGCCCACTTCAACAAATGTTGCATTACTTGACGCATGGCAAAAGAAGGTAGTGAAGACGAGAAGAATTATGTTGGAAGGTGTACAAGACCATATTGTCTCAAGCCTTCATGGGAAAGCCACTCCATATGCTATGTGGAGGCTTTGAAAGATATTTTCCAAAGTAGCAGCGACCATAGGAAATTTGCACTGAAGGATAAACTTAGAAAGATCAAGATGGAGAAGGGCGACAATATTCCTAAGTATCTCACAAAGTTTTTCCAATGTCAGGATGAACTGGGGAGTGTTGGAATCAAAGTTGCTGATGATGATTTGGTGAGCTTGGCTCTGTTGGGACTTCCTAAGAGTTGGCACAGTTATCAAGATTCTGTCAGCAAACGAGAAAAACTGTCAGATTGGGAACGACTATGGTCGGATCTGGTGCAAGAGGAGTTCAGGCGGAACACCAGAGATGGCTCTTCATCAAAGCATGATGATGAAGAGGATTGTGCTTTGGCTACCAAGGAAAGGAAAAGGAAGGGGAAGAAATTCCACTCAAAATTTGAGTCTAAAGGAAAGAAGTTGGATTTTTCCAAGGTGAAGCTTTTTCACTGTCACAAACAAGGGCATCTCACCACTAACTGCCCACTGAAAAAGAAGAACAAGAAGGATGTTGGAGCTGCAGCTGATGAGGCCCTTGCCTCGAAATTTGAACTTGATTTCTCTTTGATCATATGCTTGGTTTCAAGCGTAATGGGATCAGTGTGGTATCTTGATAGTGGTGCTTCCTTCCACATGATGGGAGATAAGGAGCTTTTCAGTGATTTGGAGGAGAAATATCTCTAGATGCATATAGATATGGACGACAATGGACGATACAGTGCGACCGACATTGGTACCATTACCTTTGAGAGGGAGTCAGATAAACCATTTCTATTGAAAGATGTTATGCATGTTTCAGGTCTGAAGACAAACTTGGTCTCTCTCGCGATGTTGGAGGATATAGGCTATGACATTGTTTTCAACAATGGAAAAGCTTTCCTGTGACATAAAACAACCGGTCAAGCCAAGAGGATAGGGATTCGAGTTACGAATCTCTACAAGCTGGAGGTAGATGGTTGCGCTGCAATGGTGGGAAAAGCAGAAGAAGTGGTGAGTCGGGATGAGGGTGAATTATGACATAGGCGATTGGGCCATGTTCACCATGGTGCCTTGAAAATTTTGCAGCAAATTTCTACTAGACTTCCCAAGGGTACACTTGCACAGTTAGATCAATGCAAAGGATGTACTATGGGAAAGTTTGTAAAGGCCACCTTTCATGAAAAAGAGAACCGTGCTTCGGTGATCCTGGAGAGAGTTCACACATACATGTGTGGAACATTATCGGATGCTTCAACAACAAAACACATGTATTATGCTATTTTTGTTGATGAATTTTCTCGTAGATGCTAGATCTTCTTCATGTAGAAGAAGGATCAAACATTCTCAAAGTTCTGTGAGTTTAAGGCATTGGTTGAGAAAGAGTCGGGGAAGTAGGTGAAGGGTCTGCGGAGCAATAATGGTGGAGAATACATCTCAAATGAATTCAAAGAATTTTGTAGCAAAGAAGGAATTCGAAGAGAAATCATAACGCCTCATTACCCACAACAAAATGGGGTCATGGAGAGGAAGAACAGAACCATCATGGGTGCTGCACGAATGATGTTGCATGATTAAGGCCTACCAATGCATTTGTGCGCGAAAGCATCCTACACTGCGGTTTATGTGAAAAATCGTTGTCCTCATAGAGTACTTGACATGAGTACACATGAAGAAGCTTTTACTGGTAAGAAAGTGGATGTTTCTCACTTTAAGATTTTTGGCTCATCTGCTTATGTGCAGGTGACCAAGAATGCCAAGAAGAAGCTGGAGCTGACTGTTGAATTTGGGATATTTGTAGGGTACACAAAAACACCCCATAATTATCGTGTGCATTTTCCAAACAGTTGAATGACTGTGGTGTGATGGGATATAAAATTCAATGAGGAGAAAGCCATGAAGTTGTCGCTTGAGAGGGAGGTAGACTTACATGCAGAGGAGGAACTTTTGGTTCCCAAAGTTGAGTCTCTAGATGTGGATCAACCACATGAGAAGGTTCATGGAGTGGAGGAGTCCACTCACGCAGAGCCAAACATCAAAACTAGAAGAAGGCGTACCACAAAAGTTGAGAGGCTGAAGCTTGATGCGACACAGAATGTAGGAGTCCCTACTTCACAACACAGACAAATACAGTCTCCTGACCGATTCACTAGATACGTGGCTCTCATGAGAAAATGTATTGTGACTGAGCCATCTCGCTTTCAGGAAGCTGTACAGGAGCCCACATAGGTAGATGAAATGGTGGAGGAGTATGACTCCATTGTCAAAAATAGTGCTTGGGAAATTTTTCCAAGGTCGGTTGATAAATCAGTGGTAGGTTCAAGATGGATCTACAAGGTAAAGCAAGCTATTGATGGGAGTGTTGAGAAAAACAAGGCAAGATTTGTGGCTTGGGGCTTCTCACAGATCGAGGGGATTGATTATGAAGAAACCTTTGCACCTATCACACGATATTCTTCCATAAGGACCATCCTTGCTCTCTCAACGCATATGGGTTGGCACATTCATTAGATGGATGTGAAGACTGCGTTCCTTAATGGGATCATTGAGGAAGAAGTGTACATTGAGCAGCCTAAAGAATTTGAGATCTTCAGTAGCGAGTCGCATGTGTGCAAACTCAAAAGAGCGATGTATGGGCTTAAGTAAGCATCCTGTGCTTGGTACACTCAGATCGACAGCTATTTCACCAGACTTGGCTTCACCAAGAGAGAGGCGGATGCAAACCTATACCAAATTGTGGTGGAGGTAAGATTTTAATCATTTTTCTTTATGTTGATGATTTAATACTGACTGGTGATGAGCAACTGATACACTCATGCAAGGAGGACCTTGCAAAGGAGTTTGAGATGAAGGATATGGGCCTCCTTCATTATTTCCTTGGATTGGAAATATGGCAGTGAGATGGTGAAATTTTTGTGTCTCAAGGCAAGTATGCAAGGGAGATACTGGGTAAGTTTCACATGGAGGGTTGCAAACCCATGGATACTCCTCTTCCAGGAAACTGGAAGAAAGAGGACGCTACACCTGGAGAGTTAGTGGATGCTACTGTCTATCAACAGTTAGTGGGTTTGCTAATGTATTTAGTAAATACAAGACCAAACATATGCTACGCGGTGAACTAGCTTAGTCAAGCGATGGTTAAGCTTACCAAGCTCTTTTGGAAGGCAGGAAAGCATGTCCTAAGATATCTCAGGGGAACATCTGAATATGGCTTATGGTACAAACATACGGATGAGGTAAAGTTGCATGGCTTCACGAATGCAGATTGGGCGGGAAGCCAAACCAATAGAAAGAGCACATCAGGAGGGGTCTTCAGTATTAGATCTAAAACTGTTTCTTGGTACAACAGGAAACATAGATCCGTGGCACTCAGTTAAGCGAAAGCGGAATACATGGTAGCAAGTCAAGCTGCATGTGAGGCTATCTAGATGAGAAATATCCTAGTTGGTTTGTTTGGTTCTCATTTAGATCCTACAGTTATTCATTGTGATAATTAGAGTTTCATTAAACTCTCGATTAATCCTGTGTTTCATGATAAATCTAAGCATATAGATATCTAGTATCATCTGTTACACTGAAAATTGTCATCCTGACATTCTGCTATGTGTATGAGCTCATTATTACTCATACTCCTCCCTTTGCAAGTCTAACATATCAGTTCTTCATGTCAAGCCTTGAAAATCAGAGAAAAGTTCCTAAAAATCTCCTAAACTTTGGTGTCGCACTTTCTCTCTATCTTGCCTGCGGTCCGCATCTGATGTTAAGCTTTCCTGTGTATCAGAACGCACTTTATCTGTGTTAAAAGTGCGGACCCTTGTAAGATAAAAAAGGCACAAGTAATTTCCAAAAAGCTCAATAAAAATGAATTCTAGAAGCTTCCAGAAAATATCTTGCGGTGATAGAACCGCTCTTATGAGGTGCATGTATCCCTTACCTTATGGAGCTAACCCCTTGATGTGAGGAGCTTATCCCTTTGAAGGAGGATTTTATCCCTTCATAGTTGGAACAAGAAACCTCCTCTATTCTACTATAAAAAGAGGCATTGGGTAGCCTCAAAGGGAGTTGAAGCTTTAGAATATTTGAAGTTAAGTGTTGTTGAGATTCAAACTCAGTTGATTAAGACTTTTGTGAGGAGAGATTACATACCTCTATTAGTCTTGGTTGGAGGAGTGCAGAGCTTATCAAAGTAAAGGAGTTTCCTGCTTCGGACCCCGGAAAGTCCTGTGCAACATCAAGGCTCAGGTTGTAAGGATTTTCTTCTTTTGAAATTAATACAAATATACTCATTTTTCTCAATAAGATTTCAATCAATGGTTTATTTCATAGATTCCTTGATCACTATGATAAGCATGGTTTAAGATGATTTCTATATAGGTGCTATGTAATATTTTGCTTGTTTGTGACTGCAGGTTTACGAGGAAAACTCCTTCAAGCGCGCGAGGGACAATAACGAATTCAAACAAGCGCTGGACAAACACTAAGTCCTTAACACCTCTATAGATCTTTTCATAGATCATATATGCTTAGAGAAAGATTAGTCTATTTGGCTGTTTGTTGCTAGATACTTTTAGTACAAGGGAGATCGGTCTTGTCCGCAAGACGGATTTATTCGCCAACAAATTGGCGACTCCACTGGGGAAATAACTTGTTGTTTTTGGTTCTCTTTTATTTTGATTTGAGGAAACATTTTTCCTAGTTTTTGATTGATAGACATCTGCCTGGGTAGCTTAGGTTTTCTCTGTTTTTGAAAATTTTGAGATCTTTTATGTTTTTCTCTAATTTTTCCTGGGACGACACTTTTCCTTCTTTGCACAGTGCGGGCAGTTTCGCATTTTTGCTTTAGTAAACAGTGCGGTACCGCACCTGTTCCTTCTGCAAGCCTGCGGACCCTGTTAAAATTTTGAAAAAACTTTAGATTTCTTTCTCTAGTTTATCTTTATTTTGATTTAGAGTTTTTGGTTTCTACCCAGATTGATGATTGTTTCTGTCAAAAGCTTTCTGTGAATGAATCTTAGCAGTATTGGTGTTTCGA
The DNA here is from genome assembly GCA_034641835.2 of Pinus albicaulis. Taxonomy (NCBI): domain Eukaryota; kingdom Viridiplantae; phylum Streptophyta; class Pinopsida; order Pinales; family Pinaceae; genus Pinus; species Pinus albicaulis. The sequence continues at coordinate 743,807,171 of CM076570.1, read as the reverse complement.
TGATTTTCTAGAAGTTTTGCGTTTTGGATTGTCTTTCACTTGGTCTTTGTAGCGATTTGAAGCATTGACTGTTTGAAATACCTGAGATTACATTGGTCTTTTTTCTTCTGCTGAATCCGACCTGATTTTGAAATCATCCTTTATTGAGAAATAGAGTTTCCTGTTTCTTTGCAAATCTTCGAAAAGAAACTTTGTTATTGGTTTTTGAATTTCATTTTTTATAAAAACATAATTGAGTGTTTTTTATTTGTTTGTTATTCTGAAAAAATATATCCTTAGTTTGCTGAATAACTAAGTAAAATATTCTTCAAAAACATTTTAAGGATTTTATTCAAATAGGTTATTAAAATTTGTAGATCTCAGAATTAGTTGGATAGTTTTGAGTGATTTTTATAAAAGTTTGTAGATCTCTTTTGAAGGAAATTTGTTTTATAGCTTCAAGTTTTTGAAAGTGAAAGGATTTTCTTATGAGTTTTGATAGTTTGTTTCATTTGGAGTTATTGTTGAAAAGAAAAAAATATTTTCTTTCAATTGTTCTTTGTGTTTAAAGGAGGAATTGTTCATTAAAAGAGTTTCATTCTCTAACTCTTCCTTAATTAGACTTTCATTTTTAGGTGCATTTTTAGTGTTTTTTGGAAGTCAAGTCTTCACACCATCAGAGTTTCACTTCCGCACCCATTGACTTAAGAAACAACTCCTAAAAGTAACGCTTAATTAAAATTCATCTAGCAATATTTTGATTTTCTAGGGCTCTTATCACCAACATAGCTTAGGCTAGTATCTTGGAGTAGGGAGTAATTAACTCTCCAAGGTAGTAAAAAAAACAAGTAGACAAATATTGCGGTAGGAAATAAACCCAATTGTAATTTGTATAATCTGGGAAGCTTCTCTTAAAGAAGTCAATCACGAGATCATGTCCGAACCTTTGAGACAATCAATTCTGTTTCATTGGGGAAGATAGAAGATCTTGCGCGCATTACAAATGGTAAACCTCGGATTAACCATTGTCGAGGAGCCTGGGGTCACTTGTCGGTAAACCTCAGATTAACCATGTCGAGGAGCCTTCAAGGGGATTGAGCTTTGTTATTCTGCCCTTGCGCGTGAGATCGGATCGTAGACTGTTCCCCCAGTTATATTTGTTATTGTTGGTAACCTTAGTGTCCAAAACTTAAGATTATTTCCTAAGGTGACGGTGAAGGAAAGATCTCACTGTACCCGGAGCAGACGTCGACTAGACTCACTTGGACTCTCTGGGGGGTTCTCTTCACATGAGATGATTTTTTGAGGAAAATTGTGGCAATCTGTTTCATTAAGCAGGTTGTCGAGGTAACTGTTCCAACCGCCCTTTCTGTATTAAATTTCTACTAATTTGGATTTCATCACCAACTAGTATTTTTAGTATGGGAAGTTACTGTTTGTGTGTGGTTTGAACTCTTAGATTTTTAAGCGTGTGATTCAATTGTTTGTTTCTTAGAGACTTCAGGTTTTTTCATTGAAATTTTCTTTGTTTGCGTGTGAATAGTTAAATATTTAATCGTGGAGGAATTTCCAAGAAAATCCTGGAGATTACAAGGGAAACCCCATGAATATTCACCAAGTCAGCTTGAAGGGCTTCACGCTCTGGTATCGTCTAGTAGCGGTAGGATTAAATCAACAGAAGTTGGAACTTCATCCATAGTGGTTCATCCTGATTATCAAACACCCATAACAGAAAACATTCAAGAGCTGATTTCAGTTTCTGAAGTTACTGGTAGTATTTCTCCTACTAGTGAACTGGCTGACGAACCTGAAATCTCTGAACCTGAAATTGAACCTTCTGTTTTGGAAACATCTTCAGGATTTATTTCACCAACTTCTAGCGATCCTGGTTCACCAAGGGTAAGAAATATTGTCACTGACGATCTTCCATTTGGACTAATTTCTATTGAAGAACTTACTAATCCAGACGAAGAGTTATCTCCTCCCAATTCCCCTCAATCGTTAAATCTTAGGGAACGTGAATCAATTTTCTACAGCCCTATTCGAACTACTGCTTGGTATTTATCCTTAACGAATTTTTTAGAGAATCCGGGTCTGCTTTTTCTCCACCTCGAGTTCCATTTCATCCAACACCCAGAGCTTACTATCCGTCATCCATTATGGCAGGAGAGTCATCCATGTTTTCCCAGACACCGGAAACATTTTTACATGGTGGTCCTCTTGTTCCTTTGGGATATCAGGCTCTGTCTGGTACTTTCTCCGGAGTAGCTCCTCAACCAATAGAACAAGTGTTATCATCTGGTTTAAGTGGAATTAAAACTGAAACGTCGAACGCAGAGCAAATTTTTATGATGTCTGGTAATGTTCTGAATCCGCAACCTCAAGGCAGTCAGTTACCGCCTGGAGGGAAATCTCAGGGAAATCAGTTATCGCCTGGGGGGCAACCTCAAGGTAGTCAGTTACCGCCTGGGGGGCAACCTTCAGGAAGTCAGTTACCACCTGGGGGTCAACCTCAAGGTAGCTTTTTCCCAGGACAAACTGTGGAATCATATTATTTTGGGGGACAACCCCAAGGATAGTACATACCTCAAGGATATCAACCTTTAGGACAGTACACACCCCAGGGTCAACCCCAAGCTCAATATGCTCCTCAGGGTCCTTATCAACCCCAGCTTCAGTACGCGCCTCAAGGTTATCAACCTCAAGGTCAGTACCCAATTCAAGGTTACCAACAGCCTTCTAGTCAGTCATCTATTCAAGGAGCCGAAAATTTACCACTTACTTATCAACCCTACGTTCAACCAGGTTATGGTCCTTAAGTTCAACCTTCTACGGGACAATACCCCGGAATGAATATGGTGTGGGATCCATCTTAGTATCAACAACTTATGCAGCCTAACATGCAGCTGCCTTATCAACCTAGACATCCTTTGGTTTCTGGTTTAACCCCGTAACCTGTCCAGCCAACTATTCAAACTTCTGCACCTAGTTCGGTTCAGCAGGCTAGGCCTAGTTCACCTCAGACTCCGCCTCAAACTGCTGCAACGTCTGTTCAACCTGTAACACCTATTTCTGGAGTATCTGTAACTCCGAGTTCGGCTACCCCTGTATCCGTGCAAATCCCTCAAGTCTTTGTACCCCAGTCAGGATCTTCAGTTCAAACTTCGGTTCAGATACCTACAGGACAAGCCGGTACAAGTACAATTGTCACAAGTCAACCAAAATTCACGTATCAACCGTACCAGGTATATCCTCAATACGGTCCCAGTTCACAAAATCCAAATTATCAGTATCAACCATACCCTGGCTACACTTATCAGCAACCTCAACAACCCCAGTTTGGTCCGGTTAATCTTGGTTTTCCAGGAGGTTACACGATTCCTAAAGCAAATCCGATTCCCAGTTATCCTAGGTATCCACCTCCTGGAACTGCTTTGGCCACTCAAGGTTTTCGTGACCCTAACCGTCAGTTACCATTTATAGCAACTTTGGATTTACCTGATTGGATGTGCCTTATGAATGATCCGATTTTCTATTATCCGTACTGGCTGCCAATGCCGCATAAGTTGCCTAGTGATATACCCAAATTCGAAGGTAAGTTAGGAGAGGATCCATCAAATCACATCATGACTTATCACCTCTGGTGTGCGTCTAATTCAATCATTGATGATTCGATTCGCTTACTTCTTTTCCAAAGAACTCTTATTGGTCTTGCAGCCAAATGGTACATTGAGTTACCACGAGGCTCGTTTCATAACTTCAGTCAGTTAGAAACTACCTTCTTGACTCATTTTCAGTTGCCTGTCAGATACGACAATGGCACGGAATTGTTAACTTCACTAAAACAATCTACGTCTACGTATATTTTTGATCATATTCATGAATGGCGACGTAGAAGACGTTTGGTGAAAGTTTATATTCCGGATCAAATTTTGGCAGAATGGTTTGTTAAATCGTTGTTACCCAAGATTACTAAAGATGTAGCTAAGGCTGGTGTTGTTACTGAAGAGAAAGTAATTGCTCAAGCTCAGTACCTTGACCTCGTTTACACGCAGTCAGGTACTTTACATGAAAAAATCCCTGACCTTCCAAAACAAGGTCAAATAGCTGCCGCTCCTTCAGGGTCTCATGCCGCTGATTTGGTACGGTCAATACGAAAAGTAAGAAGAAATATTCAAAGAATTCTTCTCCTATTATAACTTTACCAGATTCCCCGAAAGGAGAATCTTCCCCTGAAATTTCTACCGACATTCATGTCGTAGAGACATCTACGGCTAAACCTAAACCCGGTGGTAAAAAGAAAGGGAAGAATAAAAATAAAAAGAATTCAAAAGAGAAAAATGATAAAAATGAATCCAATGACGAAAAGCGCAAACCTCTTTACCCTTGTTACATTTGTGACGAGGATCACTTCACTAAGGAATGCCCACATCGAGCAGAGGTTGCAAAATTCGTTAAAGGTTCACAACAACCTGCTGTCTTGAAGGATCCTTTTCCAACTCAAGATAGCAAGATGGTTGGTTCTACTTCGACTACTTCAGAAGAACCTATTTTGATGATGTCTCATGTAAGGATTGCGACGCGATCACAAGATTATGGTACTAAGAGTCCTGTTGATGGTAAAGAAGCAGAATCTCCTAATGCAAATGCGTCAACTACGCCTCCTCCTGTTTCTGGTCCGCTACAAATCAAGAAACAAAATCCAGACTTAATAATCAAACCGCCTGCTAAAGGTGTTCTTCGTAAATCAACTTTCAATCCACATGCGAGAGCTGCTCAGAATTACAACATTGTTGAAGACTTAGCTATTTCCCCTTCAGCAATGTCGGCTTTGGAAGTGCTGCAATCATGCCTAGCACATCGCAAATTTCTTTTGTCTGCTATAGGAGCTGTAGATGTTCAGGATTCTAATCTTATAATCTTTGATTTAGAAAATAGTACACCTCATCTACCTCATCAAATGGCTTTCCAGATACCAGTGTTAGTCAAAAACAGACCGATCTATCGGACTGTGATTGATGAGGGAGCTTCAACGTGTATTATGTTGATTCAGTATTGGAAATCACTTGGTTATCCTACACTCAACCAATCTCCGACAATTCTTAAGGCTTTTGATGGTCGAGGTTTCCACCCTTTTGGTATTTTGCAGGATTTACCCATAGGGGTTGAAGGTAAAACCGTAAATCTGGATGTGGAAGTGGTTGATGCCCCTCTAGATTACAACCTTCTCCTGGGTCACAGTTGGTCTTACGCTATGACTGCTGTTGTTTCTTCGGTCTTTCGACTCATAAAATTTCCATATCAAGGAAATATCGTCACAATATATCAGTGAACTTATTTTTCCTCCGAACCAGCCTCTGCAGAAACAATCCAGCACATTGGTAAAGCGGCTATCCCTTATAAGGATGTTGGAGTAGGATTGGTTAAAGATTCTGGTTTGCTAGGAACTTTTTCCTTTCCTGCTCCTAATGTATCACCTGCTGTTGCAACTATTCACATGATTTCGTCAAATACTATTATGTTTGATGATCCTTGGATCATACCTTCTGATTCCGAGTTAGATTCAATTGATGGCATGATGCCTTTGAGTCCATTTGAAATTGCATACCAGGCTGTACAGTCACTTTCCGACCCCTCTTCAACCAAAAATGATCAAATGAATGGGATCCGTGAGGAATCACTTTCTATATCCAGTTCAGCCACAACGACATTTCCTGATATTGTTCATACTAATGAGCACATTCGTGAATTTTTGTCCGTTGATGACTTACCATGGGAAGATCTGCATCACCGATCTTCGTTTTTACCTGAACTAGATCATTTTGAAGATGATTTCGCTTCAATTTTTACCACTGAATATTTCAAAGAACCCCAGAATCCATTGCAAAATCCTGATTCTGAGTTAAATTTGGAAATATTTCTCGAACGGTTCCAATTGACATTTCAGTAAAACCAGGAATAATTGAAAACATTCATATAGGTGCTTGTTGTACTGAAGATGAAATTAAAGCTTATAAGGCCCTATTTCAAGAATTCCGTGATGTGTTTGCCTGGTCCTATGAAGAAATGCCAGGAATTGATCCGTCAATCGTCGTACATGAAATCAAGACTTACCCGGATGCCAAACCTGTTCGTCAACGTTTACGTCAGATACATCCTAGAAAAGCTACTGCTATTAAAGCAGAAGTTGAAAAATTACTGCGTGCTGGTTTCATTTATCCAATTCCTTTAATGGATTGGGTATCAAATATTGTTCCTGTAACTAAAAAACAAGGAATGATACGAGTATGTATCGATTATAGGGATATTAATCGAGCTTGTCCCAAAGACAATTATCCAACTCCCTATATCGATCAAATAATTGATGATTGTGTCGGTAGTGAAATGTTTTCCTTTATGGATGGCTTTTCCGGGTATAATCAAATAAACATACTCCCTGCTGATCAGCCAAAAACAACTTTTATTTGTCCATTGGGGACGTTTTCTTATCGCAAGCTACCTTTTGGATTAAAGAATGCTGGAGAAACTTTTCAAAGGGCAATGTCTTATGCGTTTCATGACATTAAGCACATTGTGCAGCCGTATCTCGATGATTTACCTACTTGTTCATCACGCAGGGCCGACCATCTCACACACTTACGAGGTATCTTTATGAGATGTCGGCATTATAAGATTAGGCTGAATCCACACAAATGTGTTTTTTGTGTAGAGTCGGGTCGTTTACTGGGCTTTGCTGTCTCGAAAGCAGGCATTCGCGTCGATCCATCGAAGGTCAAAGCTATTGTTAAATTACCTCCTCCTTTGACTTTACGCCAACTCCAAAGTTTGCAGGGGAAAGCAAAATTTTTATGTCCGTTCATTCCTAACTATGCCGAGCTTACAAAGGGTTTCACCCAGTTGTTGAAAAAGAATATTCCATTCTTTTGGGATGAGATCGTTGATCGATCTTTTGATGCATTTAAACACGCGTTAACCCATGCACCGTTATTGCATCCTCCCAACTACAACCAGGATTACATTTTGTACCTCGCTGCTTCTCATTCCACCATTGGGATGGTGTAAGTTTAGGAACTCGAACCTCATACTGAACATGTGATTTAATATCTTAGTCAAAATCTGCATCAGACTGAGATCAAGTACACACATGTGGAGAAATTGGCATTGGCAGCTGTCCAAGCTGTCCAAAGATTTAGGCACTACATCTTGTTACGTAAAACCACAGTAATTTATGATTGCAACCCTATGATGTATATTTTAACCAAACAATTGCTAGGGGGCAAGTATTCCAAATGGATAGTTATCCTACAGGAATTTGACTTGGAATTTGGGAAATCCAAGGAAAATAAATCTTTGGTATTTGCGGAGCTGATGTGTGATTTTCCCTCTACTGATACTGAAACTGTGGCAAAAGAGCCCATTGCGGACGAATCTTTGTTTCTTATCAGTACTCTCGATCCATGGTATGGAGATATTATTGTTTATCTCTAAACCCAATCTTTTCGGCCTGAAATCTCATGATCTCAGCGACGGAAAATACGCTTCTAATCCCAATAGTATAATATCATTGGTGATACACTTTATCGTCGTGGAGCGGATTCGGTTTTTCGACGCTGTCTTGTTCATGAAGAAGCTGAAAAAGTTTTAAATGACTGCCATTCTAGAGCATGTGGCGGTCATATGTCTGGGTATGCCACAACCCAAAAGATATTGTGCGCTGGATATTTTTGGCCATCGTTATTCAAATATTGCATTTATGCAGTCCGGAAATGCCACAATTGTCAACTTTTTGATCGTAAGATGCGCGCACCACCCGCTCCTCTTCATCCCATAATTGCTGTTAGTCCTTTCGCGAAATGGGGTATCGATTTTATTACATGTAACCCTCACTCGGTCGGGGGGCATGCATATATTATCTTAGCAGTAGACTATTTTACTAAATGGGCCGAGGCGATGCCTACATTTTCGGCTGACGGCAAAACTACTGCAACTTTCGTATTTAATCACATAATTTCTAGGTTCGGTGTTCCTCAAGCCATTATTATAGATCATGGAAGTCATTTTCGAAACGTCATGATGACGGAACTGACAGATCAACTTGGCCTGCGCCACAATAGTTCCACTCTGTATTATCTGCAAGCCAATGGTCTGGTCGAAGCTATAAATAAAGTTTTAGTCACCATGATTAGACGAAATATTGGTATTCACAAAACGAATTGGAATTCCATGTTGTTTTCAACACTTTGGGCATATCGAACCTCAGTAAAAACATCAACTGGTTTCACTTCCTTTCAACTCGTTTACGGTCTGGAAGCTGTGTTGCCAATTGAATGTGAAATTCCGTCACTGAAATTAGCCATAGAATTACTCCCAGCTACGTCTGAGGAGGAGAAACGTTTCTTGTACTTAGCTCAGCTGGATGAGAATCGACGAAATTCTGCAATAACAAACGAGGCTCATGTTAAACGAATAAAATTTCAGTATGATAGAAGTGTTACCCCTCGAAATTTTTCAGAAGGAGACCTAGTCTTAGTTTATGATCAAGCCAACGATAAGCTAGGAGCTGGGAAATTCGTGCCCATGTGGCATGGCCCTTTCATTGTCAAGCAAAAGTTAGCAAAAGGGGCCTGTGAGCTGATAGATTTTGACGATGTCCCTTTAGATAAACCTAGAAATGGACTTTATCTAAAGTGATACTATGCTTAAAACTTGGTATACAGATTTTTTATTAGATTAGATTTCTTTACTACTGGTGTGTCTTAGATTAGAAAAGCGTGCTTAGTTTAGAAGTGTGTTTATCACTATTCTTGCTTATCTGAGTTTTACTCTTGATATTGCAGATGTCGACGTCTCTTCAAACCTACATCGGTTTTGCTGATGGTGCTTGTCGTAGTACACGGAACATTTCTTCCGCAGCTTGGGTTATCTATTCACCCTCTGATGAGTTAGTATCCATGCATGGGGTAAGCCTTTGTCAAACAACGAATAACATTGCCGAGTATAGTGAAGTGATTGAGTTATTATATGAATCCATATCATTTGGAATTTGGAGTTCGATTGTTAGGTTGGATTCTGAACTTGTTGTATTACAATTAAACAGGGTTTATGCCATTATAAATCCGGTGTTATTACGGTTATTTTTGAGAGTTCGTCTCTTAGAACGTGAATTTGAATACATTGAATATCAACATATTCCAAGACATTTAAATACATTAGAAGACGTAGTTTCTTCTAGTATGATAAATCGACATTTGCAATGATCAAAATAGTAAAACAAACAACATCCATAATATGAACACAGATAGCCGGTAAATAGTGATATATCATAGTATAGAATGTTTTTCCAAAAATATACATCGTCTTCGATCATAGGTTGGAAACACCTTATGATCGAAAAAATGATAACACAAAAAGTCCAAAATATGAGTCTACAACACGATCATCCTATCACTGATGGTGATCAGGATAAGAAAGCACTGCCCTAGCCACCCTACACAAGAACCTTCTAAAAGGTCCAGGAACACCAATCACGTATCTCTGTAATCTGAGTGGGATCTCATCTATGTCTGTCTCTGGAATGTCTAGAGTCAGACGCTCTAGATGATGCTCTAAATCAGACAAAATTTCAGCTGATTGGCCTACTGGGGCTGGTGCGGCTGCAACTGGTTGTTTTCTGTCATAGGGCTGGAGATGGGCTGGTCGCCATGGACCCACATCTGCATTCATAAAAACTTTTTTAGTTATTAATTGACAAGATGATCAAAAATAAAAAAAATTAGAATTCAGAATTCGTTGAAAATGATTTTACTTGATTCATCCCACTGTTCCCCTGCTGGGAGAGTCATCTCCCGGTCGCCGCGTAAATCTATCCCGGCGTATGGAAAGTCCTCGATGACAAAAAGTTGGCGGTCCAGCCAATGGAAATATGAAGGAGGAAATTGAACAATCTCAGTGCCCTCAATACCGTGACGGGCCATCAATACAACCCAACGAACCATCCTAGGTTCTCGGGGTCGACCAGCATCAACAGGAATATTTTGCAGAGCTAGCATGGGTACCCTCTCTAGAGAAAAAGTGACCACGATGGATCCATATCCAAAGTTATTTAGTTTTCGATTTTTCACTCTAGTCAGTTGGCCTTTTACATTGGCCAACATAGCTTCGCACCAATTGAAAATGGTGCCTCGAAAACAGTCCACATCAATTCACATCTGGGAACCGATAGCCATAGGTAGTGTGGCTCTCCCACACAGTATGGTAACAGTAAACGCAATTACTTTCAGCTCGGGACGGATGATAGTTTTTATATCAATGCGTTTGTCCCTGGGGTCTGCTTCATCATTACAGAACTCTTGTTGAAGACTAGCGACAGTTTGGCCACCTGGCCTACTCCCAAAAAAGGAAAGTCATTCGCCCCTCTTGGACAAACCAGTCAGAAAATAAATATCCTCCAGCTCAATTTCGAGCCGGTGGCCACCAATAATGAAACACTGGTCCTGCATGTTCCACCTGTTTACCAGCCATGTCAGGAGGTCTACCTGTGCCCTCATGCCCTGAATGGCCCAAAATTTATACAAACTGCTTGCTCTTAAAGCCCACATTGTGGGCAAATGGAGCATCGCGGCGTCATCCACATCCTCGTGCTCACGTTCTCTCCAAATAAACATCTTGCTAATCCTACAATGCATAAAAAGATAAGTTAGAACAATCTAATTTGAATTTTTTTGGGCGGGAAATGAAAAATTTGATTTTGAAATTCAATTTCGCGGGGACCGCACTTTTCCTTCGTACACAGTGCGTAGGAATGCACGCGTTCTATATAAAAAGTGCGGACCCACGACCTTTTTATACATAGAAAAAGTCGGGGTCCGCAGGTCCTCTGTGTTGTGCCTGCGGACCCCCGCGGGCGACTTCTTAAACATATTTTTCCCTTAAAAAAATGAAAAATAAAGCCTAAAAATAATTGTAAACATATGGAAAGCAAGATTAAGAGGTTGTGGATTACCTGGGGCTGACGGTTCTCGATTTCGTCGGACGGATCTTCCGAAATTTTCACAGGAACTTTTTTACCCAAAAGCTTCTACTTTTCGCTCTGAACTTGAACGGTAAAAATGAAGTTGAAAATGTCCTTTTTATAAGTTTTTTCGAATAGATGAATTTTAATTTGTTTATTTTTCACTTTAAAAAGGGTATTTTGAAAGCATTTTTACTTATTTTAAACAGGTATGTGTAATGTTTCAAGTTTTTGTGTAGAAACTGGATTTTTTCAGGAGAATTGATCATTTTTCAACAAAGAGTATACTTTTATCACTTTTTCAGACTCTTTCAAAAATTCACGAAAAAGCAAAACATTGGAGTTATATTTTAAGCCCTTTTCAGACTCTCTAAACATGAAAAGATTGCTGAGTACTTGATTGTTCGAACTCGTTAAAGTAAATGAATAATCGTCCCTTCAGTATAAGTTTACACCTTTTACGGATTGAAATGGACTATTTACGAAAAAGGTATACGTTGACTAACTATAGTCAATAGAGTTCTCTCCCACATTATTTCATCCTTTTTCGGGCTCGAGAGACTAAACTTATGAAAAAGTACACCCATGGAGTTTTCTTAAGTTTTTTCTGACTCCCTAAAATTGAAAAACACCAAGTTTCTCCTATACTGGACTCATTAAAATTTAACAGTAAAGGACCTGTTTAATTTTCAACAAGAATGAACCACTCCTTCTTAGGGTTCAAATCTTAAACTAAGTTGGACTCATCCAAAGAATGAGCTTAAAAAAGAAGCAAATGTTATCCTCCTCAAGCTTGTCAAAAATAAAGAGGTACTTGCCAGAAATGGTGGGGGAAAAGAGAGAAAAATGACTTATTTGTTGTATTTTGATTTTTCGAAAATCTAGTTAACCACTCTTGAACACGACACTTTCAATCACCTGGGTTGGGAAATCCTTTGCCTAACAGTTAATCGAACCTCATTTGAAAGTCTTCATCTGGTTTCTGGGTATTAGCTTTGGGTCAACTGTTACCAAGCCATCTGCAGTGTCGTTATGTGTTCAAGAGGACAGTTCAAATAAACCATTCATCTGCAAAATATCTGTCATCCATTTTTTACCATCCTTGAGTCAATCCTTGCAAATATATTTTCAAAACTTGATATATGATTTCATGTTGTGGGCTTGCTTATGACAGATCACTTTCTATCGACGACAACTCATTATCTAGGAAGTTGATCCAGAAATCGTCAGTACCTTGAAATCTGCATGCCTCAATGGCAGGTTTCTCGCTTTCGACGACAGGTTGCATCATTGACCTTCGATCGAATGATTCCATGACGTGTTCGACTTCAGCTCATTCATTCACATTTCATGGATTGTACTGGGTACTTTGAGAGCCATTGACATTACTGGTGGTTACTCTCACACTTGTTAACAGTTTACATCATTGATTGGTAATCAAGTGGTTTCTACCATGTTCGACTTCGACACATTCATTCACATGGATAGAATCATACTAGTTCGAGATGCGGAAATCAAGACCCTGGATCTAGTTTCTACCATCCAGGCTGCGAGGAATTTTGTTATCTTACAGTAGACTATTTACAAACAGATGGCTGCGTCCATACTGTGTCTACACATGTATGTACTGTGATGTACTCAAAATCATTCCTGTATCAGAACAATTTGAATTAGTTAGTTTTGATATGAGCATGGGAATGCCTACCTCAGTGATGATATATATATATATATTTTTCATTGAATGTTTTTACAGGTTCCGACTGGGGTGACCACAGGATGATCCTTGAAATGATAAAGTACTGCACTCTTCATATATGACAGACTTCGGCATCATCTATTCCAGACTTTGCACTTTAGGGGGCAATCTGTTACACTGAAAATTGTCATCCTGACATTCTGCTATATTAATGAGCTCATTATTACTCATACTCCTCCCTTTGCAAGTCTAACATATCAGTTCTTCATGTCAAGCCTTGAAAATCAGAGAAAAGTTCCTAAAAATCTCCTAAACTTTGGTGTCGCACTTTTTCTCTATCTTGCATGTGGTCCCGCATCTGATGTTAAGCTTTCCTGCATATCAGAACACACTCTATCTGTGTTAAAAGTGCGGACCCCTGTAAGATCAAAAAGGCGCAAGTAATTTCCAAAAAGCTCAATAAAAGTGAATTCTAGAAGCTTCCAGAAAATATCTTGCGGTGATAGAACCGCTCTTATGAGGTGCATGTATCCCTTACCTTATGGAGCTAACCCCTTGATGTGAGGAGTCTATCCCTTTGAAGGAGGATTCTATCCCTTCATAGTTGGAACATAAAATCTCCTCTTTTCCATTATAAAAAGAGGCATTGAGTAGCCTCATGGGGAGTTGAAGCTTTAGAATATTTGAAGTTAAGTGCTGTTGAGATTTAGACTCAGTTAACTAAGACTTTTGTGAGGAGAGATTACATACCTCTATTTGTCTTGGTTGGAGGAGTGCAGAGCTTATCAAAGTAAAGGAGACTCCTACTTCGGACCCCAGAAAGTCCTGTGCAACATCAAGGCTCAGGTTGTAAGGATTTTCTTCTTTTGAAATTAATACAAATATACTCATTTTTCTCAATAAGCTTTCAATCAATGGTTTATTTCATAGATTCCTTGATCACTATGATAAGCATGGTTTATGATGATTACTATACAGGTGCTATGTAATATTTTTCTTGTTTGTGACTGCAGGTTTACGAGGAAAACTCCTTCAAGCGTGCGAGGGACAATAACGGCTTCAAACAGGCACTGGACAAACGGTAAGTCCTTCTTGACACTGGACAAGCACTACCTTCTTGACTCATTTTCAGTTGCCTGTCAGATACGACAATGGCACGAAATTGTTAACTTCACTAAAACAATATACGTCTACGTATATTTCTGATCATATTCATGAATGGCAACGTAGAAGACGTTTGGTGAAAGTTTATATTCCAGATCAAATTTTGGCAGAATGGTTTGTTAAATCGTTGTTACCCAAGATTACTGAAGATGTAGCTAAGGCTGGTGTTTTTACTGAAGAGCAAGTAATTGCTCAAGCTCAGTACCTTGACCTCGTTTACACGCAGTCAGGTACTTTAAACGAAAAAATCCCTGACCTTCCAAAACAAGGTCAAATAGCTGCCGCTCCTTCAGGATCTCATGTCGCTGATGGTATGATTGGTACGATCAATACGAAAAGTAAGAAGAAATCTTCAAATAATTCTTCTCCTATTATAACTTTACCAGATTCCCCGAAAGGAGAATCTTCCCCTGAAATTTTTGCTGACATTCATGTCGTAGAGACATCTACGGTTAAATCTAAACCTGGTGGTAAAAAGAAAGGGAAGAATAAAAATAAAAAGAATTCAAAAGAGAAAAATGATAAAAATGAATCCAATGACGAAAAGCGCAAACCTCGTTACCCTTGTTACATTTGTGATGAGGATCACTTCACTAAGGAATGCCCACATCGAGCAGAGGTTGCAAAATACGTTAAAGGTTCACAACAACCTGCTGTCTTGAAGGATCCTTTTCCAACTCAAGATAGCAAGATGGTTGGTTCTACTTCGAATACTTCAGAAGAACCTATTTTGATGATGTCTCATGTAAGGATTGCGACGTGATCACAAGATTATGGTACTAAGAGTCCTGTTGATGGTAAAGAAGCAGAATATTCTAATGAAAATGCGTCAACTACGCCTCCTCCTGTTTCTGGTCCGCTACAGATCGAGAAACAAAATCTAGACTTAATAATCAAACTGCCTGCTAAAGGTGTTCTTCGTAAATCAGCTTTCAATTCACATGCGAGAGCTGCTCAGAATTACAACATTGTTGAAGACTTAGCTATTTCCCCTTCAGCAATGTCGGCTTTGGAAGTGCTGCAATCATGCCCAGCACAGCGTAAATTGCTTTTGTGTGCTATAGGAGTTGTAGATGTTCAGGATTCTAATCTTATAATCTTTGATTTAGAAAATAGTACACCTCGTCTACCTCATCAAATGGCTTTCCAGATACCAGTGTTAGTCAAAACCAGACCGATCTATTGGACTATGATTGATGAGGGAGCTTCAACGTGTATTATGTCAATTCAATGTTGGAAATTGCTTGGTTTTCCTACACTCAACCAATCTCCGACGATTCTTAAGGCTTTTGATGGTCGAGGTTTCCACCCTTTTGGTATTTTGCAAGATTTACCCATAAGGGTCGAAGGTAAAACCGTAAATCTAGATGTGGAAGTGGTTGATGCCCCTCTAGATTACAAACTTCTCCTGGGTCGCAGTTGGTCTTACGCTATGACTGCTGTTGTTTCTTCGGTCTTTCGACTCATAAAATTTCCATATCAAGGAAAGATCGTCACTATAGATCAGTTAAATTATTTTTCCTCCGACCCAGCCTCTGCAGAAACAATCCAGCACGTTGGTAAAGCGGCTATCCCTTATAAGGATGTTGGAGTAGGATTGGTTAAAGATTCTGGTTTGCTAGGAACTTTTTCCTTTCCTCCTCCTAATGTATCACCTGCTGTTGCAACTATTCACATGATTTCGTCAAATACTATTATGTTTGATGATCCTTGGATCATACATTCTGATTCCGAGTTAGATTCAATTGATGGTATGATGCCTTTGAGTCCATTTGAAATTGCATACCAGGCTGTACAGTCACTTTCCGACCCCTCTTCAACCGAAAATGATCCAATGAATGGGATCCGTGAGGAATCACTTTCTATATCCAGTTCAGCCACAACGACATTTTCTAATATTGTTCATACTGATGAGCACATTCGTGAATTTTTGTCCGTTGATGACTTACCATGGGAAGATCTGCATCACCGATCTTTGTTTTTACCTGAACTAGATCATTTTGAAGATGATTTCGCTTCAATTTTTACCACTGAATATGTTAAAGAACCCCAGAATCCATTGCAAAATCCTGATTCTGAGTTAAATTTGGAAAATATTTCTCGAACGGTTCCAATTGACATTTCAGTAAAACGAGGAATAATTGAAAACATTCATATAGGTGCTTGCTATACTGAAGATGAAATTAAAGCTTATAAGACCCTATTTCAAGAATTCAGTGATGTGTTTTCCTGGTCCTATGAAGAAATGCCAGGAATTGATCCGTCAATCGTCGTACATGAAATCAAGACTTACCCGGATGCCAAACCTGTTCGTCAACGTTTACGTCAAATACATCCTAGAAAAGCTGCTGCTATTAAAGCAGAAGTTGAAAAATTACTACGTGCTGGTTTCATTTATCCAATTCCTTTAACGGATTGGGTATCAAATATTGTTCCTATAACTAAAAAACAAGGAACAATATGAGTATGTATCGATTATAGGGATATTAATCGAGCTTGTCCCAAAGACAATTATCCAACTCCCTATATCGATCAAAAAATTGATGATTGTGATGGTAGTGAAATGTTTTCCTTTATGGATGGCTTTTCCGGGTATAATCAAATAAACATACTCCCTGCTGATCAGCCAAAAACAACTTTTCTTTGTCCATGGGGGACGTTTGCTTATCGCAAGCTACCTTTTGGATTAAAGAATGCTGGAGCAACTTTTCAAAGGGCAATGTCTTATGCGTTTTATGACGTTAAGCACATTGTGCAGCCATATCTCGATGACTTACCTGCTCATTCATCACGCAGCGCTGACCATCTCACACACTTACGAGCTATCTTTATGAGATGTCAGCATTATAAGATTAGGATGAATCCACACAAATGTGTTTTTTGTGTAGAGTCGGGTCGTTTATTGGGCTTTGTTGTCTCGAAAGCAAGCATTCGCGTCGATCCGTCGAAGGTCGAAGCTATTGTTAAATTACCTCCTCCTTCGAATTTACGCCAACTCCAAAGTTTGCAGGGGAAAGAAAAGTTTTTACGTCGGTTCATTCCTAACTATGCCGAGCTTATAAAGGGTTTCACCTGATTGTTGAAACAGAATATTCCATTCTTTTGGGACGAGATCGCTGATCGATCTTTTGATGCACTTAAACACGCGTTAATCCATGCACCGTTATTGCATCCTCCCAACTGCAACCAGGATTACATTTTGTACCTCGCTGCTTCTCATTCCACCATTGGGATGGTGTTAGTTCAGGAACACGAACCTCATACTGAACATGTGATTTACTATTTTAGTCAGAATGTGCATCTGACCGAGATCAAGTACACACATGTGGAGAAATTGGCATTGGCAGCTGTCCAAACTGTCCAAAGATTTAGTAACTACATCTTGTTACGTAAAACCACAGTAATTTCTGATTGCAACCCTATGATGTCTATTTTAACCAAACAATTGCTAGGGGGCAAGTATTCCAAATGGATAGTTATCCTACAGGAATTTGACTTGGAATTTGAGAAATCCAAGGTAAAGAAATCTTTGGTATTTGCGGAGCTAATGTGTGATTTTCCCTCTAGTGATACTAAAACTGTGGCAGAAGAGCCCATTGCGGATGAATCTCTGTTTCTTATCAGTACTCTCGATCCATGGTATGGAGATATTATTGTTTATCTCCAAACCCAATATTTTCAGCCTGAAATCTCATGATCTTAGCAACGGAAAATACGCTTCCAATCCCAACAGTATAATATCATTGGTGATACACTTTATCTTCGTGGAGCAGATTCGGTTTTCCAACGCTATCTTGTTCATGAAGAAGCTAAAAAAGTTTTAAATCACTGCCATTCTGGAGCATGTGGTGGTCATATGTCTAGGTATGCCACAGCCCAAAAGATATTGTGCGCTGGCTATTTCTTGCCGTCGTTATTCAAACATTGCATTTATGCAGTCCGGAAATGCCACAATTGTCAACTTTTTGATTGTAAGATGCATGCACCACCCGCTCCTCTTCATCCCATAATTGCTGTTGGTCCTTTCGCGAAATGGGGTATCGATTTTATTACATGTAACCCTCACTCAGCCGGGGGGCATGCATATATTATTTTAGCAGTAGATTATTTTACTAAATGGGCCAAGGCGATGCCTACATTTTCTGCTGACGGCAAAACTGCTGCAGCTTTCGTATTTAATCACATAATTTCTTGGTTTTGTAGAAATTTGAATAATAGCTGAATTATTCACCGAGATTATCCTGATTACACACTATTTAAGCTTCATGCATAATACATAACCTCTTCTAGAATTGATCATCAATTTGCGGAAATAGAAGAAGTTGCATGCGCACATTAAAACATAATCAAGCACACATATAACACAGGATGTAATGGGGAAAGCTTACAGCTGAAAACCCCCAACTATTTGTATATTATAATGATAGAGAAAATGTAACAATACATAGCACAAAGCTCCTCACAACTCTCAGCACTATCTCACATGCTACACACAAACTAGCTCAGATATGAACAAGTCACAAGTTCAAATCTCTTCCACCTATCTGCCTGCCTCTACTGCGCAATCCAAGATGAATAATGATGAGATCCAAGTTCGAATCCCACTAGCCTGTATTGCGCAATCCTCATTAGAAATCTCAATCAATGTGTGTGAAAATCTCATGCACAACTATAGTCACAACTGATAGTAGACTCACCCTTTCACCCACCTCTAACACTGGTCTCCACTGAACTGTCCATGCATTGCAGTTAACTGATGTATTCTTTAGTTGATTTATGAGTTAATAATTAATGAATTAATTAATAATTAATTCACACCACTCATCACTAGTGTATTTATCATTTAGACTAAATACAACTAGTTCAACTAAGTTAAACCGAACACAACTCCACCAACTGTCTCATCAACTCCACCAAACTCTGCCACATGAGTTCTAACTGAAGTCAACCATGAAATAGCTCAACTAACCCCTAGGAAAAGCGTATTTCCTTCTGTCAGCTGCATGTGCCACATCCAAGCATCAAACTGAAGTGCTCCAAGAGGATAAGATAGTGTTTATAGTCCAAATATTATTAAGGGCTAATAATATTTGACTGATCTATTTTTAGACTGGCAGTCTAAAAATAGACTTCGCCCAATGTCTAAAAATAGAGGTCCATCTATTTTTACCAACTTGACCAATCATCCATAAATAGCATCCCGCAACTCATAGACCATGATCCATATGTCGAAAAATAGACATAGTCTAAAAATAGACTTTCTTAAAAATAGCCTGCGGGCCCACTTAGTGGCGACTTATTTTCAAAAAGCTCCATCATCTTGTTGCATTTTCAACACTCCCTCTCATAGAATGTGATTATCTTACAATACCTATCCATATGGTATTCGAATTTGCTCCTGGTGAGTGCCTTCGTCGAATATCGACATCTGATCCTCCATAGGAATGTATGAAAGTAACATGATCTTCCACTACACACAATCTCTGATATGATGATACCAGATGTCAATTTGTTTAGATCTATCATGAAATACTGGATTAACTGAGAGTTTGATGCAACTCTGATTATCACAATATATCACAGTAGGATCTAAGTGTGAACCGAACAACCCGACCAGGATCTTCCTCATCCATATAGCCTCGCATGCGGCCAAACTCGCTGCCATATACTCGGCCTCTGCTGAACTGAGTGCCACGGATCTCTGCTTCCTGCGGCGAAGCCCACCGTGACTCGATGCGAAGGTCTACCTCCGGATTGTGCTCATACTACCATGTGAAGGTTCTGCCCAATGCACGCTCCAAGTGAAGCCACCTTAGCCTCACCTCATCCTCCTGTCTGTACCACAGACCATATCCCGATGTGCCACTAAGATAACGCAATACATGCTTGTCTGCCTTCCAGTAGAGCTTGGTAGGCTTAGCCATAGCTTGTGAAAGCTGGTTAACAGCATAGCATATATCGGGTCGTGTATTGACCAGATACATAAGCGACCCCACCAACTGTCGATAGACAGTGGTATCCACTACCTCCGTTGAAGTAGCATCCTCCTTCCTCCAACCACCAGGAAGAGGAGTGTCAACAGGCTTGCAGCCATGCATGTTGAACCTCTCCAGAATCTCCCGGGCATACTTGCCCTGAGAAACAAACAGTCCTCCACTGCGCTGCCAAATCTCCAATCCCGGGAAATAATGAAGGAGGCCCAAGTCCTTCATCTCGAACTCTCTAGCAAGGTCCTCCTTGCATGAAAGTATCAACAGCTCATCACCCGTCAAAATCAGATCATCTACATACAGTACAATGATCAGCAGCTTCCCCTCCACCACAATCTGGTACAGGTTAGGATCAGCCTCACTCTTGGAAAATCCAAGCCCGGTGAAATAACTGTCAATCCGTGTGTACCAAGCACGAGGTGCTTCTTTCAACCATACAACGCTCTCTTGAGCTTGCACACACCTGACCTGAAGCCTATTTTTGCTATCTTAAAACCTTGGACTGCTCATGCCTCCTGTAGAATCCGTTGAGGAACGAGTCTTCACATCATCTAATGAATGTACACCCATACGGCTGGGGAAACTGGATCATCCGTGTCGTGCCGCCCGTGGGCCGAAGATCCTCCCTCCTCGTCGATCCCTCTGTTGTGAGAAGCCAGGCAAAAATCTGCCGCCGCCGCCTACACTCTGTCGATATACGCTTTCTTTGTGGATCCATCTCGAACCCACCACTTACGTTCCCCTCAGGTCTTGGGACAATCTCCCATGCTGCCCCCATTTTAAACCAATCGAATCATGTCTTCCACCATGGCATCTACCCATGCGGGGGTCCTCCACAGCTCCTCGAAAAAGAGGATGGCTCTGTCACGACACATTTGCTCACAAGAGCCATGTATCCAGTGTACCGATCCGGTGACTGTCTCTATCTGCGCTGTGCTGTAGGTGGTCCTACAACCTTCTCTGCATCTTGAGCCAGTCGCTCAACTTCTGTAGTGCGCTTCCACCCTCTAATGGTTGGCGCTGCATGAGTGGTCTCTTCCACTTCATGAACCTCCTATTGTGGCTGATCCACATCCTGAGGCTCATCCTTATGAACTAATAGCTCCTCATCTGCATGCAAGTGTGGCTCCCTCTCAAGCGAACACTTCATGGCTTTCTCCTCCTGAAATTTGATATCCCGTCGCACAATAGTCTTGCGACTGTCTGGAAAATACACACGATAGTTGTGGGGCATATTAGTGTACCCCACAAATATCCCAACCTCTGCGGTCGGCTCCAGCTTCTTCCTGGCATCCTTCGTCACATGAATGTAAACAGGTGAACCAAAAATCCTCAAATGGGAAATATCAGGCCTCTTACCAGAAAACACCTCCTCGGGTGTACTCATGCCAAGTATCTTGTGAGGACAACGGTTCTGCACATATACTGCAGTATTGCATGCCTCCACCCACAAGTGAATGGGTAGGCCTTGATCATGCAACATCGCCCGTGCAGTACCCACGATCGTTCTGTTCTTCCCCTCAGCAACCCCGTTCTGCTGTGGGTGATGGGGTGCTATGAGCTCTCTCTGAATTCCTTCTGCGCTGCAAAAGTCCTTGAATTCAGCAGAGATGAATTCACCACCATTGTCGCTCCTAAGAGCCTTCACATGCTTCCTCGATTCCTTCTCAACCAGCGCCTTGAACTCACAGAACTTTGAGTATGTCTCGCTCTTCTTCTGCATGAAGAAGATCCAGCACTTCCGAGAGAAATCATCAACAAAGATCACATAGTACTTGTGCTTTGCTGTAGAAGCTACTGAGAAATTTCCACACACGTCTGTGTGAATTATCTCAAGGATCGTCGTGGCACGACTATCCTTCTTGTGAAAGGTGGCTTTCACAAATTTTCCCAAGGTACACCCCTTGCACTGATTTGACTGCACAAGAGTGCCCTTAGGAAGCCCAGTAGAAATCTGTTGCAGTATCTTCAAAGCTCCATGGTGAAGGTGGCCCAATCTCCGGTGCCACAGCTCGCCATCATCCCGACTCACCACTCCTTCCGCCTTGCATGCCATTGCTGCGCAGCCATCTACTTGCAACTGATAAAGGTTCTTGACTCGAACCCCTATCTTCCGGGTTTCTCCAGTTGTCTTACTGCGCAGGAAAGCCTTTCCCTCGTTGAAGACAACATCATACCCCTTGTCTTCTAACATATGGAAGATAAGATTATTTCTTTGATACGGAACATGCATCACTTCCTTCAATACGAAGGGTTTACCGGACTCCCTCTCAGAAAATGCGTAGAATGCGGGTTCCACTATATCTACCATCATCGCCCATCTCGATGTGCACTCCAAGATCTTTCTCATCCCTATCGGAAAACAAATATCGATCTCTCTGTTAATGAAAAGATACCTTTACATCCAAGAGCAAGGCGGAACCCATCAAAGTGCAAGAGCATGCGGTCAACCATTCTATCATGAAGCTGAGGCTAAGGCCTCTCCGGCTGAGATCCGGCGGCCTACTTATTTTCTTCTTCTGCGGACAATTTGTGGCATAATAGAGAGGTGTGAGTGACGGAGTGAAAGGTAAGAGCCTTGGACATGTCTTGCTTTGTGCCTTCTTGCTGGAATGAAGCTTCTTTCTCTTCCCCTTCTTTTCTTTGGCAGCCAAAGTGCAATTCTCTTCATCAAAGTTCTTTGATGAAGATCCATCCCTGGTACTGCGCCTTATCTCCTCTTGCACAAGATCCGACCAAGTAAACCATCTTCTTCGCCAGTTTCAGCCGGGCTCATTGACAGAATCCTGATAGGAATGCCAACTCTTCGGAAGCCCAAGGAGATCCAAGCTCACCAAGTCCTTATCATCTACAGCCACCCCCACACTTCCCGGCTCATCCCTGCATTGGATGAACTTCGTGAGGTACTTGGGCATACTGTCGCCTTTCTCCATCTTTATGTTTCTGAGTTTATCCTTGAGCGCCAACTTCCTCTGGTCACTCTTGCTTTGGAATAAATATGTCAAGGCTTTCCACATCAAGAATGGAAAAGCCTTACCATGCAGGCTGGACACTATGTGATCCTTGACGCCCTCCAACATAATCCTTTGACATTTTGCTATCTTCTTTTGCCAAGCCTCAACTTGAGCAGCATCAGTAGGCTTTGGGACTTCAGCATCTATGAACTCCTTCAGCCCGTTGTCATCTAACACCGCCTCCATCCTATCTCTCCATGCAATATAATTCGAGCTGCCTTCAAGAGCATACTCCAATCGCAATCCTTGATAAGACATTTTGACTTCGACACCAAGAAAACACCGCTACAAATTCGAATTCCACCAGCTCAAAACTCAACCACTCCTGATCTGTGAGAACAAAGTATTTCTAGCACAGAGATCGACTGTAGGGGCATTTACTGGATATATCACCTTTCAAAGAAAGGATGGATCCAGAGGCTACCTGGCCCGCTTACAGACTCTGTCTACCAAAATAAAATTGTAATCACTGTAATAGATCCGATGATCAATTTCGCTCTGATACCATGTAGAAATTTGAATAATAGCTAAATTATTCACCAATATTATCCTGATTACACACTATTTAAGCTTCATGCATAATACATAACCTCTTCTACAATTGGTCATCAATTTGAGGAAATAGAAGCAGTCGCATGCGCACATTAAAACATAATCAAGCACACATATAACACAGTATGTAATGGGGAAAGCTTACAGCTGAAAACCCCCAACTATTTGTATATTATAATGATAGAGAACATGTAACAATACATAGCACAAATCTCCTCACAGCTCTCAGCACTATCTCACATGCTACACACAAACTAGCTTAGATATGAACAAGTCACAAGTTCAAATCTCTTCCACCTGTCTGCCTACCTCTACTGCGCAATCCAAGATGAATAATGATGAGATCCAAGTTTGAATCCCACTGGCTTGTACTGCGCAATCCTCATTGGCAATCTCAATCAATGTGTGTGCAAATCTCATGCACAGCTATAGTCACAACTGATAGTAGACTCACCCTTTCACTCACCTCTAACACTGGTCTCCACTGAACTGTCCATGCATTGCAGTTAACTGATGTATTCTTTAGTTGATTTATGAGTTAATAATTAGTGAATTAATTAATAATTAATTCACACCACTCATCACTAGTGTATTTTTCAGTTAGACTAAATACAACTAGTTCAACTAAGTTAAACCGAACACAACTCCACAAACTGTCTCATCAACTCCACCAAACTCTGCCACATGAGTTCTAACTGAAGTCAACCATGCAATAGCTCAACTAACCCATAGGAAAAGTGTATTTCCTTATGTCAGCTGCATGTGCCACATCCAAGCATCAAACTGAAGTGCTCCAAGAGGATAAGATAATGTTTATAGTCTAAATATTATTAAGGGTTAATAATATTTGACTGTTCTATTTTTAGCCCGGCAGTCTAAAAATAGAAACCACCCAATGTCTAAAAATAGAGGTCCATATATTTTTACCAACTCGACAAATCATCCATAAATAGCATCCTGCAACTCATAGACCATGATCCATATGTCTAAAAATAGACATAGTCTAAAAATAGACTTTGCGCCAAAAATAGCCTGCGGGCCCACTTAGTGAAGGCGACTTCTTTTCACTAAGCTCCATCATCTTGTTGCATTTTCAACAGGTTTGGTGTTCCTCAAGCCATTATTACAAATCATGGAAGTCATTTTCGAAACGTCATGATGACGGAACTGACAGATCAACTTGGCCTGCGCCACGATAGTTCCACTCCGTATTATCCGCAAGCCAATGGTCTGGTCGAAGCTATAAATAAAGTTTTATTCACCATGATTAGACGAATTATTGGTATTCACAAAACGAATTTGCATTCCATGTTGTTTTCAGCACTTTGGGCATATCGAACCTCAGTAAAAACATCAACTGGTTTCACTCCCTTTCAACTCGTTTACGGTCTGGAAGCTGTGTTGCCAATTGAATGCGAAATTCCGTCACTGAAATTAGCCATAGAATTACTCCCATCTACGTCTGAGGAGGAGAAACGTTTCTTGTACTTAGCTCAGCTGGATGAGAATCGACGAAATGCTGCAATAGTAAACGAGGCTCATGTTAAACGAATAAAAGTTCAGTATGATAGAAATGTTACCCCTCGAAATTTTTCAGAAGGAGACCTAGTCTTAGTTTATGATCAAGCCAACAATAAGCTAGGAGCTGGGAAATTCGTGCCCATGTGGCATGGCCCTTTCATTGTCAAGCGAAATTTAGAAAAAGGGGCCTATGAGCTGATAGATATTGACGGTGTCCCTTCAGATAAACCCAGAAATGGACTTTATCTAAAGCGATACTATGCTTAAAACTTGGTATGGAGATTTTTTATTAGATTAGATTTATTTACTGCTGGTGTGTCTTAGATTAGAAAAGCTTTCTTAGTTTAGAAGTGTGTTTATCACTATTCCTGCATATCTGAGTTTTACTCTTGATATTGCAGATGTCGACGTCTCTTCAAACCTACATTGGTTTTGCTGATGGTGCTTGTTGTAGTACATGGAACATTTATTCCACAGCTTGGGTTATCTATTCACCCTCTGATGAGTTAGTATCCATGCATGGGGCAAGCCTTGGTCAAACAACGAATAACATTACCGCGTATAGTGCAGTGATTAAGCTATTATCTAAATCCATATCATTTGGAATTCAGAGTTTGATTGTTAGGTTGGATTCAGAACTTGTTGTATTACAATTAAACAGGGTTTATGCCATTAGAAATCCGGTGTTATTACGGTTATTTTTGAGATTTCGTCTCTTGGAACGTGAATTTGACTACATTGAATATCAACATATTCCAAGACATTTAAATACATTAGCAGACGCAGTTTCTTCTAGTATGATAAATCGACTTTTTCAATGATCAAATCAGT
The DNA here is from genome assembly GCA_034641835.2 of Pinus albicaulis. Classification (NCBI taxonomy): domain Eukaryota; kingdom Viridiplantae; phylum Streptophyta; class Pinopsida; order Pinales; family Pinaceae; genus Pinus; species Pinus albicaulis. The sequence goes on along the minus strand of CM076570.1, from coordinate 743,781,413 downwards.
AAAACAAACAACATCCATAATATAAAAAAAGATAGCCGGTATATAGTGATATATCATAGTATAGAATGTTTTTCCAAAAATATACATCGTCTTCGATCATAGGTTGGAAACACCTTATGATCGGCAAAATGATAACACAAAAAGTCCAAAATATGAGTCTACAACACGATCATCCCATCACTGATGGTGATCACGATAAGAAACCAGTGCCCGAGCCACCCTACACAGGAACCTTCTAAAAGGTCCAGGAACACCAATCACGTATCTATGTAATTTGAGTGGGATCTCATCTATGTCTGTCTCTGGAATGTTTAGAGTCAGACGCTCTAGATGATGCTCTAAATCAGACAAAATTTCCGTTGATTGGCCTACTGGGGCTGGTGCGGCTACAACTGGTTGTCTTCTGTCATAGGGCTGGAGATGGGCTAGTCGTTGTGGACCCACATCTGCATTCATAAGAACTTTTTTAGTTATTAATTGACAAGACGATCAAAAATAAAAACAATTAGAATTCAGAATTCGTTGAAAATGATTTTACTTGATTCATCCCACTGTTCCGCTGCTGGGAGAGTCATCTCCTGGTCGCCGCGGAAATCTATCCTAGCGTATGGAAAGTCCTCGATGACAAAAAGTTGGTGGTCCAGCCAACGGAAATATGAAGGAGTAAATCGAACAATATCAGCGCCCTCAATACTGTGACGGGCCATCAATGCAACCCAACGAACCATCCTAGGTTCTCGAGGTCGACCAGCATCAACAGGAATATTTTGCGGAGCTAGCATGGGTACCCTCTCTAGAGAAAAATTGACCACGATGGATCCATATCCAAGGTTATTTAGTTTGCCATTTTTCGCTCTAGTTAGTTGGCCTTTTACATTGGCCAACACAGCTTCGCACCAGTTGAAAATGGTGCCTCGAAAATAGTCCACAACAATTCGCATCTGGGAACCGGTAGCCACATGCAGTGCGACACTCCCACATAGTCTGGTAACAGTAAACGTAATTACTTTCAGCTCGGGACGGATGATAGTTTTTATAGCAATCCATTTGTCCCTAGTGTCTGCTTCATCACTACAGAACTCTTGTTGAAGACTACGACAGTTTGGCCACCTGGCCTAGTCCCAAACAAGGAAAATCGTTCGCCCCTCTTGGAAAAACCAGTCAGAAAATAAATATCCTCCAGCTCAATTTTGAGCCGGTGGCTGCCAATAATGAAACACTGGTCCTGCACGTTCCACCTGTTTACCAGCCATGTCAGGAGGTCTACCTGTGCCCTCATGCCCTGAATGGCCCAAAATTTATACAAACCGCATGCTCTTAAAGCCTGCATTGTGGGAAAATGGAGCATCGCGACGTCATCCACATCCTCGTGCTCACGTTCTCTCCAAATCAACATCTTGCTAATCCTACAAATCATAAAAAGATAAGTTAGAACAATCTAATTTGAAAATTTTTGGGAGGGAAATGAAAAATTTGATTTTGAAATTCAATTGCGCGGGGACCGCACTTGTCCTTCGTACACAGTGCATAGGAACGCACGCGTTATATATAAAAAGTGCGGACCCACGACCTTTTTATACATAGAAAAAGTCGGGTTAACAGGTCCAGTGTGTTGTGCCTGCGGACCCCCGCAGGCGATTTCTTAAACATATTTTTCCCTTAAAAAAATGAAAACTAAAGCCTAAAAAGAATTGTAAACAGATGGAAAGCAAGATTAAGAGGTTGTGGATTACCTGGGGCCGACGGTTCTCGATTTCGTCGGACGGATCTTTCGAAATCTTCACAGGAACTTTTTTACCCAAAAGCTTCTACTTTTCACTTTGAACTTGAACGGTAAAAATGAAGTTGAAAAAGTCCTTTTTATAAGTTTTTTCGAATAGATGAATTTTAATTTGTTTATTTTTCACTTTAAAAAGGGTATTTTGAAAGCATTTTTACTTATTTTAAACAGGTATGTGTAATGTTTCAATTTTTTGTGCAGAAACTGGATTTTTTCAGGAGAATTGATCATTTTTCAACAAAGAGTATACTTTTATCACTTTTTCGGACTCTTTCAAAAATTCACGAAAAAGAGAAACATTGGAGTTCTCTTTTAAGCCCTTTTCAGACTCTCTAAACATGAAAAGATTGCTGAGTACTTGATTGTTCAAACTCGTTAAAGTAAATGAATAATCATCCCTTCAGTATAAGTTTACCCCTTTTACGGACTGAAATGGACTATTTACGAAAAAGGTATATGTTGAATAACTACGGTCAATAGAGTTCTCTCCTGCATTATTTTATCCTTTTTCGGGCTCGAGAGACTAAACTTACGAAAAAGTACACCCATGGAGTTTTCTTAAGTTTTTTCTTTTGACTCCCTAAAATTGAAAAACACCGAGTTTCTCCTATACTGGACTCGTTAAAATTTAATAGTAAAGGACCTGTTTAATTTTCAACAGGAACGAACCACTCCTTCTTAGGGTTCGAATATTAAACTAAGTTGGACTCATCCGAAGGATGAGCTTATAAACAAGCAAATGTTATCCTCCTCAATCTTGTCAAAAATAAAGAGGTACTTGCCAGAATGAAAAATGACTTATTTGTTGTATTTTGATTTTTCAAAAATCTAGTTAACCACTCTTGAACACGACACTTTCGATCACCTGGGTTGGGAAATCCTTTGCCTAACAGTTAATAAAACCTCATTTGAACGTTTTCATCCGGTTTCTGGGTATTAGATTTGGGTCAATTGTCACCAAGCTATCTGTACTGTCGTTATGTGTTCAAGAGGACAGTTCAAATAAACCATTCATCTGCGAAATATCTGTCATTCATTTTTTACCATCCCTGAGTCAGTCCTTGCCAATATATTTTCAAAACTTGATCTATGATTTCATGTTGTGGGCTTGCCTACAACGGATCACTTTCTATTGACGACAACTCATTATCTAGAAAATTGATCTAGAAATCGTCAGTACCTTGAAATCTGCATGCCTCAATGGCAGGTTTCTTGCTTTCGATGACAGGTTGCATCATTGACCTTTGATCGAATGATTCCGTGACGTGTTTGACTTCAGCTCATTCATTCACACTTCATGGATTGTACTGGGTACTTTGAGAGCCATTGACATTACTGGTGGTTACTCTCACACTTGTTAACAGTTTACATCATTGACTGGTAATCAAGTGGTTTCTACCATGTTCTACTTTGACACATTCATTCACATGGATAGAATCGTACTAGTTCGAGATGCGGAAATCAAGACCCTGGATCTAGTTTCTACCATCCAGGTTGCGAGGAATTTTGTTATCTTACAGTAGACTATTTACAAACAGATGGCTGCGTCCATACTGTGTCTACACATGTCTATACTGTGATGTACTCAAAATCATTCCTGTATCAGAACAGTTTGAATTAGTTAGTTTTGATCTGAGTATTGGAATGCCTACCTCAGCGATGATATATATATATATATTGCATTGAATGTTTTTACAGGTTCCGACTGGGGTGACCACAGGATGATCCTTGAAATGATAAAGTACTGCACTCTTCATATATGATAGACTTCAGCATCATCTATTCCAGACTTTGCACTTTAGGGGGCAATATGTTACACTGAAAATTGTCATCCTGACATTCTGCTATGTGTATGAGCTCATTATTACTCATTGTTCTCCCTTTGCAAGTCTAATATATCAGTTCCTCATGTCAAGCCTTGAAAATCAGAGAAAAGTTCCTAAAAATCTCCTAAACTTTGGTGTCGCACTTTCTCTCTATCTTTCCTGCGGTCCCGCACCTAATGTTCAGCTTTCCTGTGTACCTAAACGCACTTTATCTGTGTTAAAAGTGCGGACCCCTATAAGATTAAAAAGGCGCAAGTAATTTCCAAAAAGCTCAATAAAAGTGAATTCTAGAAGCTTCCAGAAACTATCTTGCAGTGATAGAACCGCTCTTATGAGGTGCATGTATCCCTTACCTTATGGAGCTAACCCCTTGATGTGAGGAGCTTATCCCATTGAAGGAGGATTCTATCCCTTCATAGTTGGAACAAGAAACCTCCTCTTTTCTACTATAAAAAGAGGCATTGGGTAGCCTCAAAGGGGGTTCAAGCTTTAGAATATTTGAAGTTAAGAGCTGTTGAGAATCAGACTCAGTTGATTAAGACTTTTGTGAGGAGAGATTACATACCTCTATTCGTCTTGATTGGAGGAGTGCAGAGCTTATCAAAGTAAAGGATACTCCTGCTTCGAACCCCGGAAAGTCCTGTGCAACATCAAGGCTCAGGTTGTAAGGATTTTCTTCTTTTGAAATTAATACAAATATACTCATTTTTCTCAATAAGCTTTCAATCAATGGTTTATTTCATAGATTCCTTGATCATTATGATAAGCATGGTTTATGATGATTTCTATACAGGTGCTATGTAATATTTTTCTTGTTTGTGACTGCAGGTTTACGAGGAAAACTCCTTCAAGCGCGTGAGGGACAATAACGACTTCAAACAAGCACTGGACAAATGGTAAGTCCTTAACACCTCTATAGAGCTTTTCATAGATCATATATGCTTAGAGAAAGATTAGTCTATTTGGCTGTTTGTTGCTAGATACTTTTAGTACTAGGGAGATCAGTCTTGTCCGCAAGACGGATTTATCCGCCAACATTATCATATCAAAGATTGTGTGCAACAAAAGATCATGTTGCTTCAATACATTCCTATGGAGGATCAGGATGTAGATATTCTTATGAAGGCGCTCACTGGGAGAAAATTCGAATACCATAGAGGGAGGATCAGGGTGAAGAATAATCTCTTTCTTGTGGAGAGGGAGTGTTGAGATTCAACAAGATGATGATCCTAGTGAAAATTAAGCACCTACACTAGGTTGGGCCCGCAGGCTGTTTTTAGGTGTATGTCTATTTTTAGAAGGTTGAGAAAATTCTATTTATAGCGGGAGTCTATTTATATATAGTTGAGAAAATTATATTTATGTATGAGTTTCTATTTTTAGATGCATGGGCGAAGTCTATTTATAGATAGCATGTCTAAAAATAGAATGCATGTCGGTTACTATTATCTCTTAATAATAATTGGACAATAAATAATAATGTATTCTCTTGAAGAACTTGATTTCAGTTAACTGATGTGGAAAACCAATTGAATGAAGGAATTACGAGTTCTAAGGTTGGTTGGTGGGACATGCAAGTGGACTTCGTTGTAACTAAGTGATACAAAGTTGTAATAGAGTGGGATGTGTAGTTATGTAAGTTGTAAATTAGTTTAACTCAGTTAAGTAAGTTAAACTTAGTTGTGCTAGTTGTAACTAAAGATACACTAGTGAGAGATCAGTGAATTAAATATTAAATTAATTCACATGGAGTGATCTCACATGCAACTGAAGATTTACTACTATGCAACTGAATATTTACTACTGTTAACTACATGCATGTCAGATCCAGTGGAGACCTAGTTGAGATATAGGTGAAAGGGAAAGTTTGACTATCTGTTGTGACATTAGTGGGTGCACTCATGCAACCACACATACATTGGAGATGCCAATGAGGATTGCACAGTCAAGAAAATGAAATATCTCATTCATTAAGGGATTGTGATCAACAGGGATTGCGCGGTGGAGGCAAACTGTCAGGAGGCAGTGAATTGGCACATGTATTTGCCAATTTTTGTATGACAGTGTGAGATGATTGTATATTGTACTAAGATCTCTTGGATTAGAGTTTTGTATGAGTTTTTTTCATGATCCATGATATATACATAATATATGATAGTGGGGTTTTTTGCTTTATGCTTTCCTAGTAAAAACATCTGTGTTATGTGTGATTGATATTTCTTCATGTGTTTGCAATTGGCGATTAAATTTCCGCAAAGATTTTAGTAGAAGGGTTCTGTATTTAATAGTGGCATATAAATGTTAGATCAGGAGAATCCAAGCAATACATAATTGTATTAAAATTTCTACAATTCATTTCTAACTCATAACAAGAAATTGTAATACATATTTATTCATCAGATTAATGCAAGCATGCACGAGGGGTTTTTATTTGTTTCTTTCTCTTGGAAAAATATTGTGGACATGTGTGTTATTTCTCATTGCATATTTTTGATAATGTTCTAAATTATGAATCCCCAAAGCAATAGAGTAGGATTGTGTCTCGTGATTTAGATTAAAATTTCATGAGAAGTTGCAATTCTACACCATAATTTCTACATGGTATCAAAGAAGGATTCACATTAGAACAAGAATTTCGGAGTTGTTTCTCAAGAGGATCGAATTTGGAGTTCATTGTAGCATGATCTATTTATATTTGGGAAGATGACCTTCAACATCTTGAGACTAGAGTATGTCTTGGAAGGAAACTCTAATTTCATTGCATGGAAGGATCACATGGAGGCGGTGCTAGATGATAATGGATTGCTAGAATATGTCAAGATAGATATTGCAAAACCACAAACATCTGATCCACAAAACCTAGCCCAATGGAAAAAAGGTGTAGCCAAGGCGAGGAGAATAATCTTGGAGGGTGTGCAAGACCACATTGTCCTAGATATCCATGGGAAAGAAATTCCTTTCACAATGTGGAAAGCACTGGTAGAGTTGATTGAGAATAGAAATGACTAGAGGAAAATGGTGCTCAAGGATAACTTCAAAATATCAATATGGAGAAGAATGACACTATTATGCAGTATCTGAGTAGGTTCACACAAGTTCATGATGAACTTGGAGGGGTTGGTGTAAATGTTGCAGAAGATTATTTGGTAATCCTAGCTCTTATAGGCCTACCCAAAAGCTGGAATAACTACCAAGATTCAGTGAAAATGAGGAAATAAATAATGAATTGATAATGCTTATTATCTGATTTGGTAGAAGAGGAGATAAGGTAGAATACCAGAGATGGGACTTCATCCAAATGCGAGGATGAAGAAAACGTTGCATTTTTTGGAAAGGGAAAGAAAGAAAAATGGGAGAAATCTCAAACCAATCCAGAATCCAACCAAGGAGGAAAGAAGAAATATTTGTCCAAAATTAAATGGTTCAATTTTCATGAATTCAAGCACTATGCCACGAAGTGTCCACCTAGACTGTCGAGCAAGAAGACCTTAGGAGTAGCAGGTGAAGCCTTGGCTTCCCAATTTGATCCTAAATTCCCTATTATCGCATGCATGACCAACATAGTGATGGGGAGTGTGTAGTACTTGGACTCTAGTGCCTCATTCCACATGAAAGGGTGTAGAGATTTTTTTTCAGTGACCCAGAGGAGAAATATCTCTAGATGCACATTGAGTTGGGGGACGATGAAAGGTATAGTGTGACTGGGATTTGTACAGCTACCTTTCAGAGGGAGTTAGGATACCCTCTTCGACACAAGGATGTCATGTTAATTCCAGACCTAAACAAAAATCTCATCTCTGTAGTAGTTTTGAAAGACCATGGTTATTATGTAATCTTCAACAAAGGGAAAGCATTCATGAGACACATAGCCACTAAACAGGTGAAGAAGATTGGGGTTCGTGTGAAGAACCTGTATTCACTTGAGGTTGAAGATGAATGTAAAACTTTGAGAAGGAAGACAAAGATTAGAGATATGTCAGTTGAGAGGGAGCATGATAGCCCTCTCAAAATGGAGCCTCAGGAGGAACCTCAGGAAGTTAACAATGTAAATTTGAAAAGAGTACCCACTTTTTTTAGGTAGAAAACAATCATCTGCTTTTAAAAAGTGTTGATTCAGAATACTCTTAATTTTTTTTAGCTTGTTTTTGACACTTTAAATTTTCTTATGTACCAAGTATAAACATTATTTTTAAAATGCTGTTGATTTTTATGTTGATTTTGAAAAGTGTTGATGCCAACATCATCCCCTTTTTCTAGAAGGCTTATTTTTTACTTTAAATTTTCTAATGTATTAAATGAAAATAATTATTTTCTAAATTTAACAATTTTTTAAGTACTCGTCTTCTTCTTCTTCACTAACTTATTTTTTTTAAGTGTTTTTCACGTTTTATATTTTTGTTTTTCTTTTCATTTTTTTTTTGTAGTGATATCCTTGATTTTTTGCAGTGTTAAAAAAATGTCAAAATTTTAAAGTTTTGATCTTCTATATAGTTATATATTGTTAAATAATATTTCATTGTACATGAAATAATTGTCACTAAAAAAATAATAATTTTTAACAATTGACATAAAAATACACATTTTCAATATAAATATAATAGAAAATATACACATTCTTAGAATTTTTTGCTAAATGTGACATGCCAAATAAACCATTTTTATAGGAAAAAATTAACAACAAAAGTATAATCATATTAACAAAAAATGAACAAAAAAAGTATTATGTCAAAAATTAATAATAATCCTAGTCTTTTTCAAAAATTGAATGATTCACATAAAAAATGAAGTGAAAATCATGTAATACAAATATTAAACATATAATACCAATAAATGAATACTTCATATTCTCATAAAATGTCAAAGTCAAAAAATTACAAGTATAACTAATTAATAGTTACAAAAAATGAGTTTCAGTTGCAAGCTTATCTAAAATTTAATCAATAATATGAGGTAACCCAAACTCTTCATCTTCAAGAGTTTCAATATTGTCTTCTTCCACAATATTTTCTGCTTCAGTTTGGTCATGTTCTTCTTTTGATGGATCTCTTATGTTTGTGAATCTCCCAAAGTATTCATTTCCAACCATTCCATATAATGGTGGTTGAGGTTCCTTTGTTTTTTTTTCCACGCACGATTCATTAAAATCCCCTTTCCTCGAACCAAATTCTTGCATTGCATCTGGAAGAAATTGAAGAGCATTAATTATTTGTTGAATAAATTTTCATTTTACTGAGTATTTTTCTTGATGGAAATGCAATTTCTTCCTTTTTGTAAGCAACATGCTAGTGTTGTACCTAATCATCAAGTACAAAATAAATAATTAATTAAATTAGTATAAAAAAATAAGAATTAAAAAAAAAATATTGAAATTCAATTTTATATAATAAAACTTACGTGAGCCTGAAAATAAATCTAAAACCCAATCTCCTTCATTTGAACATAAATCTAAAAGATAATTAATCAATGATTTTGGTTTTTGGTGTATGTTAAATATCTCTCCTTTTGCTTCTTTATCTTCATATGTTAGTCTTTTTACAACAACATCATGGACCAATAGTTGGTCATGTCTCTTTCTATCCACTTGATTTAAAAGAAGAAGCTTATAACTATCATCTTTTGTCCAACTTTCAACATGAATGAACTCACAATCACTTATAATTGGTTTATCTCCGCAACCAATAATATTTGACTTTTACCTATAACATGAAATAGTAAAAGTTAAAATAGCTTGTACATAAATAATTTTTTTAACATTAATGAAACATACAATTTCAATGCCTTACCATGTAAGTTGCATCCTTGACTTTTCTTTTCCCTTGAAACTTGTTAATAACATTACAAATTGTGTATCTGAATGAAATTTCACAAATATCCAAAATGGTGATGTTGTGACCTATAGAAATATTGAAACCACTTTAATAAAAACTTGATATGTATAAGGGTCACTATCATATTCAATGTATGAGATATTTAAATTATGAGGAAAATCTGCAATAACTAGGGAATAACCCCTTTTAAGTATGAGTTTTTTAATGTCTTCATAATCACCTGGTATTATTTGATATTGGACAATGTGGAGCCCATTCCAAATAAATGACTAGGAATAGGATCAATTTCAACATTACTAAGACATTTCTTTCTCATCCTTTCCGTTTTAATTTTTTCAATAAAGCTTCTGAAACAATCTGGTGCTCAATTTGCATCATTTTTCATCTTTAATGAAACAAAAAAAATATGCATAAGTTACAAAATTAAAATAATAAAAATATGAATAGAAATGAATGTATAAATCAACATACCTTTTTAAATGTAAGATAAAAATATTTTAGCACTACTGTAGAACTTGAATATGGGTAGTTGCGTACAACATCATCCCAATTATCTTCATTTGAAAATTTAACCATTTGTTCTTGTATTCTCATATAAACGTTATGACTGAATAAATAAAGTAAAAAAATGTTAATATAGTGATATGTATAAAAAATAATACCAACAACAATATATTATATTTAACAAAAACTTATAATTCAAAATAAGTAAAAATAACAAACTTTAGAAATTTCTCAGACATTTCGTCCAATGACAATTCTCCTCACTTTGCACGAGATAATATTGTTTTGACAAGTTTTTCATCCTTCACTCCTTGCACTCTCAAAGGTGTGATATTCATATCTTCTGGAAGGAGCTTCATTTCAGGACTTGATTTACTGCTGGTACATATCAATGGTTTAGACTTCTTAAACTTCTGGCTTTGTATGCCAATATTCTCCCACATCTAAAAAATATCAATAATAAATTCCCATATCTCTCCATTTCTAAACGCCAAATGGAAAATTTTATCCATACCTATGAATATTTCAAAATTTACTTTTCCACCTTTTGAATTGATTTTTTCCTCAATTTTATAACCTATTTCCATACAACATTCCTTCCGAAAGGCATGATCAACCTTTGTCTTATCCCCACCACATTTTTCTTCAAATTAATTATCAATAAATCTAACCCTTTGGATGAAAGTCATAGACATCCTATACTCATTATCTGTATTATGATTCCATGCCGATAACTTTGCTTTTGTATATGTTAAACCAAAATAAATGATACATTTCATTGTTTCAAAACGCGAGTTATTGGGATATTCCTCCATAAATTTCCTCTGATATTATACAAAATGATTCCCCCCAAGTACATAATATTTGTATTTAAAACATTTTAACTTGTCAAATGTTTCTTTGTTGGGAACCTGAATTGGATCAACAAGAAAAACATAGTTAACCACATGTGCATATGGATTGTACCTCATCAATTATTTCAAATTGTGAACATGCAAGTGGTGTGACTTTATAATTTGATATTTAAATTGTCGTTCATCTAGCTTGTATATTTGACTGATATTAAGTTGAAATCACTGAACACCCTTAATTAAATTTGTCTTCATCAAGTGATTTGGAATGGAATTTTGTTTGGTTTTAGTAACACCGTCCTCTCAATTAGCTCTTGGTGCAATGATTTCACTTCTTTCTTTTTAGTTTTCACTAGGGCCTTCACTTCTTTCCATTTTTTTCAGAATGAAAAACTTTTAGGTTCTTCCGCTTATTGGTTATGATATTTTCTTCAACATAAGCAATCTCCTCATCATCAAATAGAAGGGAGACATTCTTGGGAATATTTTTTTTCTCTTTTATGGCTCTTATCCTTTGTAACATAAGGTTCTAATCTGATGCTTAGTAATGAAAACATATTCCTCATCTTCAGCTTCAACTTCAACTTCCTCTTCTTCAAAAGAAACATGCCTACCTTTACTAGATTGATCCCTTTTATATAGTCTTGTAGCATCATGAAGTAATTTCTTTTGATTCTTTCCCATGTCTTCTTCTTCATGTTCATGGAAAATGTTGACTACATTCATAATATCTCAATCTATAAAATAGATTCCCCCCAACATAATTGAAAGACCCTCAGAAAAATTCTATCAAATAAAATATAATATGTTAATAATAAATAAGTTATTAAAAATATAATGATAGAGTTAGAATACCACAAAACACATAAATATAAATATAAATACTTACGATATTTTGTGCAATATCACTTACGATTTTTTTTCATATCCTTGTAGAATATTTCATTATCTTATACATGAGAAATGTAAAATGATATCTAATATTATCATGTGACTTGGGCGGTTTTGTAAGTATATAAACATTTTCAATATTCGACCTAATATATAGGTCTAATACTTTTCGCATCAACTCAAAATTTACATCATCAAAAATCTTACTAGCATGGAAGGGATGACCAAATTGCCCAAGGGACTGTGTAGTAGAGAAGGGAAGGCCGAGGATGGATTTTTTTTAGTCATTAGCATTGCCAAATGGAATCTGATGAACATTGGGAGTGCACCCTGGAACAATGAGCTGGTAATTGTTCACTGAGGGTACAATAGTACAGGATGGTAGCGCTGGACATTGGATACAGGTTTGGATCTAATAATGGATTTTAGACTTCATAGGAAGGAAGTGAATAATGGTACTAATTTGAGGGTGGAGGTGTGAGCATCTGGATTCACTTGTTGCGGATGTAGGCATCGTATCATTTTATTTGTTGGTGGTTAAAATGTGCATATGTGTATATTATTATAAATATTGTAATGAGCTGTGTTATAGGGCTCGAGTACATGGTATGATTTTCATGATGGTTTTTTTTAGCAGGTTATTCGTTGTAAATACTATAATGAGTTGTGTTATACAAATCCATGGAAAATATGTTTTTTTAGTGGTCATGCTGGTTTGTAGGTGTCATTGAACATTGAGGACAATGTTCCCCCAAGGGGGAGGGTTCTGCAACAGACTTGGCCTAAAAGTTCATGTAATAAAAGTTAATAAAGGAAAAAATAAGACCACGGTTAAGGGAGAATTATTCAAAGTTGAATGTTGGGAAAACATCCTAACATGTGTTCATTTCGATTATTATGGCTAAAGGGAATTGGAAAAGGAAATGGAAAAGGCTTTGGAAGGGAAAAGTGGAATTTATTTATGAAAATAATGGAAATGGGGAGAAACGGAAGGTGAAAGGTCACAAGTTACATGTGAGGAGGAAAATGAAGGAAAATAATGGAAAATGAATAAAATAGAGGCCACATTAATAAACAGGATTCTGAGGACCAGTTGAAAATCTTTTTCCCATTCAAGATTTTGTTAATTCAGTTTTTGGACCTCACTCATTATTCTCTCTCTCTCTCTCTCTCTCTCTCTCTCTTACACTCTTAGATACTTAGATATTTCTTGGAGCAATTCAACATTGTGCCAAGGAGGAGGAAGCAAGTAAAGGAAGGCCAAGAATGGAAATGAAAGAAAAGATCAAACAAGGAAAAGTAAGATCTAGAAACTTCAACAGGAATACTTGTAGGTAACATATTGAATTTGTGATTTCCTAGCTGGTTTGGACATGCATGGCTTATGCATGTTGGTATTTGGTTATTTTGTTACCAATGGGATGGTTTTTCCATGTTATGATAGTGTTTTTCAGCCTTTGCTTTCATTTTCTGGATGCCATTGTATGTTGGTATTTTGATCTCGGTTTGAGCTATGGATTTTCCGGATGGATTTAGAATTTGGGTCGAATGTGGTCTCAAGCTTCATTCCCAAAGGCCTAGGAATCCTTTGACTAGTTTTGGCGGGATACATGGTAAAGCCCGAGGGAGGTGTCTCAGTTTAGGGCCTAGTGATCCAGGATTGGATTGTGGTAAATCCTAAGAGACAATGAGATGGAAAATTATTCAAGGATAATGATGGATTCCAGATGGATTTTCCATGTTCTGCTCGATTTTTTGATCGGAGAACCGACTTGGTGCGATCATGGTATGGTGAGGGTTGAGGTGGTTTAACCTTTGAATTCCCATGATTATGTTTTTGGATGAGTTTATCTATGAGATCCCACATTCATGCTTGGAATATAGCATGGGGGTGATTGGTTGAAGAGAGATTTGGCTCAGCCACGTCTATGGTCGGGTGGAACGTGGAAGTCTCGAACTTGGTCGGTATTTGCTTATGCTTAATGGAAAATAATTTCTCTTTATTTTGTAAATATTATTATGTGGATTTAATGGATGTATTATCACTGCTATTTCCATGCTTTTATGCTGGCTATAAGCATGTTTAAATGACTGGTTCATGTCATGGTTATTTCATGTATTTACTTGTAATTGTTAAAACGATGGATGCAAGACCTAATTGATGTCATTAATGGTTAAGGAAGAAGGTGGTGATCCTTCTTGTAATTTTTCATAAGTGCTTTCAATCATCTATGCTATGTCTTATATCTTATACTTGTAGATTACATTCATGCCAAGTGTTTGATAGAATGTTAGTCCTAGTTGGGGATAATCAGGCTTAGTCCTAGAGTCAAGTTTTGGTTTTCTAGTGTTATCACTGTGTAATTAACGATTCCTAGAAGTTACAGGGAGTTCTAGGTAGTGTCCGGGATTTTGGGCTTAAAAAGTGCCTTGAATCTCATGGACACATGCACAGTTCTAGGCAATTTAGTCCTTGGACACTGGCATGCAGGCTCATGCGTGCATCCATAGCCTCCCATATGCATGGAAGCAGGCTTGTGCATGCGTCTAGGGGGTTTTATCTATGATATATTAGTGGGACTTAGGAATAGGTCAGGGGGATGACTGGGATAGGCTCTTGGGGTCTTGTAGCGGGTGTTAAAGGTCTATGTTATGGTTTCCGCTTCGATTCTGGTTCCTTAACGTCACCAAGGAGGTTGAATCTGTCTTAATGAGCTATCATCTCATGTTTGCTCGAGTTGGCTAGTTACTCGGATAGGATTGAGGGGAGTGGTACATTACATCGAGATCCTTGAGTCATAGGAATTTTGTGGTGTTATGCCCTTCAAATTGGTAATGCGTGCACCAAAATTCAGGTCTCATAGGTCATGTAGGAGAAAGATCCTTCAATTTATTTGTCAAATTGGAAATATGATTTTGAAGTCCCATAATAGCAGGATCAATAGAAGAAATACCAGTTTATAATCTTGGTGGTATCCCACCATTGATTCAATCTGCATCACCTACTCCAAAGCATCCTACAGTGTATCAAAATTCTGTTGCGACAACAAAATCCTATTAATTGGTTATAAAGCCTTAATGAAGAAATCTCTCTCATGATGGGGATCAATGGGATAAGATAATTTACTGATAGCATATTTTAAAATCTCCATACATTTCTAGTAATATTATCCTTCCCATTGTCTAATATCCAATAATTCTGCCAAGCCTTACTGATTAGACCGAGGTAACTTAAATTCTTAAAGAAATTCATGTTTAAATATATCCATGGTGGCAGAAGGATTTGCATCAATCCACTTAATAAACCATCGAAGCAATCAATCTCTTAAAGAATATAGGAATTCAATAAGTGTTGAGATTAAACAAGATGATCCTAGTGAAAATTAAGCACCTACACTAGGATGGTGCCTCAGGCTATTTTTAGGTGGAAGTATATTTTTAGAATGGATGAGAAAAATCTATTTTATAGAGGAAGATTATTTATAGATGATGAGAAAATTCTATTTATAGATGATGTTCTATTTTTAGATGTATGTGTGAGTTCTATTTATAGATCGCATGTCTATTTATAGATGCATGTCAACTATTATTATCCCTTAATAATAGTTGGACAATAAATATTAATCTATTATCATGGAGCAATTGGAATCAATTAACTAAAGTGGAAAGCTAGTTAGCTGAAGGAATTTCAAGTTCCAAGGTTGGTTGGTGGGACATGAAAGTAGACTTAGTTGTAACTGAGTGATTCGAAGTTGTAACAGAGTTGGATGTGTAGTTATGTGAGTTGTAAAGTAGTTTAACTCAGTTAAGTGAGTTAAACTTAGTTGTGCTAGTTGTAAATGAAGATACACTAGTGAGAGATCAGTGAATTAAATATTAAATTAATTCACATGGAGTGATCTCACATGAAACGGAATATTTACTACTGTTAACTACATGCATGTCAGATCCAGTGAAGACCCAGTTGAGATGTAGGTGAAAGGGACAGTTGACGACCAGTTGTACTATATTAGGTTGCATTCTTGCAAGCCAACACACATTGGTTATGCTCATGAGGATTGTGCAGTCAAGGAGGGCATGATTTCATCGAATTGGTCTTTGTAATCATCTTGGATTGCACAGTGGAGGCAGGCTATTGTGAGGCAGAAATTTGGCTAAGGCATTTGCCGATTTCTGCAAGACAATGTGAGACGATAGTATATTTTAATGAGAGCTCTTGGATTAGAGTTTTGTATGAGATTGTTTCATGATCCATGATATATACATAATATATGATAGTGTGTTTTTTAGCTTTATGCTTTGCCAGTAACAAACATCTGTGTTATGTGTGATTGATCTTTCTTCTTGATATTGCAATTGGAAATCGTGTTTTAAATTCCATAAGAATTTTTGTAGAAGCGATTCTGTATTTAACAGTGGCATATAATTGTTAGATCAGGAGAATCCAGGAAATACATAATTTTATTAAAATTTCTATATTGTATCAGAGCACAAAATATTGCAATTTTGAAGTAGAAGCTAAGTTTGTTGGTGGAAACAATTATAATTTGCTACAAGAATTTCTTGGTGCTACAGTTGAGTAAACATCGAAATGGATTTCAATGGCTTGCGGCTAGAGTATGCACTCGAGGGAAGCTCAAACTACATTTCTTGGAAGGATAGGATGAAGGAAGTGCTTGAAGATAATGTCTTGAAGGAATTCATCAACAATGATGTTCCTAAGCCCACTTCTACGGATGCTGCATTACTTGATGCATGGAAAAAGAAAGTAGCGAAGGCGAGAAGGATTTTGTTGGAAGGTGTACGAGACCACATTGTCTCAAGCCTTCATGGGAAAGGCACTCCATATGCTATGTGGAAGGCTTTGACGAATCTTTTCCAAAGTAGCAGTGACCATAGGAAATTGGCGCTGAAGGATAAACTCAGAAATATCAAGATGGAAACGGGCGAAAATTTTCCAAAGTATCTCACAAAGTTTGTCCAATGTCGGGATGAACTATGGAGTGTGGGAATCACTATTTATGATGATGATTTGGTTAGCTTGGATCTCTTGGAAATTACTAAGAGTTGGCACAGTTATGAAGACTCTATCAATAGATGGGAAAAATTTCCGGATTGGGAATGACTGTGGTCGGATCTAGTGCAAGAGGAGTTCAGACGGAACACTAGAGATGGCTCTTCATCAAAGCATGATGATGAAGAGTATTTTACTTTGGATTCCAAGGAAAGGAAAGGGAAGGGGAAGAATTTCCATTCAAAATCTGAGTCTAAAGGCAAGAAGCTAGATTTGTCCAAGGTGAATTGTTTTCATCGTCACGAACATGGGCATCCCACCACTAACTGCCCATAGAAGAAGAAGAACAAGAAGGATGCTAGAGCTGCAGTTGGTGAGGCCCTTGCCTCACAATTTTAACTTGATTTCTCTTTGATCACATGCATGGTGTCAAGTGCATTGGGATCAGTGTGGTATTTTGATAGTGGTGCCTCCTTCGACATGACGGGAGATAAGGAGCTTTGCAGTGACTTGGAGGAGAAAGATATCCAAATTCATATAGAGATGGGTGACGATGGACGATACAGTACAACCAGAATTGGTACGATTACATTTGAGAGGGAGTTAGGTAAACCATTTCAATTGAAAGATGTTATGCATGTTCCAAGTCTGAAGAAAAACTTGGTCTCAGTCACGATGTTGGACGACAGAGGCTATGACGTTGTTTTCATCGATGGAAAATCTTTCCTGCGACATAAAACAACAATTCAAGCCAAAAGGATAGGGATTCAAGTTAAGAATCTCTACAAGTTGGAGGTAGATGTCTATGCTGCCATGATGGGCAAGGCATAAAATGCGGTGAGTCGAGATGAGGCCGAATTATGGCACAGGTGATTGGGCCATCTTCATCATGGAGCCTTGAAAGTCATGCAACAAATATCTACTGGACTTCCAATGGGAACACTTGCTCAGTTAGATTAGTGCAAGGGTTGCACCATGGGGAAGTATGTGTTATAGCATCATTTTTCACCCTCATGTGATTCATAATTGTCTTTTTGGCCTTGGGCACCCATTCCCATAGACTTGAATAAAGTTCATAAAAAACAGTGTTTAAAATCCCATACGCGGGTATGCCCAGACTTTTCTGCGTGTATACGCGAGTCCATAGATACTTTTCCGTGTATGCCATTAAAATCATTAAAAAAATATATAAAAATCCCTATTTTCGAGGCTGGGTTGATGGTTATTCCCGTAATTCAACCACCCCAGCTTGTGGCCAACTGTTTCTAACAGATTGAAACTACTTTGAGGGAGTATAAAATCCCCTCATGTGCATGGCCTAAGGGAGAGAGAAAATTAAAGACATTATACTCTGTTGGAGCCCCAATTCAAGTCTGATTTCCCGTGCCTCCTGCACTTCCCAGATTTTTATAGGAAACCCTTGTTTCCTGGAGATGTTCATCAGCTTATATGTCATCTCGTGTGCACAAGTCTTGAAAGTATCCTAGTGAGGCAAGGGCGGGAAGGATCCGGACGATGGTCTGTTCGAAGATCGTGGAAGGATTCAGGTGATCTCTCCACCTTTCTATTGTTGTACATGCTGTTCGTAATGAAGAAGAACCATCTTGTTCCTGAATTCACGTGTTAATATCTGCTTGAATATGTGAAAAGATTGTTAATTAAGCATTTATTATTGTTTATATGATGTTTCACATGGATTACACTAACATTTAGGAGAGATATATGCTGTAAAACTAGATTTCCATGCATGTTCTTTCTTGATTTCCAGGTTGAAGAGGAAGAAGGGTTGTTGGGGGTTTGGACCCCGTGGGATCTACATCAAACGTAGGATCTACGAGTGAGTTCTACAATAGATGTTATCTAGTTCTTAGCATACAAGTTTGGTTGTGTGAGTCCTTCTTGAATAGCATGCCCTGATCTGTGGAGGTTTTTGACCCAACGACCTCTAGGGAGTTATTTCCCGAAACAGTATGTAAAGTCCACCTTTCATGAAAAGGAGAACTGTGCTTCGGTGATCCTAGAGAGAGTTCACACAAACTTATGTGGACCATTCTCGGTTGCTTCAACAACAAAACATAGGTATTATGTTATTTTTGTTGATGAATTTTCTCATAAATGCTTGATCTTCTTCATGCAGAAGAAGGATCAAACATTCTCAAAGTTCTGTGAGTTTAAGTCATTGGTGGAGAAAGAGTTTGGGAAGCAAGTGAAGGCTCTGAGGAGAGATAATGGTGGAGAATACATCTCTAACGAATTCAAAGAATTTTGCAGAAAAGAAGGAATTTGAAGAGAACTCATAGTGCCTCATAACCCATAGAAAAATGGGGTCATGGAGAGGAAGAACAGAATGATCGTGGGTGCAGCACGAGCAATGCTACATGATCAGGGCCTACCATTGCATTTGTGGGTGGAAGCATGAAACACTGCGGTTTATGTGCAAAACCGTTGTACTCATAGAGTACTTAGCATGAGTGCACCTGAAGAGGCTTTCACTGGTAAGAAACTGAATTTTTCTCACTTTAAGATTTTTGGCTCATCTGTTTATGTGCATGTGACCAAGAACGTCAGGAAGAAGCTGGAGCTGACTGCTGAAGTTGGGATATTTTTGGGGCACACAAAAACACCCCATAATTATCATGTGTATTTTCCTAACAGTAAGATGACTGTTATGCGACGGGATATAAAATTCGATGAGGGGAAAGCCATACGGTTGTCGCTTGAGAGGGAGCTAGACTTGCATGCAAAGGAGGAACTGTTGGTTCCCAAAGATGAGTCTCTAGATGTGTATCAGCCATATGAGGAGGTTCATGGAGTGGATGAGTCCACTCATGCAGATCCAAACATTAGAACTGGAAGAAGGCGTACCACAAAACCTGAAAGGCTGAGACTTGATGCTGCGCAAAATGTAGGAGTCCCTACTTCACAGAGCAGAAAAAGACAGTCTCCTGACTGATTCACTGGATAGGTGGCTCTCATGAGAAAATGTATTGTGACAGAGCCCTCTTCCTTTCAGGAATTAGTGCAAGATCCCACATGGATAGATGCAATGGTGGAGGAGTATGACTCCATTGTCAGAAACAGTGCTTGGGAAATTGTTCCAAGGCCGGTTGATAAATTAGTG
Organism: Pinus albicaulis; assembly: GCA_034641835.2. Lineage (NCBI taxonomy): Eukaryota > Viridiplantae > Streptophyta > Pinopsida > Pinales > Pinaceae > Pinus > Pinus albicaulis. Next base: position 743,761,598 of record CM076570.1, on the reverse strand, counting down.
GTAGGTTCAATATTTATCTATAAGGTAAAGCAAGCTACCGATGGGAGTGTTGAGAAATACAAGGCCATATTTTTGGCTTGGTTCTTCTCACAGATCAAGGGGATTGATTTTGAAGAAACCTTTGCACCTGCCACAAGATATTCTTCCATAAGGACCATCCTTGCAATCTCAGCACAAATGGGTTGGAACATTCATCAGATGGATGTGAAAACTATGTTTCTCAATGGGATCATTGAGGAAGAGGTGTATGTTGAGAATCCTGAAGGATTTTAGATCTTCAGGAGTGAGTCACATGTGTGCAGACTCAAAAGAGCGATGTATGGGCTGAAGCAAGCATCCCGTGCTTGGTACACTTGGATAGATAGCTATTTCATCGGACTTGGATTCACCAAGAGTGAGGCAGATGAAAACCTATACCAAATTGTGGTGGAGGGTAAGATTTTAATCATTATTCTTTATGTTGATGATTTAATGTGACTGGTGATGAGCAGCTGATACACTCATGAAAGGAGGACCTTGAAAAGGAGTTCGAGATGAATGATATGGGCCTCCTTCATTATTTCCTTGGATTGGAAATATGGCAGCGAGATGGTGAAATTTTTGTGTCTCAAGGAAAGTATGTAAGGGAGATATTGGGTAAGTTTCACATGGAAGGCTGCAAACCCATGGATACTCCTCTTTGAGGAAACTGTAGGAAAGAGGATGCTACATCTGGAGAGGTAGTGGATGCTATTATCTATTGACAATTAGTGGGTTCGCTAATGTATTTAGTGAATACAAGACCGGACATATGCTATGCAGTGAACCAGCTTAGTCAAGCGATGGTTAAGCCTACCAAGCTCTTTTGGAAGGTGGGCAAGCATGTCCTGAGATACCTAAGGGGCGCATCTAAGTATGGCTTGTGGTACAGACAGACGAATGAGGTGAAGTTGCATGGCTTCACAGATGCAGATTAGGCGGACATCCCAATGGACAGAAAGAGTACATCAGGAGGGATCTTTAGTATCGAATATACAATTGTTTCTTGGTACAACAAGAAACAGAGATCTGTGGCACTCAATTCAACGAAAGCGGAATAAATGGAAACAAGTCAAACTGCATGTGAGGCTATCTGGATGAGAAAGATCCTGGTTGGTTTGTTTGGTTCTCATTTAGATCCTACAGTGATTCATTGTGATAATCAGAGTTGCATTAAAATCTCGATTAATCCTTTTTTTTGTGATAGATATAAGAATATAGATATCCGGTATCATCATATCAGAGATTATGTGCAGCGGAAGATCATGTTGCTTCACTACATTCCTACGGAGGATCAAGATCTAGATATTCTGACGAAGGCTCTCATTAGGAGAAAATTTGAATACCATAGAGACAGGATCGTCATGAAGGATAATCCCTTTCTTGTTGAGAGGGAGTGTTGAGATTCAACAAGATGATCATAGTGAAAAATAAGCACCTACACTAGGATGGAGCCTTAGGCTATTTTTAGGTGGAAGTCTATTTTTAGAATGGAGGAGAAAATTATGTTTATAGAGGAAGTCTATTTATTGATAATGAGAAAATTCTATTTATATATGATATTCTATTTTTAGATGTATGTGTGAGTTCAATTTATAGATTTCATGTCTATTTATAGATGTATTTGGACTATTATTATCCCTTAATAATAGTTGAACAATAAATATTAATCTATTCTCATGGAGCACTTGGAATCCGTTAACTGAAGTGGCAAACCAGTTAGCTGAAGGAATTTCAAGTTCAAAGGTTCGTTGGTGGGACATGTAAGTGGAATTAGTTGTAACTGAGTGATTCGAAGTGATAACAAAGTTGGATGTATAGTTATGTGAGTTGTAAAGTAGTTTAACTCAGTTAAGTGAGTTAAATTCAGTTGTGCTAGTTGTAAGTGAAGATACACTAGTGAGAGATCATTAAATTAAATATTAAATTAATTCACATGGAGTGATCTCACATGCAACTAAAGATTTACTACTATTAATTACATGAATGTCAGATCCAGTGAAGACCCAGTTGAGATGTAGGTGAAAGGGACAGTTGCCTATCAGTTGTATTATATTGGGTTGCACTCTTGCAAGCCAAACACACATTGGATATGCTCATGAGGATTGCACATTCAAGGAGGGCATGATTGAATCGAATTGGTATTTGTAATCATCTTGGATTGCGCAGTGGAGGCAGAAATTTGGCTAAGGCATTTTCCAATTTCTGCAAGACAGTGTGAGACGATTGTATATTGTACTAAGAGCTTTTGGATTAGATTTTTGTATGAGATTGTTTCATGATCCATGATATATACATAATATATGATAGTGGGGTTTTTAGCTTTACGCTTTCCCGGTAAAAACATTTGTGTTATGTGTGATTGGTCTTTCTTCTTGATATTGCAATTAGCGATCCTGTTTTAAATTCTGCAATTTTTTTTTTAGAAATGATTCTGTATTTAACAGTGGCATATAATTGTTAGATCAGGAGAATCCATGCAATACATAATTGCATTAAAATTTCTACAATAAGCTTGGTGGCATTAGGAGTCCATTTATCCCTCCAAACAGCCTCACACAAATATTAATGTTGTTCAACATCTTCACCACCTCATCCTAAAAACTATGGGTACTAGGTAAGTGATCCGACCATATTTTCACCCAAGGTTGTTTTCCGGGGATGGACTATTATAAATACCGTGTAGCCTGACTGAGAATAATTGATTAAACTTGATCGAACACCATTAACAAAACTACTTCCTCCACAAGAACTATCGACACTATATCTAGAATGTACTTGTTGGAATCTTATAGTCTTACTTAATTTATAAAATAAATGATCAGGGATTTGATACAATTTCAGGGGAACGTTAGGAAGAGGAGGAGTTATACCACTATGCTGCGGAATTCCACTAGCTGGAATTAATTCGTCTTCAAAGAATAATTTCCTCATCACAAAGTGAATATCATCATCCACTAGAGTATGCTCACCAAACAACATAATCGGCTATATAGATGGCTCAGGCATATGAAATCCTTGTAATACTGAGTGGGATCTACCAGTTCCAACCAAAATTCCCGGAACACTTCCGTTGGCACCTCCTATTTTACTATAACGATATCCGTCATTCTCTCCTTTTCCTTGCAACTCTAGACTATCCATGTTATTCCTTCACGATGATAAATTTTCCATCACTTCTCCTATCCTCTGAGATTCCCTTCTTCCATGCCAAATTTCCCGCAACTTCCTTTATTTCCACTCATTAGTTATCCTCTCTTTATGCAATGCTCCAAAATATCGTTCCTTACACAACTCTTCTTGGTCCATCGCAATAGTCCCCTATTTTCCACAATTGCACAACATTCCTCCCCCTAGATCCAACCCCCATCACTAATAATTTTAAGCATCCATCCGATATGCTTGGAACAATTGCAAATTTTCTTCAACCATCAATATTTTAATTCAAAGTGGGATCTCGTTAGTAATATTCCCTGCAACCCTGTCTTAAATACTTCTTCCACTCTGAAAATGGACTGATGGTTTTCGACTGCAAAGTCAATAATATAACCTTCTAATGTCATATTAACCAAAAAATAAACAACACTTGTTAGATATGCTTCTAATCGATGGAGTTCAACCAAATCAATTGTCGGTCAGTCTCTATGGAGCCTAGGGCGACTTCCAACTCCTGCTTTGACTTGCATCTGCCTTAATTAATTATGTAAGTCTTCAAGGAACGTGCACCAAAATATTTTTTATTTGTCATAAGTAAGTTCAACATACAAAAAATATTCCTTAACAAAATCCATAATCTTCTTTCTCACTTGATCCTGTTGCAAAATAAAATGGTTAACATTCTCATGCCACCAATCCTGAATACCTACGCCAAGGATTCTAGATACCATGATCTAAATCCTTCTTGTAATTTTAGGGTCCCAACAATCGAACCAATTATTGGTGAAAATTTTGGAACAATGAATACCAATAGTTTAGCCTCATTTCGTCAAAAAAGGGAGTCGTCATAGTCTAGCTTTTCACCGACATTTTCACTCCCATTTTGCAAAAGGGGAATCTCAAGCGAGGCAACCCAGAACCAAGAGATAAATAAGGGATCCAAATTACTAGCAAAAGACTGAAGCTATTGTTATATTACTTTTGTAGTTAACCATATTACTAACCTACACAACCATATCACTACCAAAATGGCCATTTACGAACGAAAATACAATGATTCATAAATTCATATGAAACAAAAATTTAAAGGGGGCATGCAAAAATTAAATCATCCAACACAATATAGTCCCAAAATTCCTTTTATTATTATCATAGCCCGACTATTACATCCAAACCCATACAAGATTACATGATATCTCTTCTTAGATAATATTGCTTTGAACATTATAATTTATATACAAGATTGAGAGCTCTGCGCAAACTAAAAACTCTACATGTAAAACAACAACGGAGAATGGTTCGAGGAAAAACATGCATATTGAGAGATCCATTAATTGATGCTCAATTCATCCCTTTGCATCTCCTTTTATAGGCTCACTCGCTTGAGTTGGTTCTCGCGCAGGTTCCTTGATCCCACCTTTGGCATGGTCCATTCTGACAAAATCTTGGTGCCTTTGCCCCTTTCCTTCTTTATTATTTCAAAACGGAACCATCTTTTCCTGCTTTCATGGGCGTGCTTTCTTTCTTTTTCGGCTACCAACGTTTACTTATCTGCCGCATTCAGTTTTCTGGTGATTTGCTTCTGATTGATGTATCCATTCTTCCTCAAAGACTATTCTGTGAGCTTCTTTTCAAAATACCTCCAAAAAACGAAGGACCCAACACTCATATAATGACTTTCTTTTCAAGTTGTGTTGTTTATTTTATAGGTATAATTGCTCCATTTTTTTTCAGAAATTTGTCATTTGAGATGTTTGTTTGATTGATATTTCATAACAATTGGTAGCATACTTTTAAAAGAAAAGTTTTATGACAATGTTTTTGATAATACTAAATTTCCATCTCATATACACTTGTAAAGTGGTGTTAAGGAATTTTTTCTGGATATTTTTTTGGGCTATGGGAAATCTTAGTTTTCAACTTGGTGTTGCTAGAAAAACATCTCTTTCTTTCTAAAGAATGATACTTCCCTCCAATACGAAAGATCCCATTAACCCCTTTGGACAAGGGATTTATAATTCTCTTCTTCAACAAAAAAACCCATCCTTAAAATGAGTTGTTGTAAGAGATATTGGTTCTGAAGTTCTCCCGCTTCTTTATTATCTTAGAGGATGCAACATCCAACCTTCTAGAGTGTGCTCTACCCTGCTTAATATCATCAAAGCTAATGCAACCTCTTAATTCACATGATTTTGTGACTTAGCATCGAAATATCTCTAATTTGTGTGATCAACACCCATTTTTCATTAGTTACTACAAATTTATATTAATATTGGGGGTTTATTTTATTTTGAATGTTAGCTTTCTACTCCAAAATGCATATAATTTTGTCTCAAATAAAAAGAAAATAAGAAAAAATAGAGATTACTCAGTTATATATTTCGTTACTATGTATTTAACATGCTGAAATGACCACAAAACTTCAAGGCTAAAGGATTTTCAGGTTTCCTGAATGAAATTAAAGGAATGCACTTGTTGATACAAGACAATTTGAAAACCCAATTATTGAAATTTTCACATATACATAGTGTTTGTCATGTTTATCCTTTGAACATTGGAAATAAAAGTCATAATTAAAAGCTAGAAAGCCTCCTTTTAAGCTTACGAAACTAAACTATTATTAATTTATGCTTTTATTTTCAAATTTGACTATGTAACCTTGCAAAATGAGGTCACTCCTAGGACATGTGTTAATTGATGAATAAACATTTACATTTCTATGCATCAGTTCTATAGTCACTTGATTTTTAGTTGAGATTTCTAATCGTAAAGAGAAATATCACCGTTGTAGTATATGGAAAGACATGCATGTTGTCCAAAAGGAATTTCGATAACCATGAAATAGTGAATTTGTTTCCATGATGATATGTTTCAACTAATATTTATTATAACCATATGGTGAATAGTTTCGTTTACGCATTGTATATTTTAATTAACAAACATATATCTTGGCTGACAAGAGAGAAATTGAAAAATTAAAAGGAAATTTTCTTTCTTCTATCACTCTCCAGTGGAAATCAATTATACTTACTATTTCTTTCACAATTTCCTTTTTGTGAAATAGAAGAGCTTTTTGTATTGCTATCCCAATACAATAATGAACAACCTCAGTTTTCAATTTGTAAGAATCCCAAAGTCTGTGACTGACTCAGACATTAGATGGCACAAATGCCTTTAAAAGGCTATACTACAGTGTTCCTCTACGCACCAATAGCAGACCAATCTTCTCTCAGCGCCTTTTTACCACCATAGAAATATTTACTGGCACAGATTTACTTCCATTCGCGTTGCCCACTAAAAGGAATGTAAGCACCATACACAGTGTTTAGATACCAACGTACAATGAGGAGACAGAGCCAACGCTTAGATAAGAGACATAGACAACATGAACATGATATACAAATCTTGTTACTTAATTCAAACAGCAGAGGATTATGCCAAACTGACAGGATTTATTTGATGGATGGCCAGTCTTCTTATAGAGGCGGTCCAGACAGACGAAGCCCACAGATTCAACCACTGAAAATAGGCCTTATCTTTTTTTTTCAGAAGAAAAAAACGCTGTATATATTAAAATATAAACAGTACATTGTACATACATAAACACAGCTATGCAGAGCAATAGCCAGTAATCCAAACATAAGAGCCAGACCATAACCCTCTCAAATACCTGAGAGAGACAGTCGGCCTCCCCATATCAGAACATATCCTCCATCAAAAACGACATAGATGTGGATCCAACAACTATAGATGAGCATTATATAATCTACAAGTATGAATCCCTTAAAAAGGGACCAGAGAATTAAGATCATAGTTGGCGAATGAGGGTGAGTAATAATCAGGAACACCCCTAATGCATACACCACTCCCCCAAGAGACAGCAACGGACGCTCCAGAAAGTCATTGACCAGATCATATATTTAATAAAAGACCTGATTGACCACAAATCCTATCATACGAAAGCTAATGCAAATCAGGCTTGCTTGGGGAGAAAAAACTTGGCTGTAGAGACCCCTATGACCGAAACGAGCAAGCTTTGTCTGTGGCCGACTCGGAAAACCACTTATCCAATCAGTACCTACACAAATGATGGAAGAACTGTAGCATACCATTATATACCCTCTCAGGCTCGCTTGAGATGATGACCCCCGACTTATGATCCCTAAAATTATCCTCGGCATGAAAGTGTAATATACCCACAGTAGAGAAATACAAATCCAGCACGGGGTCGCTTGAGATGATTTCCATCGTCCTGAGAACCATAAACTATAGACAGACCCATCCGAACATATAATATTCAACCTAACACAGTAAGCACCACAAAGCCAAGCCTGACCCCTGTGCAAAACCATTACTATCACAGTATACCAAAAACCTTTATGTCAAAAATCCAAAAATTCATATAGAAAGCCATTATGGGATTGGTATGGATGTTTGCCAATGTGTTTGATTGTCCCTAAAGAGTTGAATATGCATCATACCAAAATCCGAATCCAGACCCTTTCTGGACAGCCCATCCGCCCTAGTATTTGATTCCCTGTAGATGTGTGTGATCGGTGGCCTGTCGAGTCTATCCCACAGTCCCCTGACCCTATGTAGCCAACCCAACAGATCTGGTCTCATCATATCCATTTGTCCAACAGCCCACCCTATGACAACCTGTGAATCACCATAGACGTGAACACCTTGAAGCTGTAGGTATACCGCGAGCCGGAGAGCACCCCATAAAGCAATAAGTTCAGCTTTATTATTGGTGCCCCAACCAGCATTCCAATGGACGTGCACCCGCTCCCTCTGAGAAATTTTTAACCAGGCCCCACAACCCATCCGGCCCTCCGCACAAGCTCCGTCGAAATATATTGCCGGCAATGAGATTTGATGCGGCCTATTACGCCTGGAACAGTCTATGACCACAGTGCATGGATCGGGGCGATCATCCAGCCAGGCAAGTATATAAGCATATATCTGAGGCAACTGAAATGGCACCCCTTCAAATATCAGCCTGTTCCTGCCCTTCCACACCTCCCAAACGAAGTAGAAGGGAAGAGATTTATATTTCCCTTGAAGGTTGTCCCATTCCAATGCAACATTCAGAAAGTCGGATGGAACCCATGCTGCTCCCATGTGATGGTTTGAAAAGAGCTTCCACATACTCGCAGTTTCTGAGCATATGAAAAAAAGATGGTCGATTGTTTCCAATTCCCTGCAGCAAATATGGCATCTGAACGGCCCCGAGAACCCTCGACGGTTCAAATTTTCACCAGTTAGTATCCTACCTTTTGATACCAGCCAGCCAAACAACACAACCTTGGTTGGAATCTTCCGACGCCAGAAGGGGTAAAAGGATGATATCATTTGATCCCCAAATGATTCAAGATTGAGAGCCCCGTAAACCTCTTTGACAATAGGCGCCCCATCATGACTGGGGCCATTCCATTCAATTTGGTCTCCACCCATCTTCCAATTGAAACCAGCGGCACGAAAAGCTTCCCGCATTACCTCCCATTCTTCCGCCAAATGTGCCGGCAATCCAAGCTGTTCCACACTCTTGAAGATTGGCGCCCCAAGAGACCAGACCCTAATCGTCTGTGACACGAACATAATCCCTCTATGTGATAAATTGTGCACCATCTGTGTTGATAGGACATAATAATCAGGGAGGCCGATAATTTTCTTAAAGGTTATAGGAATATCACCCCCGTCTCCAAAAGCCCATGCAAGCCTATCAGAAAGATGAACCATTATTTTCTTAAAGCTTTTCCAAATGGCCGATGATCTTCTGTTGTGTCGGATATTAAAACACATCAACTGTTTCAAAATATCGCCCTCTAAGTATTTGCACTTAATAATCATATTCCATATGCTGTTACCTTTTATTGCTTTCCATAAAGATTTAATCAGCAAAGCAGAATTAAAAGTCCTCAAATTGAGGATCCCCCAACCGTCATGCTTCTTATCCCTGCAGAGGCGCTCCAACTTAACTAGGTGTATTTTATGGGTCATTGCCGCCCCACCCCATAAAAAATTAGCAACTATTCGATTTAGACTGTTAATGACACCCTCCGGTATATAGAACAGGTGACCCCAGTAAACTAGCATTTGTGAAAGAACAGCCTGTATTAAAACCAGCCTGCCACCCAAAGATAACCACCTGTGCGACCAGCCCTCAATCCTACGACGAAATCTGTCCACCATCCAAGACCAATCCCTATTTTTGTATCCACATGATTTGATCCGAAAACCCAAATATGTAAACCCCCATCAAGCATCCTAATGTCGACCCCCATGAATTCAGCAATAAATTCAACTTCCTGTACAGCACCGAATTCATAAATGATGAAAGATTTGCTTCTATTAATATTCAAACCTGTAGCTGCTTGAAATCTGATGAACATTAAATGGATGTAAAACCAATGATTCCGCTTCAAGTATCCATACATAAGCAAATCATCGACGAATAGAGAATGTGAACATGAAACCTCGTTTGAGAAAGAGAAACCTTTAATACATCCCCTTCTCTCCGCATCATGCATAATAGCACTGAAGCTATCCATCACCAGTATGAATATCAACGGAGAAAGCGCACAGCCTTGTCTCAAACCTCGCCCAGCTTCAAAGAAGGCTGTAGGCGTACCATTTATGAGAACTGCAAATTTGACTGAGGTTATGCATGCCATTACCCATCTAATACATCTCAACGGGAACCCAATTTTCAGAAGCAAAAGCCTAATAAATGACCAATCTATTGAATCATAGGCCTTATGTAAATCCACTTTAAACAAAATAGCCTTCTGTTTCTCTGCATGGATAGAATGGACCACTTCTTGTGCCACCGCCACCGCCTCGTGAATAGACCTCCCCTTCAGAAAACCGTACTGCTCTTTAGAAATATTATCAGATAATATTCCTTTGAGCCTATCAGAAATAATCTTCGAGCAAATCTTATACAGCACGTTACACAAAGAGATCGGCCTGAAGTCCGAAAAAGTCTGGGGATCATTCACTTTTGGAATCAGTGCTATAAAAGTAGAATTCAGGCTTGCCGGCATTACGCCCGAGGAACGAATGTGATCAATAATTTGGGTCAATTCCTTACCCAACATATCAAAGAAGAAAATGAAGAATTCCCCGGGCCACCCATCCGGCCCCGGAGACTTATCCGGCGAAAAGGCTTTAAGGATCTTAATGACTTCATTCTCAGTTATTGACGATTCTAAAATTTCAATTGCCTCGGCGTTCATAAATCTGTTTACATGCTGCAGAAGCCATTCCTGTGCCCCATTATCAATACCTGCTTGTCGTGAATAGAATGATGAGAAGTAATCGAACGCCACCTTTTTTATTTCTTGTGTTTCATAAACAATTGATCCATCCCCCCGCTTAATGCACCATATTGAGTTCCGATTCTTCCTCCCATTCGCTATCTTGTGGAAGTACTTTGTGTTAGAGTCCCCCTCAGCCAACCATGCAATTCGGCTTTTAAGCTTCCAGGACACTTCTTCAATCCTGAGAATATCCCGCTTCCTTTCACCCAGCCTTATTAATTCTTGCAGCATATCATCATCTGGCTGTACATTAACAAAGGACAATATAATTTTTTCAATCCCCATCTGAATTTCCTTGAATTCCTTCTTCAGGTCCATTTTCTTCTGACGATCCCATATCTTCGATGCCTGTTTAATCTTTTGAAGCCTGTAATGAAAGAAATCCCACTCACCATTAAACTGCATATCATATTCAGCATTCCATAACGCCTTCACCATATCCGTGAACTGCGGATCTTCAAGCCAAATCCTATTGAACTTAAATGGCCGGCCCTGTACCACTTCATTGTTTAACCATGACAAAGATATTGGCATGTGATAAGAAATATCATTAACCCATATCATCGATGTAGGATCCTGAAAGATATCCATCACCGCTTCGTTAATCATCACCCTATCTAGCCTCTTTCCGATGTAGTTGTCCCCCGCCCTATTATTGGTCCAGGTAGGCGCCATAGGACGAGGTCTAATGTCTTTTAATCCTTCTGTGAAAAAAATATCATTAAGGAAACCCGCCAATGGGTCTAACCGAGCTGCATTACCCCACACCTCGTCAGCATTTAGAGTAAAATTGAGATCACCCATCATTATGAGGTTGGGTAGCGCCAAGATACCAGACTCCTGCATTCTATTCCAGAATGCAACCCTATTTGCATATGGCGCATAAATGTTCAAAAGGTTTAAATTACCTGCAATGCCTCTGATCTGTCCCGTTAGCCAGATGCCTCCAAAAAAACCAAAAGCCCTGAAATCCACCAAGTCAGGGTTCCATATTGCTATCAAACCCCCCGACCGACCACATGAATCCAACGCCACCGCCTGCCAGCCCTTTCTGATTTTTAAAAACATGTTAATAGCTTTCCTCCGAGTAGACATAGTCTCCTGTCCCAAAAACACAATAGGGTTCTTAGAGTTCAAAAATTCCTTTAGGCAATTGTATTTGGGGGAATCGCCTAAGCCCCGCAAATTCATTGAAATGATGTGATTCATGAGAGGGATCTCCTCGGGAAACTTGCTCTAAGCGCCCTGGGAGAAACCTGTCGATCCTCAAACCCGTGAATCGGAACCTCTGACAAACCCGCCTCTTCATTGGAAAACAGAGCCACCGATTTGAATTTACCCTTATTCAGCCTGCAAACAGCCTTTGCTTTCTTCTTAAGAGAGCATATAGTAGTGGATAACCCGGAGGAGTTATTTGTTGGTGAAGGAATCGGTTTGTCGAAAACCGTTAAGGCTGCAAGGTCCATTCTGGGGTTCCTAAGCAGTGTCTCTATGTCGCTCCCTATTGAATTCCTCGGGGATTCCAGTCGGTCGGTAGGGACTGTATTATCTGGCGACTGTTCAGAACTATTATTATGTACTCCATAGTTCGAAGAATCATCAATCATAAGCCTCGCATAAGAAGACCCCCCCCTGTCTAATGACTGTATATGTAGAGACGCTCCATTCCCCGGGGAGCCGGAATCACCATCCATTTGCAGAGGTATTGAATTCCCATACTTGTCATAAGCGGGAGGATTCTTAACTGTAGACAAAGTATGTTTTTGTGGATAATCTGGGCATGGCACCGGGCCATCCAATTCTTTCGGGATAATTATAGGCTGCGGTAAATCAGATTTTGTCGTATTCTCCGCCTGAGGCTGGAGAACCCTGTACATCTTATTTCTTACTGAAGGGTGACGGCCTATATTCGAGGGAACTGTAGAGTCCGATCTAGGGGAGGTACTTTGGCTGTTTACAAAATTATAAGGCTCGTCATCATAGTGTACAGAAAGAGACATACCTTTGTCGCCACCCTTGGTTGTTCCTGAGTCGTGTTTAGAGCTGCCACCTTCGCCCAGATCCTTTTGAGGCTGTCCCGCTTTACATATGCGAAGCCGATGCGGGCAATTTTCCCTTAGATGACCTGTTTTATGACATATCAGGCATCTGAAGGGAATGCCCCAGAAATATATTCGCTGACGGTGTCTTCTATTACACCAGAGCAGATCGACATCCCCAGGAAGATCAGCCATGTACTTTATCTCCACTAAAATCCACGCAATCCGCTTATCTGCAGAGCCCACTATGCCTGGGTCGATGTATTTAGTGTCTCCAATCGAATCCCCAATTGATCTCAGCGCCTTCAAAGTCCAGAACTCCAAGGGCAAACCCGGGAGTTTAACCCACACCATTCTGCTACGAGGAGCTTCCAGCACTGGATTAAAACTTATGTACCACGGAATGATCTGTAAGAAACATCTCCCCCTAACCCATGTACAGTCCGTGATCTTATGAACGTCCTTCTCGTTCATGAAGTGAACACTGAACCATCCGTTAATGAGCCTGCTAACAATAGGAGAGTACCCAATTAATGGTTTCCATTTCTTATTGACCCATACAGCTGAGTCGAAATCCTCACAGTCCGGAAATACCCATCTGCAGACTATAGCCCTGCGTTGCAGGCTCACCACTCTGATACACAGATCGTCATAGTCTAAAGGCACCTCACGAATCTCCATCCTGTGCTTAATGATCTTTTTTTTAAGACGACGAGCCTTCCTGTAATAGTGACCCTTAGAACGATATTTTGAAGGATCATCAGTGACAGATTTTCCGGCCAATACCTGCTTTATGATAGCATCATCCAACGGGAAGTCTTGCAAAAATAATCCCTCGCCACCTTGCCGCCCGTCACCTAATTGAGGATCTTGTCCCATATCGCTTCTCGCCTTATCACTGAAACCTAAAGCTCAATAAAATGGGATGTATCACAACATTTATCTATCTGGCGTTCGTTTTGGAGAAACATAAAGAACTACACTCAATCACCCCTAGGTTGATTGGCACGTTTTGATGTTGCTTGGTATGGTCGCGATTTCCCACAATAGTTTAGGATATGATGTGCAGCGTTACAGTTCCTACTGACAAGAGTCGAGGCACGCACAAAGGAAAATATTAAACATGACCAAGGCCATATGACGATAATTCCCGAAAATGAAAAAAACAATTTTGGTATAAAATATCAAAATAAGTTTCTTTCACATTGAATATGACATCATAATTGTGATCCATATGTCTATGACAGGATCAAAGTTGGCGTAGAATATGTTTCAAAATGCAGAGCCATGAGAAAAATTAGTGTTTCTTCTTCATTCCTATTTTGGTTTTTAATAAACATATAACGCTAACACCATTCATTATTTCTAAATTTTTTTACAATTCAATATACATCTAGAATCTAAATTATGAATTTTAATTTAAAAAAAAATTGTCTTTCTTCATCATGGGTAGTGATCATGGAGTCTTAAAGTGACTCACTTTAAAATCAATAAGACGATAAATTATTGGAATCAATAAGATGATATAGTTATTATTCTATTTCAAGTTAAATAGAAAAATAAGTTGTATTAAGTTATTTTTAATTATTTAATTTAACTTCTTATTTTGTAAATATATCAAGTGGTAGGTGGTTTTGTGTTTATCTATGTCATTTTTATAACCAGCATAGATCCATCTAGAACATGGATTTAACATAAGTTGAGAAAGATCAATTTGTTTTTGTTGCAAACTTATTTTAGAGTGCAAAAAAAATGTGTATTTTTTTTTGTTTTTTAAATTACATTTTTGAATGTTATAGAGATTACATAACATGTATATTGAGCCATTTTATATTAATTCATATTAAAATATTTTATTCATAACTCACATTGCTTTTCTATTTGGATATTCAAACAATATATTGTATTTATTGCTTGAAGAGTGAAAGTGAAATATAACAAAGTGAGTTAATTAATATATTTTTAATTGATTATTTATATGGTTATTTAATTTTTATTTTTTTGTTTGGTCCAACATGAGTGAAAATTGTTTTTTATTATTTTTTTAGGACGTGACATACTTACACATGTCCATCATACTAGATTGTAGAATGAGCATCTCTACTCAATAATGGAGTTTTTAATGTTTTAATATTTTTTTTACCATAAACCACTTCATATATTTAAAAAACAAGTTCCTAATTATAAATATAAATCTAATTCTTTATCTTAACATTAAAATTAAAAATAAAAATACTAAGCTTACTCATAATAATCTAAAATATAAAATGAAATTCAACAATCAAATAAATTTCATGTACCTCTTCCTCATCTTAGTACCAAAGACCTTACTTAATTGTTTGTGACTATTATACAACTTAATTGTTTTTAAATTTTATGTATGGAGTAATTGTTATATTGATATTAGTTAGTCAAAATTATCTAAAGCTTTCTTAGAAGAGCATGGAATACGATAAGGTAGTGAGATGGTAGTGGTGGAAAGTAGAGCTTACCAACCAGATACTAATATATTACCAAAAATGTCTCGGACATAATTTAATGTAAATTTTATTTTTTAAATAAATAAAAAACATTATTAAAATTTATAACATTGAAAAAGATATAATTTTTTTTAATATATTTAATAATTAAAAAATTTAATATAATTAATAATTAATAATGATTTAATAACTAACTAATTAGAATAATTCTTATTCTTCCATAAAATAATAAATATAAAAATTAGCATTTGTAAAGATGGTTATAAGTGATATTTGAAAAAGACAATTATCTAATAACAAATTTTATTACTTTATCTCAAAAAAAACTTCAAAAATATCTTAAATTTTATAAAAGTTTAATTAAAACATTCTTATATTTAACATATAAAAAAAATTAATATAAATCTATTATTATTAGTTGAATTTAGCAGGTTGGATATACATAAAAATATTATATCTATATATATATATATATATAATTTAAATTTCTAAGTAAAAAAAAATGGTTAGATTTCACATAAAATTGATACATATATGTATATTAAAATATAAAATAATGAGATTAATTCGAACATTTTAACTATTATTTTTTTTTTCAATTGTTTTATATGGTATACACATAAATTTAAAAAAAAAAAATATAATATATACATAGTTGATACTAAAATATTTTGCATAACACTTGTATTGAAACATTTATCTAAAGACTACATTTCCCATATTAAAATGGTTTTTTATTATTAATATATTTTAAATTATAATTTAATATTATTTAATTATGTATATCAAAATATTTTATTGATAACCCACAATAATTTTTTTTATTATGATAAATATTTTAAAGTTTCACATATTCAAATGAATTACATGATTTGTCTTTAATTATTCTTATTAAGAAGCACTTGATATTTTTTATTTTATTTTTTAACTTTTAATTAATTTTTTAAATTACTTCTTTTTATTGTGCCATTGAATATTTTATTATATATACCATCAAAACAATTTCTTTTAATAATTTATTTATATATATAGATATATGTGAAGTTGATATGGACATAAATCCCATGTTAAAATATTTTTGAAAAGTATAAGGTTTAAACATCTACTCACTTTTTTTTTTTAAGGTTCATTTGAAATTATGTTAATTCATATGGAAATGGAAACATTTTATTTATGAGTGAGAGTGAACGAAATATTTTTACAGATTGAGTTATGATATCAACAACGAATAGAGTAATCATCGTGAGGTTAGGATTATTCATGTTTTATATTGATTTTAATTAAAACTAACTAAACATGCATATTTTTTTTTAATTTTTTTATTAACTAATATAGGTTTTCTATTTAGAAAAAATTATCTTTTTATTTTAAGAGGGGAACTTGTCATCTTCAAGTTAAATATGTATTGGTTGTAGAATGTTCCTATGAGCACAATGATGTCAAATTCAAGTAAGTTAAAATTTTGTTTCATTAAATATAAATATAGCATTAAATACCATTTTTGGGATTCAAGTGTGTAGTCATTCATCTATGACCATTTCCATGAGAGGTAGTAGTAACTGACTAATTTATTCATCCCTGTGAGCATCACCAGATGCAATCAGTGCTAAGTGGACTATTCAAAAATCATGAGAAATTAGTCAGTTACTGACTAATTTCTTCACCCTTGTGACCATCCTCACCCGATGCAATGAGTGCTAAATGGACTATTCAAAAATCTTGAGAAATTAGTCTCATAGACTAATTCCTTCACACTTGTGACCATCATCACCCTCATATACTAATTCCTTCACACTTGTGACCATCATCACCCGATGCAATGAGTGCTAAATGGACTATTCAAAAATCTTGAGAATTTATTCTCATAGAAATGGTCATAGAATAGTATGCACTTGAGAAACCCCTCATACTTAAATGAAAAATATATATTTGATAATGTTTTTGAAAAAAAATGAAATTTTTAGTAAAGTTGTAATTTTTCATTTAAAATACACTTTTGAAATATTTTGATTTTGAAATTGTATAAATTATACATTTTAATTTATAATTCCATCCCAAATACATATTTTAACTGATAATTCCATGGAGTAAATCTAAGTAAGTACATAAATAAATAAATAAATAAAATTTAATGCATAGTGATTATATCTCTTTTAGTTGAAACCAGTAACCAATAAGAGTATTGGTTAACAATATTTCAATAATTATCTTTGGTATTTTTCAAAGACAGTTAATGAATAATTTATCTTTTAATTAGAAGAAGTAACTGATTGGTAAATGTTCATACCAGGTAAAAAGTTGGAGACAGTTCTGACATTTACCATTCCAAAGAAAGGATTTATGGAAAAATTCGGAAAAGAATGGGGCTCTGTGCAGAAAGAATGAAGGGGGAAGCAAGGGGGTAAGTAATCCAGAGCTGGTAAGTAACCAATGGAGCTTAGGGAATACCTAGAGGAAGATTATACTGTATTGTCTCCCGAGGTCTAACTTATGGTCTCGTTAAACACCTAGATCCTGGTGAGGAGCAAGGGGGGAGCAAAGGACGTAATCACCTTGCTCATGGTTGGGAGGACCATCATACTTTAGAAAGAATTTCATCTGGAATTAGGTACTATTGTATCTTAGAGTTCTGGAGTATCTTTCTATTTGTAAGTAGGAAATATACTTGTTACTATTTTTTTTTTTTTTTGTAAGCTGAGGTGGTACCTTCTATTTTATATTAATAAATGCCGTGCAAAAGGGGAAAAAGATACAAAACTAGACCACAACCTGCCCATAGGAAACCAGGTATTTTGGTGATCTGAGTTCAAAGTAATTCATCCAAAACATAAAGAGTCTTAATAACAAGAGCCATATCTGTGTATACTAAAGATGATACAGAAACGAAAGGATGTCCAAAACCATAACAAAGAGTTAAACGAAACCTACATAGAACCGAGAGCAACAAGTCCAAGAAAAACTAAGAACAGTAAAGAGAATCAGTCTTCTTCAGAATCAACAGGAGCAGGTGCTGTAGTAGTAGCACCAGGGATCTCAATAGGGAGCTGAGCGAGAGCTTTAACCTCCTTCTGTAATATGGAGAGATGCGTATACTGATCCATTTGTCTCAAATTAATCTCTTGAATGTTCCTATTAATTTTAGCAAGGGTTGCCCCAAGCTTAGAATCCAACTTAGGCTCTGCAATTGACAAAATTTCTTTAGCAAGAACACACTTTATAATCCAATACATGCGCACAGTATGCTGATAAAGGAAGGTGCGACCCCTGGTATGGCTAGGGTCCGGGGAAATTCGCTGCATTTCTTCATCAACCGTATCAGTCTGGGCAGTAGGGTTATCCAAAATCTCATATTCCCAATTATAAACTCTATCACGAACAGAAGGTGGTATCTCATGCAGAAAATTATGAACCAAAGGCTCAAGGTGCCTTTCAATTGTCTTACGCCCACGCTTCCGAGGTGGCACAGCAGAGGCCTGTGTACTTGATCCCCAAATTGACTTACGGCCTCGTCGAGCCATTTAAGGAGAAACTAAACAATTTGTTAACACTGCCACCCAGAAAAGAAGTGAAGTCAGCTGAGAAGAGACCATTGAAAAAGCAACAGATTGATTAACAACAACATCAACCAAATCCAGCACTGCCATAATGCGCAGGGAAAATGGTGCATTATGAACAGAAGGAGAGCAAAGCGATGTGAAACCATTCAGGAAACTAATCTGAGGTCGTAGATAACCAACGTAACAATAGAGGGTGCTACTGAGAGGAATTAGGGAGATGATAAACCCCAATTGAAAGCTTGTAAGATAATATTGCCGACTAAGATGTGAAAAACCCCAAAACAAAACCAAGACATGGTTGTCTCGACTAGTAGCAGAACCAAGTCGAGAACCCAACAACAAAATGGCATACATGTAATAGATAAGGAAACCCCGACAGTCAACCAGGAAACCAGACAAGTTGCAAGGCAGGAAGGAACTAGT
This sequence comes from Pinus albicaulis, assembly GCA_034641835.2. NCBI lineage: Eukaryota > Viridiplantae > Streptophyta > Pinopsida > Pinales > Pinaceae > Pinus > Pinus albicaulis. Next base: position 743,742,600 of record CM076570.1, on the reverse strand, counting down.
ACCAGCAAAGTGGGAAGGATGAAGATCAACAACAAGAAGAATAAACAGGTGGAAATTGTAAAGGAGAAAAACCTGCTGCAGAAACTCTAGCCAAAAACGTCCAAACCGCCATTCCCATAACGTTTGTAAAAACACCATGGCAAAAATCTGCAGGCGAAAGGAGAGGATTTTCAGGAACAAAAGAGGCAGAAAATGAGATACATACCACACCAGAGAAAGTTTCGTCACCTTGTAACCCTGGCAATTGACACCTTTGCTGCAGACATGAGCACCCACAAGAGCAAAAGGCCAAAGGAAACAAACGACAATGAGGAGGGAAACGGCCATGGAAATATTAATCGCGCACCCTCGACACATTTCCCAAAAGAGTACTAAAAATCAAGCTGGACAGTCCAGTTGGAGACACCAGAAAGAAAAGATCATTTAAGAGATGGGTTAGCGAATGTCCCGTCTGGAGGCTGCTTAAACCCTTTGCATGTGCCCACCACGTGGTATGCGTACCGGTGTGGCAGACCCACCACCACATCAGCGTACCATAGCCACGTTAGCACGATCATTGAAGTCACTCATGTGAGATCGTGTGCTCGGTAATCCACCCGCATTTCGATGTACAATTTCTACAAAGCACAGAGTACCTGAATCTGGAGAAGCATTACGCAGGTCTTTTCTCAAAATTGTATGAAGAGCTGGCATATTCTGCATCGACTCCCGACACCATAACTGATCCACTGAGCCATGAACATGATGACTCGCCCAATTTTCAAGATAGTTGGCTGCCTGATTGCCTTCACGACGGACATGCAGAGGTATGATATACTCAAAATTTCGAATTTGTTGTTGGATATCTATTGTAATTCTAGCTGTTTGCCAACATTTAGAAATAGAATCCAAATTTAAACCATTAAGGAGTTTTTTGAGGATGCCCGTAACCATGGCAGAATCCCCCTCAATTTCAAGCCTAGCGTAGTTTTCCCGCTAAGCAATAGCAAGGTCGACCTTGACAACAAGTAATTTAGCTTCATTATTCGAATAATACCCAAGCTCGGTTGCAAACACCAGCAGAGTCATCCCTGAACAGTCCTGGAACAAGCCACCAGCACCAGCTTGCCCAGGGCTCCCCTTAGAAGCACCATTGTAGTTCAATTTAAGAAAGCCAGGTTGAGGACGAACAAAAATATTACGAATTGGGGACGGTAAGGGCATCGATTTCCAACAGGAAGGTGCCACCATTTCTTCCTCAATATTCAGCAGCTGAAGGATAAGCCTCTCCGAATCTGAAACCACCTAATCCTTGTGATCCCACTTTTCAACCAGAATTGTCTCACGAATGCCTTGCTTAGTAAGGTTCCAAATTTCCTGAGAAGGAAGTTGAAAATCCTGAAAAATCCGACGATTCCGCTCTTTCCACTGGAGCTAGAGGAGAAAACCAACAACCAAAACCCACACTCTGTTAACAACAGGGATTTTATAATTCCCCTTTCGCCATGTAAGAATGGTCTGGATTACACTAGCAGCCTGTCTATCAGTTTTTTGAAACAATTGATGAAGATTAGTCCATAATCGTTCCATAACAGGACAGGTGTTCAACAAGTGCTCCATGGTTTCAAAAGAAGAGTCACATAAAACGCATTGAGACGGGCCATGAAGGCCTCTCTGCTGCAGTTGATCCCATGTCAAAATGTGGCTGTGCCCGACCAACCATAAAAAATGCTCAATCTTCAGCCAATATCTGAATGTCGCGCTTGCAAGTGATAGGCTTCCTGTATCGAAACATACCCCGCAGCCGATATCCCCACCGTAAAATATCAGGGCCTTCCTGCCAAAGGAGCTTCCGGGTCCGAATTTCTTTGTCAAAATTATTCCATTGCTGCGTATTCGGGGCCTGAGGCCAGTGCTCCTTAGTTTTCCATTTCCTCCAGAAAGCATTAGGTTCCATGTCCCAATAATGTTGAATTGTCAGACAATTAGGGCTTCGTGTGAATAAGAATATTTCCGCCAAGTCAAGCCGGGTGAACAACTTCTCCCGCTGCTGCCAGGAGTCCTCCCAAAACCCTACAAGAGAGCTGTCACGAACCTCCCAAAAACTATGTTGTCTGATCAGATGATGATTTGTAGAATCAAGATTCCATATCCCTGAACCTTGTTGAATAGTAGAGTACCCGAGGCGCTCTTTAACTGTAAGAGGCATGTGGTACTTAAGAGTCCAAATGGTTTGCCACAATGCTTCACCACCTTGCAGCCACTGCCACCATATCTTAGCACCCATAACCTGATTGAGAATGAATGGATCCCGCAATCCAAGCCCTCCACTTGATTTTGGTAGAATAAGTTTTTCCTAGGATAACAAAGCCCATTTCCGCTTATCCTGTACACCCTGCCATAAGAATTTCGTAAAAAGAATAACAAGATCAGTACAGGTCTTATGAGGACAAACAATACTTGATAATTGGTAAATAGGAATTTCTTGTAGAACAACACGTAAAAGAATAACCCTGCTAGGAAAATTGAGGGCACAAAAAGACCAGTTAAGCATACATTTTTGAAGTCTGATCACAAGGGCTTTCCAACAACTAGATCTGGTCACATTTTCCAACAATCGCATACCAAGATATTTGAAAGGGAAGACTCCCAAGGTAAAACTAAGAGTGCGAGTGAGAAAAATCTGGGATTGAGAGGGCGTATTGAAAAAGAAGACATTGGACCTTTCCTTATTCACTAGCATCCCAGAAGCCTGCATAAAGGTGTTTAACAGAGCCAAAACTGCTTTGCATTCCTTAAGAGTAGCTTGGAAAAATAACATAATATCATCAACAAATTTTTGATGTGAAAACGTTAAATGAGGCCCCCATAAATTAGCCCTTTTACCTCGCCAGCCCGGACTTTCTGATGAATAAGGCGGCCAAGACATTCTGCTGCGATAATAAAAAAAAAGGGTGAAAGAGGATCTCCTTGTCGTAGACCTCATGTAGCATGGAAAGAGCGTGAAGGCGAGCCATTTAACAAGATAGAGAAGTGGGTGGAAGAAATGGTGGACATCACCCACTGAACCCATCGAAAATCAAAACCAAAGGAAAGAAGAACATGCTGAAGATAAGTTCATTTAAGAATATCGTAAGCTTTAGCTAAATCGAGCTTAATCAACACACTTTTATATTTAAGCTGGCGAAGGGAGTGGATAGCCTCCTGAGCAGTAATAATACCTTCAAGAATTTAGCGCCCTTTGACAAAACCAGTTTTTTCCGGTGAAATGAGAGTTGGTAAAATAGGCTTCAAGTGATTCACCATAATCGTAGACAATATTTTATAGATTACATTACATAATGAAATAGGACGAAAGCCCGATGGGGTATCACATTTGTCAGATTTCGGAATCAAAGTAAGGAAGGTTGGGTTGAGACCAAGAAACGCTTGATGGAGTCAACGTGATTCCTCAACCAGATCTACAATTTCTAGACCCATAAAGTTCCAACAAGCCTGATAAAATTCAATAGTGAAGCCGTCAGGTCTAGGCGCTTTATTACGGGGCATTTCCTTAATAACATCCTCAACCTCAGCGAAAGTAATTTCCTGAAGAAGAGCTAAGTTCTGTTCACGAGTCACCACCTTCGAAATTACTGCAGATACCCTAGCAATAGCATCCAAACAATGTTGATTAGGTTTAGAAAGGATGTCTAAGAAATGAGTAACAAGTGCATGTTCCATATCCTCATGCTTAATGATTCGGTTCCCATCCACCGTTTTGAGCGAGAAAATTCGATTATGTTGCCTTCGCTGAATCATTGATTTTTGAAAAAAACTTGTATTACTTTCTCCTTCTCTGAGCCAACGAATCCGAGATTTCTATTTCCAAAGCATCTCCTCTTACTTACGTCATTCCTCCAACTGACCAAGGACCTACCCCTCTTCTCGAATAAGATCATCCGTGCGTCCTGTTAAAATCATCTGATGTTTAATATGATGCATATACCCTTCCAGTTTAAGCTTCTCCTTATGTATGTTTCCAAACTCTATTTGATTCCATAACTTAATTTTTTGTTTTAAGTCCTTGAGTTTCAATTGAAAAGTGTGCATACGATTGTGACCAGTAAGTCGACTCCCCTCCCACCAGCCATGGACTTTGGGTAAAAATGAGGCATCTAGTAACCAAAAATTTTCAAAACGAAAAGGGCACTTCTTTTGTTTAAGTTTAACATCCACTTCCAAACGAATAGGCCAATTGTCAGAGCCAAGACAGGGCACAATAGTTGCTTCATAAAAAATGTCAAGACTCACAAAATCTTCTGACACAAGAAATCAATCAAGGCGGGAAGCAATCTAATGGTTTCCTCCACGATGATTATTCCATGTATATTTACCATTAGTGGTGGGAACATCAACAAGGGACGTATCCGTAATAAGATTAGTGAAGTCTTGTATCTCCTAAACATAGCGACCAGTACCACCTTTTCATTCATCAAGATTAGCTATCATATTATAGTCTCCTCCAGCAATCCAATACATATCAGGATTGAGAAGTTTAAGAGTCTTAAAATTAGTAAAGAAATCAAACCTCTCTCCCGGAATAGTAGGACCATAAATAGAGGAGACAAAGAACCATTCTTTTGTACCAAGTAGCTGAAACCTACTAGTAAGCATACGAGGCATTCCAAACCAGCCAGTAGTCTCTAAATCAGAGGGATTCCATAAAATAACAATTCCCCCTACAAAACCATTAGCATCAATAGCCATAACTTCATAACGTGGTTTTAATCGTGAAGCAATAGTCATTAATCTGTCCCTAGATAACTTAGTCTCCTGAAGGAGAATAATATGGGGCTTTTCCTTAGCAATTCTATCCTGAAGGTGACGTTGCTTGCCTTTATTATGAAGGCCACGTATATTCTGGGGAAGTATAATCATGAGGAAGATTTATTAATTTTCTGGAACATCGTGGAGATGGGCACAATATGTCTAGAGTTAGCTAGCATCTCACCTACCAACTGAATAGATTCTTGTAGGGTTTTACGACCTCGTTTCTTACCAAATTTAGCCTTCTGAGGAGGTTCTTGGCTCGACTTTGTTCCCTGTTGAGATAACGGTAAAGTAGTTACATCAACAGATTGTTGTTGATTGGCCACCTCCACCTCTCGACGTGCTTGTATCGTAAGATATCTTTCAAATGTCTCTTTATACTGATCTTTTTCATCATTCGGAATGAAGCAGTCGTCCAGGTTTTTCCAATCATTAAGAAAACGTTTCATAAGTAATTCTTCCTTAGTAAGGTCATCCTTCAGAACATCAATTTCCATTTCAGCCTGTTCTAGAAGCTCCTGTTGCTCTTGTTGCCCATCATTGTCCAAATGCTCTAAAGGGGCTTTACGTTTAGCCATCACCAGAAGAGCCTGCTGTGGAGGCGGAGTATCTTCCACCACTGGATCCATCACATTATCCCCCTGATTCTGTTCCTGTAAAATATCAAACCGATTAGATGACTGTCGAGGAAATTTGTCATGTACAGGGGCACTACCCTGACCACAGCCTGATTGCTTTTTCTTAATGGGAACTATCTGAAATTATTCCTCTTTAACTGTATCAGATTCAGGATTTGGCTGTTTAGGGTTGGCATCCAATTCATTAAGAGGGAATGTCTTATACAAGTGCCCATATTCATGGCAGTGGTGGCAACAAAAAGAAATATGCTCGTAATCAAGCGATTGCTGCCAAAGCTCTCCAGCATATTCCAGTTCAATAGATTTAGGAAGAGGTTCAGAAATGTTCATATAAACACAGATACGAGCAAAAGATGTATAACGACCTCGGCGGGTCATCTCAGCAATCTTAACAAAATGGCCATGTGGATTACCAATGCCCTCTAAAATTTCCGGATCCCAAAAATCAATAGGAAGAGAAAATAAGCGAACCCAGACAGGGGATGAAAGAAACTGTTCCTTATCAGGATTATAGCATTCTTCCCAATGACACAAGAAAAGACCAACATTTTGGTAAAAATACGGACCTCCTTCAAAGACTTGTTATTTATCAAGAAGGTTGGTGAAAATAACAGTAAAGAAACCTCGAGCACCAAATTTAATATCAAGATTCCCTTTGGGTTGCCACTTGAGATGAATCCATTTCAGAAGATCCTTCTCAGTGGGCCAAATTCCGATGAACTTACAAATCAAAGCATGATCCTTCATATACCCCCGATACTGATCAAGTTTATTTGGAGGGATGATAAAACGGGGTTTCTTCGATGATTTAGGCAAACATTGACCATGTTGTTGGGCTTGCCATTAGGCCCCAAGTACTGGACCAGCAGTACCAGGGTGAGGCTGACCACTACTTTCCCCTGTCATAATATTTCTGTAGGAGGGGCTCTCCCCCCCGCCCCCCCAAGAAGCTGCTGCCATAAATGGACTTCAGATGCTGCAAAAGACCCTACATTACTGCAAGAAAATAAAACCCTACTATAAAAAACTCAAAATCAAAACCCTACCATTTTTTTGGAGCCCTTTTCCTCTCAAACTGGTAATATACTGGTTACTGTTAATTATTCAAGAATGAAAAATTTAAATTACAGACATGTGCTAGAATAATTTTACAGGGTAAATTGTGTTAAGTTGCATAGGACTGAATTCAAATAATATATTTATTTCCCAAGAAATTAATTTTCCAAGTACATACACAAGAAACGAGTACAGAGGGGTTTCCTGTAGATAGAAATAACAATACAACTTGTATGCATAAATATAGTGCAAGATTGCAGATTACTACCTGAAACATGTAAAGAACAAGAGACATAGAGAATTTTCCACCTACTACTAATAAAAAGAAAGTGCAGCTTTCTATTTTGTATATATATAAGAACATAAAACTATAAGTGGAGACATCCATATGAAGTACCCTATGGGGTACACTTAAAAATGCATATATAAACATAGGGGTTACACCCAAGGGTTTAGAATCCAGACCCCAAAGTGAGGGTTTGGACTCCCGTCCCAGGGGTAGCTTACCCAGATAGAAAAGAAATCATAGACAAAATACCCATATGGGAAAAATTTGACAAATTCCCATAAAACATTGAGAACATAAGAATGGAAACATATTTATAAATAAATAAATAAATAAATAAATAAATAAATATATATATATATATATATACAGGAAAGAAAAGACAGTTTTGAAGACTAACTCAGAATTGATAGGGAAATACAGAGTTAACAATCTGTAATAGTTGACTGTACACATATCACAGTGTTATGGATTCACCATAAACCAAAAATAATTATTACATTTAGAATTGACGGACACAATAACACCATGTCTATGTAAATATTACTGAACGGTCAAGTTCAAACACAGTATTTCATTTGCATTTAAATCAAGATAAATATAGAGTGGAAGATCGAAGAGGTCTGGGTTAAATAACATTTGGGCAAGCTTGCCAAGAAAGATCTGAACAGAACACCAGTTAAGGGGGTGAGCCTCACTCAACCCCCAACCTTATACAGAAAAGAGTAGACTAAGACATAGTTGAGAGAAGAACTCTCTCTTTCCAAGATGTTAATCTGTAAAGGTGAGAACGTATATTGAATACTTTGCGAGAGCAAGAAAAACTTGAAAGAAAGCCCTCTGCCTTAAATTCTTTGCGAAACATATCATGGAAGTGATGATAAGAGGTGAAACCCCAAGCTCCTTTGGTTGCTGGCTAAGGACAGGCTTCCAACCTGTAGGAAATTACAACGACAATGCGAAATCATTAGAAAACAAAGCAGTATTCGGTGTTAAGAACATAACACTGTAGGGAAAAACTGGTGTGTTCCCGACATTACCTGGAGGCAGAAGTCGGAGGCGAGACTGGAATTAGATCCTGAAAACTTTGTGCTTTTAAACATAGCAGCTCTGCAACCTTGAGGCGAGGTCTGCATCACACAGAGACAATCAACTCTGTGGAACCCGTAGAGAAATTAAGAAGCCTTTCATAATAACTTCAAAACAAAAACGATAATGGAGGATCAAACCAAAAACTATGTGGAAAAATGTGGTAATCCTATAAACAGTAATGCTGTGGAAGAGTTTTAAAGACATAAACCTCAGAAATAATAGAACGACAGGTAAGGTTCCTGAGAGGCAGCATTCTGAGCCGATGCAGGTACCCTATGAGCGTCGCTGCGAAAATATGGAGGTTGTTGTAGAGCCGGAGACGGATTCAGGCGGAGGAGAAAATGCAAGACTAGTTGGGGGGTGGGGTGGGTGGTTACCCTAACCCTCCCACTCCACATCTACACCGTTGACTGCTAGATAAAGTTTGGATGGTCTGGATGTGCCAATAAAAATCACAGACAGATGTATTAGATTACACTATTAAGGATGTCAGAGATGGATAGGTGTACCAAATCAAATGTATACCATGGCTATTAAACGCTATTAAAGGAATTGAACCAATTCGTAGTACTGAAACCTAAGTTCAAATTAAATATTAATACATAGTGAAAAGATAATAATATTAATATCTATAGTCATGTTAGGAAAAAGACAAACTTTATTGGATGTATGGAAATGATTTAAATCTGTTTTTCAAACTTTGGATTAAAAATCAATGTGTTTAACATATTTATTATTCAATGATAATGTATGTACACATAGTATTAACCTATTGTCCTACACTTAGATAGGATCATGCTGCTAGAAGGTAAAAGATTATTACTTTTTTATACCACTTGTAACAAATATTTACTTTTTCTTTAGAAAGAAGTTAATATAACATTGTATACACCTAAATTAAGAAATTGACACAATCTGATGAGTAAAAACGGGGTATGCCATCCACCCGAACTTGTAATTATTTATTACAATTTTAGTTAATTTTCTTAATAGTAAAGCCTGGAGTAAAACTATGTTCATGATATGTTGAGTATAAGGAAGCATTTGTACTCAAATCCTAATAATAGTGGATAATATTAAATATTCCATGCACATTCCTCTCTCTGAAAATCACATCTATAGTTTCTAGTAGCAGTTCGGCCATGTTTAAAAAAGATACCTCAATCTTGACGCTATGACTTCTTTTATGAATTTGTACTTCTCTCATCGAAAGTAATAGTGGTATTTAATATTCTATATCCTTGTCTTAGTGGGACTTTTCAATCCTGTCTTTTCCCTCTATTACTCTTGAGTTCAGTTTGTGATCATTATAAAAGCATCGTCTTTATAATTAAAGACAAACTTCCTCTTTCTATGTCATTGCTAAATCTCTATCCCACTAGATTTGATGTGTTGTTGTATATTCAGTCTACCACAAAACTCTTTCAGCTGATAAACATGGTGGTATTTTATAGTTTATGGAGTGACAATTGGTTCTAGGAGAGGCTATTCGACGTGATTCAATTAAATCTCCCTAGATCTTTGGAACTTCTACTTCTATGATAGTCCAACCGAAGAAGTGAATCCACGTTTCTTCATGCTAAAAAAGTAAGAGTGAAATTGATGATATCAACAACTCACAATTATACTTTTTACCCTAAAAATCATTACAACAATGTTTTTGAAAACAATAAAATTCTACGCATTTCTTTATTTAAAAAAAAAAAAAAACACAAACTTCAACCTAAAAAATATAATAACAATAATTTAACCTAAAAAATATAATAACAATAATTTCCAACATCTCCTAAACTCACGTTACAATATCTCTGAAAATCGACCTCCAATATAATATCGGAAAGCTAGCCAGATATATCTCAAGAATGGCAGATATTCCAAGACATTTGGGATCGTAGCCCTCATTTTACTTGCAGACGATCTTGAATACCTAAGAGGTGAGATAAAATGGGTTGAATCCCAACACATCACGCGGAAGAACCAAGCGGACAGGTTTGACATTTCAGAAAGCATGTGTTTAAACTTTTAGATAGATGTCCATCTCATATATGCTTCATGAAATCCTTGCACAAATGTTTGACAAAACCATAGTTTCTCTCCAAAGTAATAGTTGAAACTTGAAACCATTGTTATAAAGTGTAGATGTTATCGACGTTAAAGCCTTTCAGTAGAAAAACCCTTTTTGTGACTGACTTTAATTGAAAATGTTGTAGATTTGAAGTGACAATTTAATTTTTAAAGAGTTATCATGATATATTATAAATTTATAAAAATAATAACTTTTTTGGGCATAATTACAAGTTGAATAAATATTTAATTATTAATTTAATTTTTTGTGATTATTGAGAAAAATGGTGGGCGAATATATTTCATCGACTTCCAGCCTTGTGTATACCGTTAATTCAAATACTATGAAGCCTCTTCTATTCTGTTCATAGCGTTTATAAAGTGTAGGATGATGAAAATAAGCATAATTGTTATGGTTGGAAATCACACCATCCGAAATACCCATCTGCATTTACCATATGCAAAAGGTAAAAGGTACTGGCTGTATTTACCATATGGAAAAGGTAAAATTTCATCTTAGTTATTTGATTTGTAAAAAGAAATATGGGCTTTTTTTTATTTTCAAAATATTTTTATTTTATAATGATGTTAATGATAAGTGTTTGGGCGGGATTCAATTTCATATTATTTATTTGAATTTCGAAAGAGAAATATGAGATTTCTGTGTACTTTAAAGATTATTTTATAATCATATTAATTATAAATGTTTGAGGGTTTTTAGTTTAGAAGAATTATAAAATTTTTAATGTTTTTTTTGTTATTTGAATTTTATCATAACATTACTAATTGGAGTTTGTATTCTCAATTATTATTATTATTATTATTATTTGGTATTTATGAGTGTTTGAGGGTATTTTAAATTTGTAATTATTATTATTATTATTATTATTATTATTGCATCTATGAGTGTTTGAGGGTATTGTTAAACTTTTTGACACTTACATGAAATTTAAGTGTTATATTACACCTATGTATATAAACATACATTTATGTTGAGATAGATTTTTTGTAAGGGTTTTGTGAGCAAAATTAGTTTTCATAAGGAGAACTTTAAATACACACTATAACATTTACCAGTTACTTGTCCCCATGCTCAAGTCTATCTTTGAAAAAAAGAATCAAATCAAAACCAAAAATATTGAAATTTTTGGAGAAGCTCATGTTCCCCATGCTCAAGTCTATCTTTGAAAAAAAGAATCAACTCAAAACCAGAAATATTGAAATTTTTGCAGAAGCTGATGTAACATACACCGATAATTTTACATGGAAATGTAAGGAGTTAAATTTTTTTATACAAGTTACCCACAGGTATCTATCCAAATAACTATTAAATATTCCTTACTAATCATTAGATAGAATGCTCCCTAGTTAATAGTGTAACCTCAGTATAAGGATAGTAAGTTGCTTAACCATTAACAACCTCTATTGTAGTACTTTAACATTAAAAGGTGTATGATGTAACCTTGCATGCATTTCATTATCCATGTAGTCATCACATACTTGACTTTATGAACATCACAACAAGAAAGAAATCAACATCATCCATTTGACACAATAATCAATCACATCATTGAACACCAATATACCCTCGAAATCCAGTAAGGTGAAAACCAACAAACATTTAATTTTATTATTAAACACGCAAACATTTAATTTTATTATTAAACGCTCGTGAGGGTTTTCAGCCCTCACTCAATGGCTTATAAGGGAGACCATCCCTTAACCATAATTTTAAATCTTACAAGGAATTATAAAAATATCTAGGTTTAAGCCATTACAATCATTAAGATAGCATTTATCCACTAGTATTCATATCTTGGTGGCATGGATGTACCTATAATGGACCATCGTTCATTGGATCATTCTGCAGCTCACACTCATCTGCCACCATGTTAAGCATAATATTTCCTTCTCATAAGTCACCATCATTCATTTCCTATCAATGGCGTCATCAACAAGCTTTTATAGCATGATTAGATAAAGACTTAATAAATAAATAATAAATATTTAAGTGATCCTTTAACACTTATTCATGTGCATACATGAGTTGTATCACACCATGCTTTCTTCTAACATATCTACCTTATTCTGAGAAGGTAATTATCAATTCATGTCAAATAATCCCACATTATTATGACACTTCTCACACACGCTCACATTCGTACAAGACATTTCACTACCAATATCCAAGAATTCCTTCAATGGAAAATGACACAAGGTGCATTCGTGTTACCAAAACTTTAGCAAAATATTGATTTTGGTGCTAAAGCTAACATGATGAATGTTGTTCCTATGCATACAATGCATATATATTCCAAAGGAGTATTCCCAAACAAATGCTTAACATAACAGAGCACATAGATTCTGAAAGAGTCTTCCTGATGGAATGCTTAACTTAACACAAAAGAGCATGCAACTTCTTTTGTAACACTAATGTAAATAAGCATACAAATACATGTCTTCTTTTTCAAAGGTTATAGTAACAATCCTTTCCAATGTAGTTTAACACAACATGCTATCTTTCCCACATACAAATATGTAAATTCTTTCCAATGAAAGTTAATAAAAATATTGCATGCCTATGCATGATCTTATTCCAAAAGAAACTAACATCGTAATCATGATAACATAAAAGAAATCACACAGTTTGTTCTTCTAAAGAAATATAACTGAATATTTCCTTTTTCCATGGATTCATTAAATAAATAATCTTTACCAACACCATGGTAATCTATCTATGGATTTATTAAATAACTAATATTTACAAACACCATGGTAATCTATTCATGGATTTATTAAATAACTAATCTTTACCAACACCATGGTAATCTATCCATGGATTTATTAAATAACTAATATTTACAAACACCATGGTAATCTATTCATGGATTTATTAAATAACTAATCCTTACAAACACCCTGGTAATCTATCCATGGATTTATTAAATAACTAATATTTTCAAACAGCATGGTAATCTATATATACATACTCACAACATGGTTAATGTATACATACATATTTATAAAACTCGTCCAAGAATACTTTTCTTTTTTCTTCTTCACTACACATGAAAATATTTCAACAATTACCCTCTTTAATCTATATTCATTTTCAAGAAAAGAACTTGGATTTCTTATCATTTAACACACTCTTTTCTTCTTTAATATACATGAAAAATATTTCAAGAGTTACATTCTTTAATCCATATTCATTTTCAAGAAAATAACTTGGATTTCTTTCAAGATATATAATAGCAATCTGATCTGAAAATGACCCAAGTTACTTAGCTCTATTTCAGAGATTGACAGTAGGGGCGTTTACTTGATATGTTACCCTTAAGAAAAGGATGAGATCCAGAATCTACCTAGCCCTCTACAGACTCTGTCTATAGAACTTTATAGCAATTAACACTCAGGTTATAAAAATGCAGAATTTTAACCAAGATCGTTTCTAGTCCTTGTACAACATGTGATTGGCAGTATTACTAAACAATTATTAGGTGCATTAACTATTTAGGCATGAAATAATCTATTTTAGATTAAACAATTTCATACATGAGTTGTATCGCACCATGCTTTCTTCTAACATCTCTACCTTAGTCTGAGAAGGTAATTATCAATTCATGTCAAATAATCCCACATTATTATGACACTTCTCACACACGCTCACCTTCATACAAGACATTTCACTACCAATATCCAAGAATTCCTTCAATGGAAAATGACATAAGGTGCATTCGTGTTACCAAAACTTTAGCAAAAGATTGATTTTGGTGCTAAAGCTAACATGATGAATGTTGTTCCTATGCATACAATGCATATATATTCCAAAGGAGTATTCCCAAACGAATGCTTAACACAACAGAGCACATAGATTTTGAAAGAGTCTTCCTGATGGAATGCTTAACTTAACACAAAAGAGCATGCAACTGCTTTTGTAACACTAATGTAAATAAGCATACAAATACATGTCTTCTTTTTCAAAGGTTATAGTAACAATCCTTTCCAATGTAGTTTAACACAACATGCTATCTTTCCCACATACAAATATGTAAATTCTTTCCAATGAAAGTTAATAAAAATATTTGATGCCTATGCATGATCTTATTCCAAAAGAAACTAACATCATAATCATGATAACATAAAAGAAATCACACAGTTTGTTCTTCTAAAGAAATATAACTGAATATTTCCTTTGTCCATGGATTCATTAAATAACTAATCTTTACCAACACCATGGTAATCTATCCATGGATTTATTAAATAACTAATATTTACAAACACCATGGTAATCTATTCATGGATTTATTAAATAACTAATCTTTACCAACACCATGGTAATCTATCCATGGATTTATTAAATAACTAATATTTACAAACACCATGATAATCTATTCATGGATTTATTAAATAACTAATCCTTACAAACACCCTGGTAATCTATCCATGGATTTATTAAATAACTAATATTTTCAAACAACATGGTAATCTATATATACATACTCACAACATGGTTAATGTATACATACATATCTATAAAACTCTTCCAAGAATACTTTTTTTTTTTCTTCTTCACTACACATGAAAATATTTCAACAGTTACCCTCTTTAATCTATATTCATTTTCAAGAAAAGAACTTGGATTTCTTATCATTTAACACACTCTTTTCTTCTTTACTATACATGAAAAATATTTCAAGAGTTACATTCTTTAATCCATATTCATTTTCAAGAAAATAACTTGGATTTCTTTTAAGATATATAATAGCAATCTGATATGAAAATGACCTGAGTTCCTTAGCTCTATTTCATAGATTGACAGTAGGGGCGTTTACTGGATATGTTACCCTTAAGAAAAGGATGAGATCCAGAGTCTACCTGGCCCTCTACAGACTCTGTCTATAGAACTTTATAGCAATTAACACTCAGGTTATAAAAATGTGGAATTTTAACCAAGATCGTTTCTAGTCCTTGTACAACATGTGATTGGCAGTATTACTAAACAATTATTAGGTGCATTAACTATTTAGGCATGAAATAATCTATTTTAGATTAAACAATTTCACATCAATCACACAAGTCATACCATAAGACAAAGAAGTTTGCGACGGAGTTCGTCCCACTTGGACTACGTCTCTGGGTCCGCCTCAGAATTGTGCGTCCATTGTATTCTTTAAGATGAGAGAAATATGCGACAAGGAATCATCAGTTTCACTACTGATGTTGTAGATATGGACCTTCCCTTGAATAGGATAACTGATACAACTCTTTTCTTTCAACACATAAGAAAAGACATGGATGATTCGAACACCAAAACAAACTGAGGACTGAAGCTTTATGGACCTTCGACAGATTGGTGGCCAAAAGAGTTTTAGAATGTCAAAGTTGAATTCGTCATCATCAACGTACTTCGATGCTGTATTTATGCAAGTAGGATGCTTTTCTCCTTCAATAAACCTGCAATGACAAACTCTCCACCAATTACATTATCTGTCTTCTGAAGAATGCCTACTTCCTCCTGAAGTAGGGAAAAATCTCCTCTCTTGAGATCTCACTCTCAACACTCCTCTCTTTAGAAAGTCTCAATACTCTCTTCAAAAAGTGCTCTCCCTTTTACAAAGAAAAATACTTTCTTTTATACAGTAGGAGCTCATAAATTCATGGCAAATAATATTGCTGCCTCAATCTTTAATAAACCAAATTAAGCTTTTGGTTAAGATTACAAGGCCTTTGAATTTAACTTAATTCATGAACCTTCTTAATTAGGTTCTTAAGCTCTATGCTTAATTCACTTCGAAAGCCATCATTTCACATTATGTTGGCTTGATCTTCGAACTTTGTTTTCTACATTTAGAAATTTGTTGGAGATTGTTTAGTGATGAGGGATTCGAATCGCAACATCACATTCCATACATAGGATAAAGTCCCATTATCATACGTTGATATTAAATCAAAAAACCATAATTAGACTTTATATTATACATCTCCACCCAACGGTTAGGCTAACCGCGCGGAGTTAGTGATCTCCGGCACCTGCATGTGAATAGTCCAACAAGTTTCTATCCGGCGGTAGCTCCAACACTTAAGGTCTTATCATGACGGTCTCATCCCGAGCTTCATTGGAAATCTTCTAACGTGGCTCAAACTCTGGTCACATGACTTATCTTCGACAGCTGTCCCGACAGCTCATAACCCACGTGGTTGCGGTCTTCAAAATGACTGTGCCTTCCGTCTGGTTTACATAACACTGTGAAACTGTTCACATGATTGTGCTTTCCATTCGGTTTATACCCCTCGCAGTTTAGGAACTTAACGTTGTGGTCTTCAAAATATTCTGGTCACATTGTTGCGACTTCCAATGCGATTTGATAACTCTGTGGAGTTTTAATTACAATTTTTAAAGACATATAACCCGAGCCTTCGTATATGCCCAAAGTCCAACCTTTGAATAAGGTTTTTCAACATTGATATTCGAACTTTATAACACAGTTCGAAACTTTACAATTGCGCGAATCATTCAAACCTTGCATTGAGGTTTATTATATTACATCGAACCTTTGAAATAAGGTTTATGCGCCATGACATAGGTTTAATACAACCCGACTTCCGAAAGACATTACAATATACTTTTGATAAGGTTTATGAAAACGCTTTGCACCTAAAGTTTTAAACACCATTACATCAAACCTTATGAGTTTTTGACATTCGAACATAGTTCGAAAACCCATTTACATAATGCACCTTTGATAAGGTTTATGAAAACCCAAGTCCGACCTTTTGAACTTTAACATAAGGTTTATTTACATCAAACCTTTTTAACAAAGTTTTTACACCATGGTCTTTAGACCCACGTCCAAACCTTAATTCAAGGTTTTTAGCATAGGTTTAAAACTTTAATATAAAACCTTTGGTAACGTTTATGCAATGGTATTAAAACCAAAACTCAAAACCTTAATAGAATGAACTTTGTAATAAATTTTATGGTAAGGTTTTAGGATTTTAATTTGTGCTAAAAGGTTTTTAAGTCCATAAGTTTTGTGAAAATTAGGAATAGGACTTTAGTTGACATTTTTTACCTATACATAAAGACTTAGGAAATTTTTTATTACTTAGGTCTTTTTGAAAAATTGGTTGTTTCTATCACAGGTTGATTTGACGATATCTTTGATTGACGCTTTGGACATTTGCTGGAGTCGCATCTGAAGTTAATGTCGATCGATGTTGCACATTTGAACTTCACAAATTTAATGATCATCTTGATCAATTATTACGTAATCGATAATTACCAAATGCCGAATAACCATCTTGGTCGACTGAGTAATTTTGATACAATTTTAACAATTCTAAAATTGAATCACACCTCCCAATTAAAAGAACTTTTGGTTCTCCAAAATTTTTATTTACAATTCTTTTGAAAAACGAATTCAATCCTAGTACCTAGTTACAACTTTACTAGATCTAGATATTACAAAATAATTTAAGCATAAGGCATGAGGTCGGCCGAATTCCATTCAGTACTTGTTTGATTTCCAGCAGGTGGCTTGGGTTCTTTCCGGGCTGCTAGTGTCGGTACTATTTCCTTTGGCAACATTGGACAATTGTCTTGAACATGCCCTGGCAGTTTACAGTTTGGAAAAGTTTTCTCCCTCTGACTTAATGATGAGTTTCTGGAGTTACTTACTGATTGAAATGAAACTGATTCTGATCACTTCTTTACCTGTAATTCTTTATCATTATCTGACAGCTGACTCTTCGTTGCACCGACTTTCTTGCTGTAAGCCTTTTGTTTCCAACATTTTTCCACACAATGCCAAGGACTCTTATAGAGCGTGCATGGATAGATTCTTTTAACTATTTCAATTATCCAATTTTTATAAAATAAGTCATTGTCATAATCATTACTCATTTAGGACTGAGGTTTCTCACCCTTGAGTTTCTCCGGTAGTAGTTCTAGATGCTTTGACCAGCATCAGTCATAAATGTGACCAAGCTTCCTGCAATAGTCACATTTTAACACATCACATCCGAGACCCAGATTCTTGGGTCTTTCTTGTACCTGGATAGGTTGAAGTCTACCTTGTCCATGTTTGCCCAAGCCTTCACCTTCACGATATCCCATGGCTTTCATCATCGATAAGCCTTTTCTTTCAGAGATCAAACTGAGTTTTTGGCTGGAAACTTCGTCAGATTCAGAATCACTTTCTGGTGAAATAAGTGAATCCACATTGTCTTCTACTTAAGATTGGGAAAATGAGCCAATGGCTTCCCTTGCTGACTTTGGTGAAGATGAGAGAGAAGAACTACTTTTAAGAGACAGTGAAGGCTTTTTGCCATCGAAAGCTACATCTTTCACAAGAGGACTGCTTCCTCTTTTAGTTCTCTTTAAGTCTTATAATTTTGATCGTATACTTTTCTTATCACTCTCAAGAGCTTGCACCATTCTACGCATTGCAACATTCTCCTAACGAACTTGCAAATTGGACTCTTCGAGTTCCCTTAGCTTTGCCAGCTGGCGAGTGTTCTTGCCCATATTGTACCTGCAAAGAACTAGCTGATCTGATACCACTTGATCTGAAAATGACCTGAGTTACTTAGCTCTATTTTAGAGATTGACTGTAGGGGCATTTACTGGATATGTCACCCTTAAGAAAAGGATGAGATCCAGAGGCCACCTGACCCTCTACAGACTCTGTCTATAGAAATTTATAGCAATTAACACTCAGGTTATAAAAATGCGGAATTTTAACCAAGATCGTATCTAGTCCTTGTACAACATGTGATTGGCAGTATTACTAAACATTTATTAGGTGCATTAACTGTTTAGGCATGAAATAATCTATTTTAGATTAAACAATTTCACATCAATCACACAAGTCATACCATAAGACAAAGAATTTTGTGATGGAGTTCGTCCCACCTGGACTATGTCTCTGGGTCTGCCTCAAAATTGTGCATCCATTGTATTCTTTAAGCTGAGAGAAATATGCTACAAGGAATCATCAGTTTCATTACTGATGTTGCAGATATGGACCTTCCCTTGAACAGGCTAACTGATACAAGTCTTTTCTTTCAACACATAAGAAAAGACATGGATGATTCGCACACCAAAACAAATTGAGGACTGAAGCTTTATGGACCTTCGACAAATTGGTGGCCGAAAGAGTTTTAGAATGTCGAAGTTGAATTAGTCATCATCAATGTACTTCGATGCTGTCCTTATGCAAGTAGGATGCTTTTCTCCTTCAATAAACCTGCAATGACAAACTCTCCACCAATTACATTATCAGTCTTTTGAAGAATGCCTACTTCCTCCTAAAGTAGGGAAAACTCTCCTCTCTTAAGATCTCACTCTCAACACCCCTCTCTTTAGAAAGTCTCAACACTCTTTTCAAAAAGTGCTCTCCCTTTTATAAAGAAAAATACTTTGTTTTATACAATAGGAGCTCATAAATTCATGGCAAATAATGCTACTGCCTCAATCTTTAATAAACGAAATTAAGCTTTTGGTTAAGATTACAAGGCCTTTGAATTTAACTTAATTCATGAACCTTCTTAATTAGGTTCTTAATCTCCATGCTTAATTCACTTCGAAAGCCATCATTTCACATTATGTTGGCTTGATCTTCCAACTCTGTTTTCTGCATTTAGAAATTTGTTGGAGATTGTTTAGTGATGAGGGATTCGAATCCCAATATCACATTCCATACATAGGATAAAGTCCCATTATCATAACGCTGATATTAAATCAAAAACCCATAATTAGACTTTATATTATACATCTCCGCCTGATGGTTAGACTAACCGCACAGAGTTAGTGATCTTCGGCACCTGCATGTGAACAGTCCAATGGCTTTCTATCTGGCGGTAGCTCCAACACTTAAGGTATTATCCCGACGGTCTCATCCTGAGCTTCGCTGGCAATCTTCTGATGTGGCTCAAACTCTGGTCACATGATTTATCTTCGACAGCTGTCCTGACAGCTCATAACCCATGCGGTTGCGGTCTTCAAACTGACTGTGCCTTCCGTCCGGTTTACATAACACTGTGAAACTGTTCACATGACTATGCCTTTTGTCCGGTTTATACCCCTGGCAATTTAGGAACTTAACGCTGCGGTCTTCAAACTGTTCTGGTCACATTGTTGCGACTTCCGACATGGTTTGATAACTCTGTGGAGTTTTAATTACATTGTTTAAAAACATATAACCCGAGCCTTCGTATATGCACGAAGTCCGACCTTTGAATAAGGTTTATCAACATTGATATTCGAACTTTATAACACAATTCGAAACTTTACAATTGCGTGAATCATTCAAACCTTGCATTGAGGTTTATTGCATTACATCGAACCTTTGACATAAGGTTTATGTGCCATGCCATAGGTTTAATACAACCCGATTTCCGAAACCCATTACAATGCACTTTTGATAAGGTTTATGAAAACCCTTTGCACCGAATGTTTTAAACACCATTACATCGAACCTTACGAGTTTTTGACATTCGAACATAGTTCAAAAACCCATTTACATAATGCACCTTTGATAAGGTTTATGAAAACCCAAGTTCGACCTTTCAAACTTTAACATAAGGTTTATTTACATCAAACCTTTTTAACAAAGGTTTTACACCATGGTCTTTAGACCCACGTCCGAACCTTAATTTAAGGTTTTTAGCATAGGTTTAAAACTTTAATATAAAACCTTTGGTAATGTCGTTGCCATGGTATTAAAACCAAACCTCCAAACCTTAATAGATTGAACTTTGTAATAAATTTTATGGTAAGGTTTTAGGATTTTAATTTTCGCTAAAAGGTTTTTAAGCCCATAAGTTTTGCGAAACTTAAGAATAGGACTTTAGTTGACATTTTTGACCTTTACATAAAGACTTAGGACACATTTTATTACTTAAGTCTTTTTGACAAACTATTTGTTTCTGTCGCAGGTCGATTTGACGATGTCTTTGATTGGCGCTTTAGACATTTACTGGAGTCGCATCTGAAGTTGATGTCGATCGATGTCGCAAATTTGAACTTCACAAATTTAATGATCATCTTGATCAATTATTACATAATCGATAATTACCAAATGCTGAATAACCATCTTGGTCGACTAAGTAATTTCGATACAATTTTAACAATTCTAAAATTGGATCACAATCTTTGCAAGAATTCACATGGGTTATTCTCCTCAAAACTAGCATAGTAAGTTTGTCTTTTACCATGGTATCTCTCTAAGAACACGAGTCTTTAATATGCAAAATATTTAATACTCTTTTATTTTTTTTCAAGAATATAGTAA
Source organism: Pinus albicaulis (assembly GCA_034641835.2). NCBI lineage: Eukaryota > Viridiplantae > Streptophyta > Pinopsida > Pinales > Pinaceae > Pinus > Pinus albicaulis. The sequence goes on along the minus strand of CM076570.1, from coordinate 743,721,376 downwards.
AATAAATTAGTATAAAAAAATATTTTACACTATTTTTTTTTTTTCAAGAACATGATAAAATAATAATATAAAAATAATTTCCTTTCCAAAATACTTATCTTTTATCCAACCTTTTATCCAACATGTTGACTTTCTGTGCTCAACACCCATATGTTGGTATTGTAAATCTATGGAGATTTGGGTTGTTTGAAGAACAACTTTATAATAGTGTGATTTCCAAGAAGCAACTCTAACGCCTCCACCCAAATATAATCCATACAAGTAACTTAGCCTTCCAATCATAATCCATACAAGTAATTCGGCCTTCCAATTAGTTCTTGACTTAGGCTATGACTCTGTATCTGGCTCTTCCGGTTATGGTTCTAGTTCTGGCTACGATTACAACAGCTTAGGCTCAGGCTCACACTCATACAACTCTTCTAGAAGATGCCCAAAACCAATCATAAACGGTCATACGGCTCTTCCATAAGATGCCCCAAACCAATCATAAACGGTTTTCTCCAAAGCTCCACTATTAGTCTTGTCCTTCGCATGGCTGCAACATTTCGTAATTCTCCCTACGAGTGTCTGCCCCTGGATGAGGATGAGGGTTTGATGCCTATGCAACTCCCTCAAATGCTCAAAACCTCTCCGTATTAAAAAAATAAGAAGGATGGAAGGTAATCCTCCTCCATTTAGCTACCAAGATCCCAACTGCAACTCCCTCAAATGCTCAAAACCTCTCTGTATTAAGAAACTAAGAAGGATGGAAGGTAATCCTCCTCCAATTAGTTACCAAGATCCCAACTGCATAAAACCCTAACGACTTCTTGAAAAAAACTAATTTATTAAATTAATAATAATTTTATCAACGAAAAAGGTAAACACGTGAGTCTATGGATGTTACAACTGAATTTCAATATAGAACTTGATTAGGATGAAGTAAACTAAGACTCACAAGTGGTGGGGAATCCAATCCTTTCTTCTCGATAAGTAAAATAAATAGATATTTGGTCCTTATGCCCTCGATGAAAGAAGAAAACATCATGAAAGTGATATCTCTCATTCAAATAAAGCATTGATTTTTTTGTTTTATTTTAATAAGTTTAAAAACAATATCAAAATTTATTTTATAATTTTGAAATTTTAATTTTAGAATAAAATAGAAATTATATATTCTATACCCAAAAAAAATTTTAAACATTTTTTTTCTACAAATAGAGATATATATGAATTTCTTTTTTCTGCAAATAAAAATATATATGAAGTTAATATCAAGTGTTCAATTATTTTATAAAGTTGATATAAAGTGTTAAAATATTTTGAAAAAAAAGTATAAGGTTTAAACATCTTATTCACATATTTTTTTTTACTTCTAATTACATTAAATGAAATTATTTTAGGTCATATAAACAACTAATTAAATGTGCATAGCATGCTTTTTTTCTTTTCTTTTTTCATTATAAGAAATACTGTTTATTTATTTATTTAAAGAATATTTTATTTTTGTTTTTCAAATACATACATACTTACATATGATAATGAGTTGAAAAATAAAACTTTAGACTCAATTAAAAATAAAAAGTAAAAAATATTTAATTATAAATTATATAAAAAAATAATTTAATATATTGCTCAAAAAATATAAATTTCATTTTTAAATTAAGCTCCTCTTCTTCTTATACATATATACACTAAAATTTCATCTTGTAAAATAGTTGATATAAGCTTCGTTTATCATTACTTTTCATCCACCTATTTTTTATATTTCTAAAAGTTGTAATACCAACCAATCTTATGTTCGTGCTTGCAACCCATTCATTTATCATTACTTTTCATCAACATATTTTTTATATTTCTAAAACTTGTAATACCAACCAATCTTATGTTCGTGCTTCCAAATAAAACATGTGCAACCCAACAAATTAACTGATTTCTCCTCTAAACAACACACAGTTTTAGAAACAGCAATAGCAAACAGTGGGTAGATGCAAGCAGTGAAACAACGAATAGTTTGTAGCAATACATGACCACCATGCAGTAAAACGGCGAATTCTTAACGGAAACCAAGGGCAGCCACCTGTATTCAATAGGCAGGGCAAGGAGTGGAGGCAACAGACACTTGGCCATAAATTTTTGACTGCCCACTAACTGCCAATTGTGCAGAGGAGTTGAGAATCGAGATCACATTGGTCACCCTCCAAATTTTATTTCAGATTTGACCACTAGGTGTCTCAAAGTGTCGTTTCACTCCCATTTCTGAAAGTAGATAATCGGAGATCGTGTTGGGATCGCAAACCATATGGACACTCTTATCACTGTGGTCATATGATTGAGACTTGGATGTTATCGAACACAAAGCAAATTAGATACGCATGAAAAAGTCACGGACCCGTTAGCCACGTTTTGTTACAAGGGCGTACATGTGTAAAGAGGTCCGTGACACATGTGTAAAGAGGTCCTTAGTCACGGACCCATCAGCTACGTTTTGTTGCAAAGGGCGTTACATGTATAAAGAGGTCCTTTTTAATATTTTATCTCGTCTTTGGCCAAATTACATGTATTTAGCTGTTAATATGTGTAAGTATCGTCTACGTTTAGAAATGTGGATGATATTATCCAGCATGAAAACCTAAAGCTGAAACCGTCTACGTGGTTTGACTTTATCTAAAATTTGATTTGTTAGAGACATTTTCTACTTTTCCCTAGTATGTCTCCATGCCACTAACAATCACATTAATATATATGTTTCTATGCTACGAACAAACAACTTTAATATATTCATTGAACCATGGTTGTGGTGGTAGTAGTTGGCTAAGGTGTTGAGCCATGCCCTACTATGTCTCCTCTTCTTTACTCATTTGCTTCAGCTCAAATTTTACTTACACAAATTTTTTTATCTAAAATTTGATTTGTTAGAGACATTTCCTACTTTTCCCTAGTATGTCTCCATGCCACTAACAATCACATTAATATATATGTTTCCATGCTACGAACAAACAACTTTAATATATTCATTGAACCATGGTTGTGGTGGTAGTAGTTGGCTAAGGTGTTGAGCCATGCCCTACTATGTCTCCTCTTCTTTACTCATTTGCTTCAGCTCAAATTTTACTTACACAAATATTTACTTCAACTTCATGCAATTCCTATTTGTAGAGTGGATTTTCTTTCATTTGCATTGGTTAAATATGTAAATTTTTCTTTTATTAGATAATGC
>CM076570.1:743648191-743718077 GCA_034641835.2 Pinus albicaulis | reverse complement strand
GGCACAGGAGATTGGGCCATCTTCACCATGGAGCTTTGAAGATTCTGCAGCAGATTTCTACTGGACTTCCTAAGGGCACCCTTGCGCAGTCAGATCAGTGCAAGGGGTGTACTTTAGGGAAGTATGTGAAAACCACCTTTCACGAGAAGGATAGTCGCGCCACGACGATCCTTGAGAGAGTTCACACAGACGTGTGTGGTCCTTTCTCAGTTGCTTCGACAGCAAAGCACAAGTATTATATGATCTTTGTTGATGATTTCTCTCGAAAGTGCTGGATCTTCTTCATGCAGAAGAAGAGCGATACATTCGCGAAGTTCTGTGAGTTTAAAGCACTGGTCGAGAAGGAGTCGGGGAAGAAAGTGATTGCTCTAAGGAGCGACAATGGTGGTGAATTCATCTCGGCTGAATTCAAGGAGTTCTGCAGTGCAGAAGGGATTCGGAGAGAGCTCATCGCACCCCATAACCCACAGCAGAACGGGGTGGCTGTGCGGAAGAACAGAACGATCGTGGGTGCTGCACGGGCGATGTTGCATGATCGGGGCCTACCCCTTCACTTGTGGGCTGAGGCATGCAATACAGCAGTGTATGTGCAGAACCGTTGTCCTCACAAGGTTCTTGGCATGAGTACACCAGAGGAGGCTTATTCTGGCAAGAGGCCTGATATTTCCCATTTGCGGATTTTTGGTTCTCCTGTCTACATGCATGTGACGAAGGATGCGAGAAGGAGGCTGGATCCAACTGCTGAGGTTGGAATATTTGTGGGGTACCTTCCAGTACCTCCTGTATAAGTTGTGTGCAGACAGTCATGATGTTGTGCGACGGGATATAAAATTTCAGGAGGAGAAAGCCATGCAGTGTTCGCTTGAGAGGGGGCTACACTTGCATGCAGATGAGGAGCTGTTAGTTCCTAAGGAGGAGCTTCCGGATGTGGATCAGCCACAAGAGGAGGTTCAGGAGGTGGAAGAAACCACCCAGGCAGCGCCAACCATCAGAGGGCGCATCCGCACTACAGAAGCTGAGCGACTGGCTCGGGATGCAGAGAAGGTTGTAGGACCACCTACAGCACAGCGCAGACAGAGACAGTCACCGGATCGGTACACTGGATACATGGCTCTTATGAGTCAGTGACGATGGCAAACCCAAGGAGCCAATACTCTTTTGAGCGTGGAGGAGCTTCATGAGTTGGTGCCATGGAAGTCCGAAGAATATGAGTTCGATCATCGAGAGTGCATGGAGGATGACCCAAGGCGGGATTTGAGAGGCGGGTGGTGGGTTCGCGTGGATCTGGGGTGAACGGGCAAGCGAGCGGGGTGAAGTACGAGCGGTTGTCGCCGGCAACTACCACGGATGGGGGGATGACTATCGAGAGACTTTTGCACCCGCGGTGTTTCTTCCATAAGGACGATCCTTGCTCTCTCGGCGCAGATGGGGTGGCACATTCATCAGATGGATGTGAAGACTGCGTTCCTCAATGGAGTTATTGAGGAAGAGGTGTACATAGAGCAGCCTGAAGGTTTTGAGATCTTCAGCAGTGAGTCGCATGTGTGCCGACTCGAGAGAGCACTGTACGGGCTGAAGCAAGCACCTCGTGCTTGGTACACTCGGATAGACAGCTACTTCACCGGGCTTGGATTCTCCAAGAGTGAGGCGGATCCAAACCTGTACCAGATTGTGGTGGAGGGAAAGCTGTTGATCATCGTACTGTATGTAGATGATCTGATTTTGACTGGCGATGAGCAGTTGATACTTTCGTGCAAGGAGGATCTTGCACGAGAGTTTGAGATGAAGGACTTGGGCACCCTTCATTATTTCCTGGGATTGGAGATTTGGCAGCATTTGTGATGGAGAGGGGCCATTTCTTTCTCGGTATGCTCGGGGAGATTAAGAGTTCAACATGCGAGGGCACATAGCTTCTCGGCAACCTCCTCTTCTGGTGGTTGGAGGAGAGGAGGATGCTACTTGACGGTGGTGGATGCCTTTGTGCGCTGAGCGACGATTGGTGGGTCGCTGTATCTGGTGTCTCGGCACGATATGTACTGTACGATTGTTCGACTTTGAAAAGCGTGGTTAAGCCTACCAAGCTCTTTTTGCGAGCGAGGCAAGCATGTGTTCGCTATGTCGAACACATCGAAAATGTGGTCTGGCGGTTAGGGACGAACGGCTGCAGCTAGCCGGTGCGGTGGGCGAGGAGTCAACGGACGGAAGAAACACTTACGCGGAGGGATTTTCAGCATTGGGTCGACAGCAGTTTCCTGGTACAGCAGGAAGCAGAGATCCGTGGCACTCAGTTCAGCAGAGGCCGAGTACATGGCAGCTAGCTTGGCTGCATGCGAGGCTATTTGGATGAGGAAGATCCTCGCAGGATTGTTCAGGTTGCATTTGGAGCCTACAGTGATTTATTGTGATAACCAGAGCTGCATCAAGCTCTCGGCTAATCCGGTATTTCATGATAGGTCCAAACACATCGACATCAGGTACCATCATATCAGAGATTGTGTTCAGCGGAGAATCATGATGCTTTCATATGTTCCCACGGAGGATCAGGATGCCGACATCCTGACGAAGGCGCTCACCAGGAGCAAGTTCGAATTCCACAGAGGCAGGATAGGGATTGCAGATAATCCATATCTTGCTGAGAGGGAGTGTCGAGAATGCAGCAAGATGATGGAGCTTAGTGAAATGAAGTCGCCTTCACTAAGTGGGCCCGCAGGCAAATTCTGGCGCAAAGTCTATTTTTAGACTATGTCTATTTTTAGACATACGGAGCATGATTCGAGGATTCCAGTTGGAGATTCTTGAAGCATGCGACATGTTGGTAAAAATAGATGAGACTAATATTTTTAGGTCACAGGCTATTTTTAGACTGCCTCTCCTAAAAATATGGAAGTCAAATATTATTTACCCTTAATAATATTTTGACTATAAACAGCAGTTTACTCTCTTGGAGCACTTCAGTTCGAGTCATGGAGGTGGCTCATGCAACTGACAGAAGGAATCACATGGTTCCTAGGGTTTGATGGCATCTTGCATGGTTGACTTCAGTTAGACTTCAGTGGCAGAAGTTTTGGAGGAGTTAACGGGACAGATAGTGGAGTTGTGTTCTGTTTGTTTTAGTTGAACTAGTTGAGATTAGTTAACTAGATAATCAACTAGATATGAGTGGAGTGAATTAAATATTATTTAATTCACTAAATATTAACTCATTAGTCAACTCAGGAACACTTCAGTTCACTACAGTGCATGATCAGTTCAGTGGAGACCAGTGGAAGAGGTAGATGAAAGGGTGAGTATAGCTATCAGTTGGAGGATCAGTTTTGCATGGGATTTGCATTACAATTGGAGAAATTGTCCATGAAAATTGCGCAGTCAAGCCAAGGGGATTCGAACCTTGGATCTCTACATATACAAGCCATGATTGCGCAATAGAGGCAAGGCAATTGGCGGGGAGTTTTGAACCAGTAACCTGTTCAAAACTAAGCTAGATTTTGTGTGACTTTATGAGAAAGTACTGAGTACTTGTGAGGAGTATTGTACTTGTTTTTTTACATGATTTCTCCATTATAATATACACAATAGCTGCGGGGTTTTCAGCTATAGGCTTTCCCCATACATACTGAGTTAATGTGTGATTGATTTGATGTGAGATTACTTCTATTATTTCCGCATGTGACAATTAATTGTAGATGAGATTATGTGTTATGCATGCAATTCGAAATTGATGTGTAATCGGGTTAATCTCCATTGAATAAGTGATTTATTCAGCTAATTTCTACACATGCCACCAACAAAAAAAAAACCAAATACCAACATGCATAATCCATGCATGTCCAAACCAGCTAGGAAATCACACATGCAATATGTTTCTTACAAGTATTCCTATAGAAGCTTCTCCATCCTACTTTTCCTTTCTTGATCTTTACTTTCTCTCCTTTCTTGTCCTTCCTTTTCTTACTTCCCCCTCCTTGGCACAATGTTGAATTTCTCCAAGGAAACTCTAAGTATCCAAGACTGGGAGAGAATTTTATAAACCTATTTATCACTCCATTATAGTGAGAGAAGCCCAATATCAACTTACCTTAGTTGTTTGGCTAAAATGCATCCATTTTCACCTTTTCTTTTATTTGTGTGAAATTTATCCAATGATAAAAGGGTGAAATTACATAATTGAGAAATTTCTCATGATTATTTGCCAAAATATTATATGAGATAATAACTATTTTATAATTGATATAATTGAGAAAAATATCATAATTGTGAAAAAGGTCTCTAGAGTTTCTCATTGCCTAGGATCTCACCTTGATTACTCACTGATTCGAGTTGGCCATGACTCATCCATTAGAAGTTTCTCTAACTTCTCGTCATCCTGAGCGTCTATATTCATCCTCTTGAGACTTGTCATTCACCTATTTATACTGGAGCATTTGAGAGGGTCAGTCTAGTTTTAGTCATATTTTTGCTAGTTGCCATAGTCGTAATTTTAGTTCCAGTTCCAAAGAGAGTTAGTTTTGGAGAGCCATGTTATTGCTGAGATCTGGACACCCCATTTTTATCTTGTCATTATCTTGAGAGCTTGTGAGGTCTCATGCTATAGGAGAGTGTTCTTCATATTATTGTCTAGTGGTGAAATTTTACCAAATTGCGGAGAGGAGAAGCTGAAAGTAAGGTATTGAAGAGAAATTTTTTATGAAGATCCATGTTCCCTTCCTGTACATGATTGTATCATGTAATCATTTTATGTTATCGTTTACTAATGATATTTTGAGGAAGATCCCTTATCATCTCTATATGTTCATAATTGTGTGAAGGTATTTAGATCGAAGGCAAATCGAATAGATCACTCGTGTGGAGCACAACAGATCAACATCGAACTCAAGATCTGCCCCTGACCTGTGAGGAGGAAAGGTAGCTTGTTATTACTCATAGTATTAAATGATCGCATGTATGCTTGTAAATAATGAAGGATTGGGTAAATTTAATGTCTTCTTGATTGTGCTTGTGTCTTTATGGTGATCTAACAAACACTAGGTCATGGGGCAAAAAATCCTTGTAGTTTTTCCTACAACAGAAGTGGTTCTTTCAATGAGAGCACACTCGCTTTTGTGTTCGATTTTCCTTAGATCTTGGTCGGATCATTCCATATATGGTCTGAGATTCATTTCATTTTTGTGATTGTATTCATCTATTTTAGAGGGCCATTACATTTGTTTGATGATTTTTTGATACTGATTGTGTGAGGAAATAGGGATTTTCCTCTTTGGAACCCTAGCCACGACCTTCTAAGGCTCTTCCCATGGCCCAAGAGCCCCTGAGATGCTGGTTGGAAATATTATGCCCGCAACTAGCCTCTAGCAAGGCATTCTGAGCCCACATCCCAAGCATTTTTCCTTGTCAAACTTGTCCATTTCAGTTTGGTTTTTCTATTTTTAGATCTACACTATTGGGGCTTACTGTTTTATTTCTGGATCTGGTCCAGTTCTTCTCTTGTCATCAGTTTTCTTTTGATTGGCTAAGTTCCTCTTTAGAGCACATGATTTATTTTTTTAGGCACCAAAATTTTTGATTGATTACCGATCTATTGAAAACATACTTGGATCCCATTAATTGTTGTAGCTGATTAACCATCCTATGGCCCCGATTTGATATATTTAAATCAATTTGTTCAAGGTCTCCCTTTGTTTATCATCACTTGAGTTCCTTCTTGAGTTTTGGTTGGATACCTTGGATTGAGGTTTGGGTTTGATTTCTTGATTACATTATCAATTTGGGTAGGTTGTATTCATCATTTGATTGGGTCTGATCTATACTTAACATTCAAATTTGGAGATTGATCCTCTTTTCATTCTTGCTTGTTGAGTGGTCCATTTTATTTTTGATAATTATTGTCACAAAAAGTGGTGTTGTGACCGGTTGTGCAGCTGTCATTCTACTTAAGTTCTGTTCAAAGTGTTTTATCACATTGTATCACTTGTTTTCTGACGTTGTTTATGCCTCTTTTCCTTTAGGGTGTAGTTTAGTCCCTTGTAGAATATTGGCCCTGGTGGTGCCATTGTTCCACAACCATATCTGGATTGAAATTTCAATCTTTTGTTTTCACTTTGGCTTTCGTTTTTTATTACTCTGAGTGTTTTTATTGGGCTTTTTTTCAATATATTTTTCTCTTTTGGAGTGTTTTGTGTTCTTTCCTGGGAGACTTATTTTGGTTTCTTTCTCGGATTTGTTTTTAGTGTGTTTTTGGGTCATTCATTCAAATTCTTGGGATATTTTTCATTCAGGAAGATTTAGTGAAAGTGCATATTAGTAGGCATTGGTGTGTTAAATAATATATTTCCCTCTCGTAGCTAGCATTCATCGAATTGAAAACGAAAAATTGTGTATAATTGCACTAGGGTGACTAACTAAGAGTCCTACACACCATTTCAGTTTCATGCCACTTCCCACTGGAGTAAACAACAACCATTAAAAGTAAGAGATAATAAAATCAACTCGCTTCGTATTTTATTTTTAATGGTAGTGCACCAACATTAGCATAGGGTAGGGTATTGGAGGTAGGAGTGTGAAAATACCATAAAATCAACTGAGAATATTGTGGTAGGGATTGAAAATCCATTTGTAGTAGTGCGGTCTTGGAAGCCCTCCTACCATGTGGGTTAAAAATGAGGTAACACTTGGGCTAAGTTGGGTGACACAACCCTACTCGCTTAGTTTCGGGTGCCACGATATAGAGGAATAGGCACTCATATAAAAAAAATTTATCGCTTGGGGGAAACTTGGGAGGTAACTCTAAAGGGGTTTTTGGTCTTGACTCCTTTTGGGGTAAAGTTTCCTGCCCTTCTATGTTGGTTTGTCCTGCGACTTCCCCCCCAGGTCGTGTTATTGCATGTGGTGACCATAGTGGCCTTTAATTGTAGGACTAATACACAAGTGTAGGGTTAGATTCGTATTCTAAATATCTAGGATGGATAACATTCATACTCTCTCAGTCCTCTTGGAGGGTGTTCCACTTGTGGGCGAACTTGCATCGAATTCGCAGCTAAAAGGGCTAGGAAGTAGGTCGCTATTATAACTGTTCCATCGTCGAATTATTTGTATTATGTTTGCATGTGCTATCTTTTAGGAAGTTTCTAGAGCATGGTCTTTGGTCCGAGTCATTATTTTTTTCCTTAGAGTGTTTTCACTAACTTAACTGTGTTTTATTTACTATCATCGTGGCTGAATTTGCACGTCGACATTCACGTCGTCTTGAAGGTTTAATTCTTGAATGAAGTGGACTTATCTATCTTGCATAGAGGGTGCTTGTCGATACTCGTGTCTTATACCACCATATAGTGCTGGAATCTATGTCTGGCCCCATTGATAGCGATATGGTTTCTATTGATACTTTGGCGGATGACTCTGACACTCCTCCCAACCCACCTTTGACTGATCCTTTAGGGCCTACCTTACTGTGGCTGAATCTTGACAGTTCCACATCGGCTTACACTTACGTCCCATTATCTATCATTTACCCTATGGTAGATTCTGAGACTTCCCTATTGTCTGCATCAACAATCTCGGCTGCCATGACAATGTTTCCATGTCTTAGCATGGTTATCCCTACTCCTCCATCCACACCATTTACTTCTTCCTAGGGAATTCCACCTGTCTCATCTATGGCTCCCACTAGTTTCCCGAATGTTACTATGCCCATACCATCCTCTATGTTAGCTATGGTACCCCAACCTAGTCATCTGGTAGGTCTAGGAATTTACACGCCATCCTTTTCCCAACTAATTATTCTTGTTTCTTAGTTAGGCATGGTTACTTTCGGGAATCCATGGGGGGGATCACCAGTTGTCCCTAGTCATCACGGGGGAAATGTGATATCTAGTATGATGCAAGCTTGGTATAGTTCCCTATTTGGAGGGATGCCACCTACTAGTGCTTTTACTGGAGGGGTTAGTTAACCTGGGGAAACCCCGCTGCCAGTGCAGTGTCTTACCCAGGTCCTTCCTCTTACGTCAGTCTTACTATGTTGTCTAGTCCTCCTTTTCACCCTGGATGCAACCCCATTAGTAGTCAAACTTTTGGGGGTTCATTTCTCTCTAGAGTTTTTTACCTTGGGGGGTAGCATCCATATACCAGTTCTATTGGCCCACAAAAACTATTTTCTGGGGTGAACCCTTTTCACCACTAGCAAGCTCATCCATCCAATCCTTTGATGGGGAGACCACAAGGTTGGTGAGGGGCTTCTCCTTCCTATGACCCATTTAGTCAAAGTCATAATCCATTTCTATCTTCTCTTGATTTATTGAATCTTTCCAAATTGATTAATGACCCTACTCGTCATGATCCCTGGTGGCTACCGATGCCCACCAAATTACTATCTGAAATTCCCAAGTTAGAAGGGAAGCTTGGGGAGAATCCATCCACCCATATCACCACTTACCATTTATGGTGTTCATCCAATTCACTAGTGAATGATTCTTTAAAACTTCACTTGTTCCAAATAAATTTAACCGGGGATGCTTCCAAATGGTACATCAAGTTAGAAACTGCGTCCTACGGTGATTTTTCCTCATTAGCTCAAAGTTTGCTAACACATTTTCAGTTACCCACCTAGTATGATCTTGACTCTGACCTTTTTTCTAACTTCAAACAAAATTATGCCACACTTATCTCTTATCACATTCATGAGTGGCGTCGTTGCAAGTTAGTAAGAACCAAGTTACCTGATGAAATTCTCTGTAAATGGTTCATTAGATCCTCCGACCTCAAATTGATAAATATGTGTCTATGTTTTGAGCCATCACTGAAGAGAAAACCATTTTATCTGCCCAAAATTTGGATCTCATATATTCACAATCAGGTATGTTGTATGACATTTTGCCTAATTTCAATAGGCCTTCCATTGACCCACCTAATCCTGTTCCTCACCCACATGCCGATGGATTGATTGGGCTTATTTCTGATCCCATGAGCCAACTTGTTGCCCACCTTGGGCAACTGATTGTTACATATCAAGCCCCAAAAAGTGCATTTGGATCCACTAAAGAACCCCCTTTTGTGCAGTCCTCCGACGTTCTAATGGTAAAGTCCACTCAACTGAAGAATAACTCATAAGCTGGTGGTAAAAAGAACAAGAATAATAGAAAAAAAAAACAAAAAAATCAAATTTCCCATGAGTGTAAACCCAACCCTGAGAGTTAGGGAGGGGCCACCAAATAGCGTCACCGAAAAGTCAAGTTCCCTTGTAAAATTTGTCAGGGAGATCAACTTACTCATGAGTGTCCTTGAATGGATGAAGTTCATAGGCTCCTTTCACCATCGTCTTCTCAACATCCTGTCATTTTAACTCATCCATTCCCTGCACAAACCCATCAAAAAATGGTTTCTCAACCTGCTAGACCTCCACAAATGGGCAACGAGGGGTCATCTTGTCATCCCCCTCACAACCCAGTCGTCTTTATGTTCACGGAAGATGTCAATTTGACCATGCGAACTAAGTCTTATGATGTACTTGAGTTGAGTCCTCCTTCCAAAGACTCACGAGCTCCACCTAGTTAATAAGGCTATATAATCAGTTTATCACCCCCCCAAGGGTGTTCTCTGTAAGAGGGCACACAACCCTTCTGCAATGACCGCTCAACACTATAGTATTGTTGAAGATCTAGCCCAGGCACCTTGTGCCATGTCTACTTTGGAGGTCTTGCAAATTTATCCCCAGTAGCACAAAGCTTTGTTGTCTTCCATTAGTGGATTTGACCCATATGACTCTGGTGTCATTACATTTAATGCTGAGAAAGTCGCTCCTCGTCTTTCCCATCAAATTTATTCTCAGATTATAGTGCAGGTTTCCCACACGAATATCCATCACACTCTAGTAGATGAGGGCTCTTGAACCTGTGTTATGTCCATATCCTATTGGAAATCTATCAGCTCTCCAACTCTCACCAAGTCTAATACCATCCTCCAAGCATTTGACGGTCATAATTTCACTCTTAAGGGGGTCCTCCCAAATTAATTTTTCATCGAGTTAGGAGGTAAAACGGTACATGTCGATATTGAAGTTGTCAACGCTCCTTTAGATTATAACCTGATCCTTGGCCATAGTTTGTTTTATTCCATGAACATAGTGGTCTCATCTGTGTTTTGTTTACTTTTCTTTCCTCATGAAGAAAATATCGACACTATTGAACAACTTGACTATTGTGTGCCATCGAATCAGCTTTACACTACTACTGGAACTATTGTACTGCTTGTGGGGGACCATCCTAGTTAGTTTCAGAGTGTTGGCGTGCTAATTTTCAAAATTTAGGCTCTTATGGGGGTTTTTCCTCAACCCCCTGCACCCAACACTCCCTCATCTCCCACCACTTCTCCTATGAATATGATCTCTTCTGGCACTTGTGTAGCCCATAGACCTCCTGATCTATGGGTGGTTTTTCATGTTATAGAAGATTATCAACCGAGTTACCACCCTTTGCCGCTTATTATGGAAGATATTTCCTCTTTGGCGGTCCCGTTAGTATCTCCTAATGCTGGTAAGAAACTCCATCATTATATGGATTATGATCAGATTCGTTCGCCCACACGGATTTCCCATCTTCTTGTTCCATGTGACACCCTTGATGACGATCCTTCTTGGTTAGCCAAATTGGAGGTCATGGATCTATCCACTGATACTCATAGGGAGGTTATGCCTATTTTTGCCTCTAGTATCCTTGAATTGGAACATGTAGAGCTCGACATATTAAATCTTGAATCGACTTAGGGGGAACCTCCTCACCCTTTCCTAGAATTGCCACCCATGGACCGAGTCAAGTCTTAGGATTTGAATATTGAACTTGCCAATGAATCCTCCAACTCCTCACCACCTGTCGGCGAGCATCCTGTACCTCCATTATTTCTTGATCCTCCCTTATGTCTTCAAGATAATTTTGAAATTATTACTATGTTATATTTTCCCTGACATGGTCAACCTTTCTCAATGGGGAATTTTGACTTCATTTGGCATGGCTTTACATTGGTGAACCACATGACCTCTTCCCATAATTTCATGTATATAAACCCTTGTCTTGTGCCCGCCCGTGGCCACACATCTTAGCATGACCTACTGTAATGTGTTGCGGTTGTGTATATTATACATAGGTGTGTGATGTGAGTATTTATCATGCCTTATTTATGCCAAAATTCCCCAAAACAAAAGCAATTATAAAATAAAAAATAAACCAAAATATAGGTCTTGTTTTTCCCTCGTCCATGATTATTTCTTTCATTATGTGATTTAACCATGTGTCTAGTATTTTTAGATGGTTTTTATAGGTCAGGGTGGCATTTCTATTGCGACATCCATAGGACCTTAGGTGTGTTTATTTTGAACTGGAATACAGGGGTAGGTCATTTTTTCCAATTTTTTATTTTGACCATCAACACTATTTTTATGTGTTAGGTCCAACCCTGTCAACTTGAAACTTTCACCACTTCCTATGTTCATGTCATATCTTGGAGATAGGTCTTACCCTCTCATGAATACCCTAGTTAGCACCCTATTTCTGTATTGGTGTCCACGCAGTCATTTTTATTATCTCTCATAATCCTTCCTTATCACCCTCCATGAATTCGAATTTGAGCCTCATGTTCTCTTCTTCCTCATATTTCTGGCCATACCCCAGGAGGATTCCACACTTTATCCCTTGTGATTTTCGCTTTTATCAACCTACTTCTGCAACTTTGAGCCTTGATTTCTCTCATCCATTGTCATCATTTGCTCAGCCTACCGTTAGCACTCGTTGTTTTACCATGTCTTAGAGGAACTACTATGATGAGTGGTCCTATTAGCCAACCTCATTTCAACCTTATATCATGAGGAGTTACACCACTACCAAAACCAATTGCTACCCCTTTTATCACTCGTTCTTCCAGGAGGAGTCTTCTTTAAGCTCTTTTCAGATTCCTTAACTTAGAAAATATTTTCGAGTGAACTTTCTTACTTCACACTCGTTAAAGTACCTGAAGTGTCATCTACCCAGTATAATTTTAACCCTTTTCTGGAATGGGATAGACTAGTTATGAAAAATGAATACCCTAGTTTACTGTGTCTACGAGGTTCCCCCTTGTATACTTTTATCTCCTTTTCAGGCTTGGGGGACAAATTTATGAAAAATAACTTATAAAAAGAGAAGGGAGGGAACATCTATCTTTATTTTTCATCTATTTGTAGCTTCAGTTGCGTCACCCTTGAACACAACACTTGTCTGCTTCATTTTCTTACAGTTGGGTTTTAGCTTGCCTTAGTAGCCATACCATCCATATGAGTCTCTTTAATCCTCTAACTGAATACTCTTCCAATCATATGGAGCGTCCATCAATGCCTCATGCATTATTGCATGCTATCACATGGTTCTCATTAGTCATGTTTCCAGGTCACTCTTTTGTCGTGCCATTATGTGTTCAAGGGAAGTCTCAACCTATGTTGGCCATGTCCAGTAGCCTGTTGACCATTTTGAGTCAGCCATCCCTATGTCAGTGTTAATTCATTGCTTCATGACTTCATCCATACATCACATCATACCATGTTGATTGATGGGGGATACATTAAGGCACTCATTCGATGGATCTTCTCCTGTTGACTCCAGCTCATTATCCAGGAGCTTGATCTAGGAACTAGTAGTACATTTGAGCTTATAATCCTCAGTGGCAGGCTTCCTCGTGATCGAAATTGGGTTGACACCCTTGGATCATGATTTTTATAGATCACTGGTGTTAGAAAAAATCTCATGCATTCGCACTTAGTGGACTGTACTTGGTACCCTGGGGTCAATTTCCCTCATCGGTGGATTCCCTCGCATTTTTTACCGGTTTACCTCATTGGTTGGTAATCAGGCAGTCTCTACTAGTGCTCGACTTCAACTCATTTATTCGCATGAGTATATTCATACCACTGGGGTTATGTCAAAGAAACTAGGTTAGGGCCATCCTACTCTTATATGCCACCCTTCCCAGGATGTGTTGGAGTTATGTATTATTTATATACCTTGAGGGATATCTATGAACTTCTTTGACTCTCATGTGTCCATAGTCCCACTGATGTATTCTGTGACATAGATCCACAATTTATTTTTAGTGGCTATGCCCTTTCCATTGAGTCACATGGATCCACCGTGTATGTCTGTCGTCGCCATGTCTTAGTCATTTATATCTTGGATCTGCAGTGTATGTTTGGCAGCCATGTTCAGTATTTTTTTATGACCAAGCAAGGGTATGCTCGCCTCGTGGATTTTATCTTCACATTTGAGACCTCTACTTCAGTGTTTTATGATCCGTGATCCCGGCTCTGCTTCCCCAGTGCCACTAAGACGTCTGATTTATCTTATAATGTATTTCGGCCATCAACTACTCATTTTAACCTCATACATTAGGGGGCATCTGTTATAACCCTATTTTTCACTCCATTATAGTGAGATAAGCCCAATATAAACTTACCTCAGTTGTTTGGATAAAATGCATCCATTTTCACCTTTTATTTTACTTATGTGAGATTTATCCAATGATAAAAGGGTGAAATTACATAATTGAGAAATTTCTCATAATTATTTTTCCAAAATATTATAATTATGAGATAATAAGTATTCCATAATTGATGTAATTGAGAAAAATCTCATTATTGTGAAGAAGGTCTCTAGATTTTCTCATTTCATAGGAGATCACATCGATTACTCATTGATTTGAGTTGGACAAGACTCATCCATTAGAATTTTCTCAAACTTCTCGTTATCCTGAGTGCCTACATTCATCCTGTTGGGACTTGTTATTCACCTATTTATACTGGATCATTTGAGAGGGCCAAGCTAGTTTTAATCACATTTTTTTTTTGTCGCCATAGTCATGATTTTAGTTCCAGTTCCAGAGAGAGTGAGTTTTGGAGAGCCATGCTATTGCTAAGATATTTACACCCCATTTCTATCTTGTCATTATCTTGAGAGCTTGTGAGGTCTCATGTTATAGGAGAGTGCTCTTCATATTCTTGTCTCGTGGGGAAACTCTATTGAATTGTAGAGAGGAGAAGCTGAAAGTAAGGTATTGAAGCGACATTTTTTAAATTAATGAAGATCCATGTTCCCTTCCTATACATGATTGTATCTTGTAAACATTTTATGTTATCATTTATCTAATGATCTTCTAAGGAAGATCCCTTGTCGTCTTTGTATGTTCTTGATTGTGTGCAGGTATTGAGATTGAAGGTATATTGGATAGATTGCTCGTGTGGAGCACAAGAGATCGATATTGAACTCAAGATTTGTCCCCAACCTGAGAGGAGGCAAGGTAGCTTCTTATTCCTCATAGTATTAAACAATTGCATGTATGATTGTTAATCATGAAGGATTGGGTACATTGAATGTCTTCTTGACTGTACTTGTGTCTTTCTGGTGATCTAACAGACACTAGGTCACGAGTCATACACTAGGAATTCACTAGGAAACTATGTAGTCATTGATCCCAAACAAGAAACCATGACCTTTGAATTAGATGGAGTTCGGTTCATACAACCATTGGATCCATACCAAAGCCCAAGGTTTACTGAACATGTAGATGATGTTAAAGAACCTAACTTTTTAGATCAGCTATATCAACTCATTGTTGGGAAAATGGAAGATTACATTAACCCAATGACTATTGGATCTATTAGCTGGAGATGTGTCCAAAGCACAAAGGTGGGGTCATATGTTTCAATGGATCATTGGAAGTAGGGATATCATGATATTCCTTCACGACACTATGAAACTATTCGATGAATTTGATGGATTGGTATTGAGGTACACGATCATCTTGTTTTTAAGGGTATTGAATATGTTGTGAATTTTATCCAACAAGTTGATTCCAGAATATAAGCGAGCCAAAGGATCTCTCTGATGATTTTTTCCTTGCAAGATACCCCCGCAAGGTGGTGGGAAGCCCATCATGACCAACTTCATGATTGGGATATTGTTAAGTCTGCTATGATGCATAGATTTTTGACTCCAGAGAGAACCTTTAGCAAAATTCCTATTTATTATGGACATACTAGCCCATAAAATCATGTACATAATTTTTTTGCATCTGGATAGACATTGGATTACCTGTTGTGATGTTGATGCTTCAGTTTGTTTATGCATTGGATATTATTCCATGAGACTAGTATTTTAAGGAGGAATTGAAAATACAAACGATGGATTAGGATATAATCACTAATCAGTCTAATAAGGATTTCTTATTTTTTTATGTTGATGAAAATATAGTTCAATCTCTAAAAGATATCAAAAGGGTGTTATTCCCATTTGGAAAGACTCTGGAAGAATGTAGCAGATATGGAGATTTTGTGCATCAATATGATTCAGGGTTCCATTAGGTTGTAGCCTATGAGAAAATTAATATGGAACCTAATGATAATTTGGAGGATTTGAGGCACTTGTCTTTTAAATAATCCGAAGGATTTGGGGAGATAAAGGAAGAGCATGTTACATATGCACCTCATTTGAAGCCGCTAAAGTTTAAAAAACTAACATTGGGACCGAAGAAAATCCTAAAATTGCTTCTATTGGTGACTATTAGGATGATCATACCACTAAATAAGTTTTTTATTTGCTAAAGGAGTATGAAGATTTGTTCCCTACTTCAGTCTTAGAATTGAAAGGCATTAAAGGATATTTAGGGGAGATGAATATAGTTTTGAAACTAGATGAAAAACCAATCAAACATCGACCTTATAGATTAAATCCAAGAGTCAAAGAAAAGGTGAAGAAAGAGATTGACAAGATGTTGGCTGCATGACTTATATTTTCGATTAATGAGGCCGATTCGATCAGTCCAATTGTAATCCAAGATAAGAAATATTCATAAGATATTAGGGTGTGTTTTGATTATAGATGTTGAAATTCCAACAAGAAATTGCAGCACACACACTAGTGTGGGACCAATAGGTCCTAGCGATACATTAGTGTGAAGGCCAATTTAATTAATTAAATTGGTGTAGTGTTTAATTTATTGTTACCTTAATTAAATTGGACAATAAAATGTAATCTTATCTCATGATCACTTGTAATAGTTAACTAAGTGTGATAAACTCAGTTAGCTCACGTATTTCGAGTTGAGGGTGGTTGGTCAGCCATGCAGAGTAATTCTATTAGTTATGGAGTTTGACTTGTATTTGGTGCATTAGTTTAATTCATGAGTAATCAGTTAACTCACTTAGGTGAGTTAGAGTCAGTTGAACTAGTTGTAACTGTCTATTTCTCTAGTGAGAAATCAAGTGAATTAAATATTATTTAATTCAGAATCAGTGATCTACCATGCAACTGATAATTTACTATTAATAGTTGCATGCATGTCAGTTCCAGTGGAGACCCAGTTGAGACAAATGTTAAAGGGATGTTAAGTATCAGTTGTGTGATTACTAGGTTTCTTGCATGCAACCATACATCCATTGGATTTCCCATGATCCTTGTGCAGTTTTAGAAGGGTAAAATTCTTAAATATTAGGGATTTCATCCCACATGAATTGTGAAAACAAGGCAGGTTTTTTAGAGGTTGAGAATTGGCTAAGTGTTGGTCGATTTTGTCCGAGCCAGTGTGAAACAGTTGTGAGAGTGCAAGAGACTCTTGTGGGAAGAGATTATTGTAATTGTTTCATGATTCCATGGTTAATATACAATATAAGATAGAGGGGTTTTGAGCAGCAAGCTTCCCCGGGAAATCATCTGTGTTCTTCTTTGATTTGATTCTTTCTTTACTTGTTGTGATTGGCGATTGTGTTTAATTTCCGCAACTGATTTGTAAAAGGATTCAATACCTAGCTTTAGTACATTGCTTGATTGGATTTAATACATTGATCTACATATGTTTGTATAATTTATACATGGTGTCATAGCACAGAAAATCACTATAGTGGAGGAGAAGCTAAGTTTGTGACTGAATAGAATTCGAATTTTCAAAATTATTCTTGGTGCGACAGGCGAATCATGATCAAAATGGAATTCAATGGTAGGTCTAACTATATTTTTTGGAAATACAATATGGAGGAATTACTGGAGTACAATGGGTTGAAAAATTCATTAATAATGATGTTCCCAAACCCATTGTACCAGATGCTGCAAATATTGATGCTTGGCAAAAGAAGGTTGCAAAGGTGAGGAGGATCTTACTGGAGGGAGTACGAGACCACATTGTCTCAAGTCTCCATGGAAAAGTGACACCATATGCAATGTGGAAAGCTTTGACAGATATTTTTTAGAGCAGTAATGATCATAGAAAATTGGCACTCAAGGACAAGCTTAGGAAAATCAAAATGGAGAAAGGAGACACCATTCCAAAATATTTAACAAAGTTTTTCCAATGTTGGGATGAGCTTGGGAGCGTCGTAATTACTGTCGTGGATGATGAATTGGTGGGCCTAGCTCCTCTAAGACATCTAAAGAGTTGGCATAGTTATCAGGACTCTGTTAATGGGAGGGAAAAGTTGCCAGATTGGGAATGACTTTGGTTGGATTTGGTGCAAGAAAAATTTAGGCGGAATACCGAGGATGGATCTTCATCTAAGAATGATGATGAAGAATATTGCACTTTGGCTACCAAGGTGAAGAAGGGGAAAGGAAATAAATTCCATTCCAAATTTGAGTTCAGCAAAGATGGCAAGAAGTGCGACATGTCCAGAGTGAAGTGTTTTCACTGTCACGAGCATAGACATTATGCCACTAATTGTCCACAAAAGAAGAATAACAAGAAGGCTTCAGGATCTACAACTAGTGAGGCTTTGGCCTCGCAATTTCAGCTTGAATTCTCACTCATTTCATGCATGGTGTCAATTGCAATGGGATCGGTGTGGTACTTGGATATTGGTGCATCTTTTCACATGATGGGAGACAAAGAAATTTTTAGTAGCTTGGAGGAGAAGGACCTCCAGATGCATATCGAAATGGGTGATGACAGTGGTACAGTGCTATCGAGATTAGTACAGTTACCTTCCAAAGACAACTAGGTAAACCATTTCAATTAAAATATGTAATGCATGTACCAGGCTTGAAGGAAAATTTAGCCTCAATCGAAATGTTGGAGGATAGAGGCTAATGTTGTTTTCAGTGAAGGAAAATATTTTATTCGACACAAAGCAATAGAACAAGCCAAGAATATTGGGATTCATGTGAAGAATCTCTATAAACTTTATGTAGATGGCTGCACAACATTGATGGGTAAGGAAAAAAAAGTGGTGAGCCGGGATGAGGGTGAGTTATGGCACAGGAGATTAGGCCATCTACACCACGGAGCCTTAAAGGTCATGCAGCAGATTTCTACGAGTCTTACCAAGTGTACTCTTGCGGAGTTAGACACATGCAAGGGATGTACTATGGAGAAGAATGCAAAGGCCAATTTTCACAAGAAGGAGAATTGAGCTTCGTAAATCCTTGAGAGAGTTCACTCAGACATGTGTGGACCATTCTCTACTGCCTCGAAATCAAATCATAAGTACTATGTGATCTTTGTTGATGATTTTTCTGGAAAGTGTTGGATCTATTTCATGCAGAAGAAAGATCAGACATTCTCAAAATTTCTTGAGTTGAAAACACTAGTGGAGAAAGATACGGGGAAGCATGTGAAGGCTCTTAGGAGCGACAATGGTGGTGAGTACATCTCCAATGAATTCAAGAACTTCTGCAACAAAGAATGAATTCAGAGAGAGTTGATTATGCCTTGTAACCCACAACAAAATGGGGTTGTAGAAAGAAAGAATAGAACAATTGTGGGTGTAGCACGAGCGACGTTGCATGATCAAGGCCTATCGTTGCATCTATGGGCAGAAGCATGCAACACAACGGTATTTGTGCAAAACCGTAGTCCTCATCAGATACTTGGCATGAGTACACCAGAGGAGGCTTGTACTGGTAAGAAACCTAATGTTTCACATTTTAAGATTTTTGGCTCATTTGTTTATGGGAATGTGACCAAAGACGCCAGGAAGAAGCTCAAACCAACAGTTGAGATTGGGATATTTATGGGGTACATTGATACTCCCCACAACTCTCAGGTGTATTTTCCAAACAATAGGATGAGTGTTGTAAGACGGGATATAAAATTTGATGAGGAGAAATCCATGCGATTGTCCCTTGAGAGGGAGTTGGATTTGCATGAAGATGAGGAACTCTTGGTTCCAAATAATGAACCTCAAGATGTGAAGCAGCCACATGCAGAGGATCATGGAGTGGTAGAAAATATTAATGCAGAGCCATCCACCAGAAATGGTAGAAGGTGCACCACTGAAGCTGATAGATTGAGACTTGATGCAACAGAGAATGTAGGAGCCCCTACGTCACTGCACAGACAGAGACAGTCTCTAGACAGGTTTACTAGATACATGGATCTTATGAACAAGTGTATTATGACAGAACCATCTTCCTTTGAGGAAGCAGTGTAATAACCAATTTTGGTTGACGCTATGGCAGAGGAGTATGACTCCACTGTCAAGAACAATGCATGGGAGGTTGTCTCAACACTGGTCGGAAAATCAGTGGTTGGATCTAGATGGATCTATAAGGTGAAGCAAGCAGCAGATGGGAGCATGGAGAAGTACAAGGCTAGATTTGTGGCTCAGGGATTCTCACAAGTTGAGGGGATTGACTATGAGGAGACTTTCACAACAGTCACGAGGTACTCTTCCATTATATCTATCCTTGCACTCTCGGCACAAATGGGGTGGTGCATTCATTAGATGGATCTGAAAATTGGGTTTTTAAATGGAGTTATTGAGGATGAAGTGTACATAGAGCAGCCATAAGGTTTCAAGATCTTTGACAGTGTATCACATGTGTGTCAACTCAAGAGAGCATTGTATGGGTTGAAGCAAGCACCTTGTGGTTGGTACACTTGGATTGACAGCCATTTTACTGGGTTGGGCTTCACCAAAAGTGAAGCGGATGCAAACCTATTGATCCAGGTGGATATTGGTGGCCACCCACCTATTCCATTTGGGGCCCCGCCATTGTCTCTTTTAGTTTTTTAGTTTTGGCACAACTTACTATTTATAGCAATTTTTCGGGTCCTGAACTTTTGGAGCCGTTTAGAGGCCCTAAACGACGTTTTTTTGGAATCGTGCCTCCGGCGAATTAGGATTCAAATTTGGAATCAATATGTGCAAGTTACAGTTTTATTCCTCGGATATTTCTTTCTAATGATGTATCATGTGCGTCAAACAGAGATAGTATGCCAAAGTTACGACCCCAGGAAGTTGGAACACCAATTTACCCAAACGGGGACCATAGTTTTAGCGCTTCATCTCCTAGGTTTAGGTTTTTGGATGTTTAGGATTTTACAGTGTTTTATATAATAGGACCTCGAGCCTCATTGGAACACAGTTCAGAGGCCTGTAGCCGCCACCTCTCTTCTCAGAGATAAGCTACCAACGCCCTAGCTAGTTTATTTCCATTCTGTCTGTAACCAAATTTAAGTTCTTTGATATTAATGAAATGAAGTGTTATTTCCACTGCATATTTGTATTTATGGTTATATGTGTATTTTTTTGTGTTCCTGCATAAATCTGGATCAGTGTTATCAGAGCGGTCTGCTTTTTCTCGATCCTTCTTTACATGTCCCCAACGAGGTCGGGGTATAAGGAGTTAGGGGTCAATTTGGTTAAGCCTTTGCAAGATCAGCCTCGCAAACCCCGACGACCACCCATGGGGGACGAAAAGAAATATGAGGGAGCAGGAGATCCTATCAAAATATTGCTCGAGGAGGCCCTCGAAAAAAAAGGAACGCGATGATGGATACTTTTACCGAGATCCTTCAATGACTGCCCACCAGTGGTGCATATGCATCCAACAACCACTCTAGAGGTGCGAATCTCTTTAAGATACAAGTAAACTTTGACATTCCCATATTTGAGGGTCAAATAGATGAAAATGTCGTAGATAGATGGTTGAATCTATTAGAATGATATTTCTTGGTTCATGACTTTTCCGACCGGGAGAAGATTATTTTTGCACTCCTTAAATCTACCCCCCATGTCAAGGACCGGTGGGAAACCTACTGTGAGAAAAAGGACGAGATAGAACCCTCTCTGTTCTCAGTCGTACCCACTCAGAATTATTTTCGAGATTCCATCAAGGAACAATACTATCCCATGGGGAGCTATGACGACAAGTACATACAATGGACCATGCTGCGGAAACAAAGGGATCAAGATGTGCATGAGCTGATGAATCTGTTCCATACCTTGCGCACAAAGTTGGGTATCAAATATTTAGAGAAAAATTTGATGCTAAAGTATCTAAGTTGTCTGCATAGATACATTCAGGAGAAAATGGATTTCCTCGACATCTCCTCGCTTGGTATGGCATACTGGTATGCTGCCAAGGTTGAGCATAAATTCAAACAGAAGAAGAGAGACTTTGGATCTGCGAATCAAAAGCAAGGGAAAGGGGCCCAAAAACCATAGAAAAAAGGACAAAGCCAAGGCATGGCGGCCCAAGGCAACCTGCTAAATACACAAGAAAAGAACAACACCGCAAAGCCAAAGAAGGACACGAGAAAGTGGTGTGAGTTCCATAAGAGCTCCACTCAAAACACAAGTGAGTGTTGGGCCAAGCAGTCACTGGTGGCCAAGATGAGGGCTTCTGAATCAGATGCATGCTCTGACTCTAAATCACAACCTGACAAGGGGAGTGATAAAGGGAAACAAAATATTGATGCGTATCCCAATGCCACTGTTGCCACTACAAAGATCTAGAAGGAGGAACCAGAAGATCCAAAGGAGGAGGAGTGTCTCTTCGACTCCCAGATGTGGGTAAAGGGTTCCCCACTACAAATCATTGTCAAAAATGGGAGCCAAAAGAACCTTGTTTTAGTAGACTTCGTGAAGTGGTTGGGCTTGCTGACCACATCACACTCACAAACATACACCATCGGGTGGCTTCACCAAGGACGGGATCTCCGCGTTAGCCAGTAGTGTCGCCTTCCCTATAACATCAAGCCCTTCATGGATTAGTTATTATGTGAAATTTATCCTCTTGATGTTTTTGATGTATTATTAGGCCAACATACTTGCAGAAGCAAAATGCTGTGTATGAGTCCCAGCCTCGCGTTGTTATTGTTACTTTGGGAAATAGGTTGTACAGGATACCAGAGGTACCACCGCCTACCGCTATCTCTTTGGTTACTGCAAAACAATGCAGTAAGCTCATTTCCAAAACCAGGAAATTTGTTTTCCTGATGATCCACCCACAAAGCAAGAAGAAGATTGTGGCCATGACCTCTAGACATGGCTCCTTTGCACAACAACAACAAATGGATAAGGTTGTGGAAGAGTACGGGGACATCTTCACCTCACCCATAGGAGTTCCTCTGCATTGTCAGGTCAAGCACCCCATTGATCTGACCTAAGGTGCGCCGCTACCCAATGGACTGATCTATTGGCGTTTTGTTATGGAGAATGATGAAATCAAGAGGCAGATTTAGGAGCTGCTACAGAAAGGTCACATCCAACCAAGTTCATCACCCTGTGGGAGCCTGACCGTGTTGGTACAGACGAAGGATGGGACTTGGAGACTTTGTATTGACTATCATGTGCTTAACAAGATCACTGTGTGGAATAGGTACCTGATCCCACAGATTGAAGACCTTCTAGACCAAATCAAAGGGGAAAAATATTTCAGAAAGATCGAATTCAAGTTTGGGCATCACCAGGTACCAATTGAGCCCTCTGATGTATGGAAGACGACCTTCAAAGACAAGGAGGGCCTTTTCGAATGGTTGTTCATGCCTTTCGAGTTGACAAATTCTCCTGCAACCTTCATGAGGTTTATGGACGACATATTGCGGACATTTACCAACTCGTTTGTATTGGTGTACTTGGATGAGATTCTGATCTTCAGCCAGACTTGGGAAGATCACCTCCACCACATTCGACATGTCCTCCAAACACTATAGCAACACAAGTTGTGTGCCAATTTGGAGAAGTGCACTTTTCGCATGACCCAACTTCAATATCTAAGATACATTATTGATGAAAGGGGGTGCATGTGGATCCAACCAAGATCCAAGTCATTCGATATTGGCCAACCTCAACCACTCTAATAGAGCTTTGCAGCTTTCTGGGTCTTGCTAATTTCTACCGCTGGTTTGTGTTGGGATTCTCTCATATCACTCGGCCCTTGAGTCAAGTCACCAAGGGAGGAGCGGAAGAAAAATTATTTTGGTCGGAATCTCAACAGAAGGCGTTCGTAGAATTGAAACATTGCCTTTGTTCTACCCCAGTGCTCATATTACCAGACTTGCAACAACCATTTGAGATCAAGACAGATGCCTCTGACTATGCTATTGGGGCAATTCTTACTCAACAGGGGCATCCAGTGGCATATCACAGTGAGACATAGTCCGACAGTGTTCACAAGTATCCCACTTATGAAAAATAAATGTATTCCATTATGCAGGATTGTTGACAATGGAAGCATTACATTTTGGGGAAGTAAACAATCATCCATGCACACCACCAACCCTTGTAGTTTATACAGACACAAGGGAAGTTGCAAAACGATCGCCATTAGAAGTGGTCCACATATTTGCAACAGTTTCATTTGAACATCAAGTATAAGAAGGGTAGCACTAATAATGTTGTAGACTGCCTCAGCCAACCATCGATCGTGGCGCTAACCACTGTTCTCAACTCTTGTGGGCACGAGACTTTTGATTGGCCGCTTCTCTACAAGAGCGATCCAGAATTCGGCCACACATACAAGGCACTCTTGGGGGGTACACAAATTCCAAAATTTCACCTCCATGATGCATTGTTATGTCACTTGGGACACATTTGTGTTCCTTCAAGAAGGCGTGCCAAGATGATATGGGAAGCACACTACAGTCGAGTCATTGGGCATTTCGGGGTTGAGAAAATAGTGGCAGTACTGCAAAAGTATTTCTATTGGACGAACCTTCGACAGGATGTTGAGAAGTACATCGGATCCTGCACTGCTTGCGCCATTTCCAAACTGATCATCAAGAAGCAAGGCAACTGATCATCAAGAAGCAAGGCCCCTATACTCTTCTACCTACCACTAATCCATCTCCATGGATTACATGTTGGGCCTTCCTTCTACTAAGCATGGAAATGAATGTGTTTTCGTGGTCGTTGATAGATTCTCGAAGATGGCCATTATGGTGGCCTGCAAGAAGAATATCACAACAGAAGCCACTGCTAAACTCTTCTTTGAACAAGTTTGGGTGCACTTTGGGATCCCACTGTCTATCATATCATATCGGGATAGCAGGTTCCTCAACACATTTTGGTCCAACCTCTGGTTAATGCTGGACACCAAGCTCACCAAGTCCACAACTTTCCATCCCCAAAATGATGGCCAAATAGAGGTCGTCAATAGGATGATTTTACACATTCTGCGCATGTACAATTCAAAGCATCCACGCACATGGGATGAGAGCCTCCCCTATGTACAATGCAGTTATAATCGGGATCTCCACAGCTCCACTTGCCACAAACCCTTTCATGTGGGCTTGGGATTCCAGCCACTATGTCCCATTGACATAGCCATGCCATTTGCAGCTACTCAGGCCGATTCGGCTCATGTCTAGTTTGAAGCTAACAAAGTAAACACCTTCATTGAGTGCATTCAGCACATCCGCCAACAGATTCCTGACATATTGGACAGAGCCAATGTTAAGTACAAGAAATGACATGATCAACATTAGGTGCCACATAACTTCCAGGTGGGCGACAAAGTGTGGTTACATTTTTGGAAGGAGTGCCTCATTGGACACCACCACAGGCTTTGCCAGCACCAATATGTATTGTTCACCATCACCAAGGTTGTAGGGAATAATTCCTTCAAACTCAATATTCCACCATTCCTTGGTCTGCCCCTAGTATTCAATGTGGACCGCCTTCGTCCCTACTTCCCACCTCTACTGGACACCTCTAACATTGCATAACAACTCAAACCAACATAAGTAAACCCAAACTGCATAGAACAGGCCACCATAGATTGTATCATGGACATGCAAATCAAGAACACTCACCAATAGAAGATCCAACTATATCAGATTTTCAAAGCTGGCCAACTCTTGCACCAAGGCAAGTGGTTCACCAAGAACCAAGTTCAGCAGAAGTTTTCTCATCTCATGGAGGAACTCAACGCAATGGGGACCATTTATTCCTAAGGGGGGAGGAATGATCCAGGTGGATATTGGTGGCCACCTGCCTATTCCACTTGGGGCCCCGCTGTTACACCATTTTTTGGTCATCTAACTTATTATCATTAGATGGACCCAAGTACACCATGTAAGACCAGTTTTTACCACTCTCACTATGTTAGAACAGGAAACCCCAAAAAGAAATATTAAACAAACCCATATTTGTTTGATTTTCCTCATGGAATAATTAATTAAACCATAATTTAATTATTATTCCCAGTCATGTTTAACCCAAAATCAAAGAAATTAATTAGATAAACCTTTATTTATCTTATTAATATCTAGGAATAATTATTTAAATCTTGTTTAGATAATATTCCTTGTTAAATATGACCAAATCACCCACAAATAATTAAATAAATCATTATTTATTTGATTATCTTCCAACCACTTCCTTAAAAAGATAAATAAATCACTTATTTATTTATTTTTGACTAATCAAGGGATTTGACCCAAGTCAAAGCCCCTTTCCCTCCAACAAATATAATAAAATATTCCATAAAAGGTGGATCTAGATTTGGTTAACATTATTTTAATCATGCACCAAGATCTAGAATGACCCAATATTTTGTTATAAATAGGAGGGTTTTCCCCATCATTCTTCACCTTTTTTTGCCTACTAGATCACTCTGGATCTATACACTTGGTCATCACTTTCTACCATTTTGCTCCCATTGAGCTTCATTTTTGCATTGGGTTTTCTACCCCTATAAGAGAGAGAAAGCTTAGATCTGAAGTGCTGAGGACTACAAAGAACCCATCCCATTGAGGAGAGCTGGATACACCTTCTTGTTTTCCTCCCAGGTGCCCTGTAATATAAAAATTCTTTCAAAAATTGTGTTCTTGTCTTATCTGTTGGATGCATGGAGCAAACCCTTTATTTTACTGCTTAATGTCTTTCCATACATAGATCTGGTGTTTTGCAGCTATTTTCTTGTCTAACTAATTGCAGATCTGAAGATATTGGCAGCCACTTTTGTTGTTAGGGCTATTTGTTATGCGTAGCTAAAGTGGTCCTTTTTCGTACACTTCGACAAAGGATTCATACTAACACCCGCTATTGAGTCCCAAACTTGCATCTTTCTTATACACCTTTCTAGACCTTTTCCATTCACCTGGACCTTATAAGTTATCAATATCATTGCATATTAATCATAAAAGAGCATTTAAAATGGTTTTTAACTATGTTTTGTGTCTGTTGTTTGAATTAGATTTTTGCTCAATAAGCTGCGAAATCTTGTCACTTTCCGCAGCTGCTGCAACTTTCCGCAGCCATTTTGTTAAAGTCTATATTGCAGGTGTCTTCAGGCAAATCGAGCCACATGGGCAAGTTGGAAATGACATGGACATGGATCGAGTCCTATTTGGCTCAGCCAAATTCACCTAAGAAGGCTGTGGTCAAAGGTAGCCAAGTGGTGGTCAACCGAAGAGTCCCACGGTGACAGAACTCTATTTTTCATCACGTGAAGACTTGCGTGGCCATTTCTAAATCATGGGAGACATATCAACACCTGTAAATGGCTCCATAAGCCGAATCCAACAGCCAATTTCCATAGATTTAATCTTCACGGCAGCCATGATGCTAGATTTCTAGACGTGGTTGTTCACGTGTCTTCTATTAGCGCAGACTTTAGGGAATTAGTTATATCACCCTCTGTTATAAATAATGCGTTCTCATATGCATAATAGTTAGCTCTGTAATGTAATTGCGTTTCCACTGTGCTGTGACATTATTTCTCTGTTATGACCGCATTTTGAATATATAAGAAGACTCTGTTCATAAGCACAATTCATGTTTGATAGCTGCTTCCCGAGGATTGTGCAGAGGGCCCCTGCACACGCCGAGGTTTTGTGTATTACTGTATAGTTTCATGCTTCATTTCCTTACGTTCATTGTGCCATAGTCATTCATGTGTATATATATTACATCTTTCATGCTTTACGTTTTACTTCTGTCCATAATCTTTCATGCTTTATATTGTTGTTAACTGATCAGTGTTTTTGTTCCAGATTACAATAGGCAGCCCGGGCATTTGCACATCATTTTATAATGACTAATGACATGGAATCAATCTTGTCCTTCTGCTGATTTCTTTTTCTTAGTTTTTAATTCCAGCACTGTTTTATTCATTTCAGTTTTGTACATTTGCTTTACTAGTTAATTAGATATTAAATTGCTCATGTCATTATCAGTTACCTCCAAAAGCCATAGCGAGACTAATGGTGAGGGATTGAAGTATGAGTGTGTAGTTTGATATTAGTTTATTTTTCTACAAGTTAGATATTAAATTGCTCATGTCATTATCAGTTACCTCCGAAAGCCATAGCGAGACTAATGGTGAGGAATTGAAGTATGAGTGTGTAATTTGATATTAGTTTATTTTTCTGCAAATTAGATATCAGATTGCTCAAGTTGTTTATGATTACCTCCGAAAGCCATAGCGAGACTAATGGTGAGGGGTTAGAATATGAGTTGATGTAATTTGATTTTAGTTTTACTTTACTTGCAATCTTTTCTTTGAGTACAGTTTCTTTTGTGTTTAGACAGCAGCAAGGGTAATGGTTTTCATGATCAATAGTTCATTGTTTGTTTAACTAGAATAGTGGCACATTTTCATTTCCTTTTTGAAATTAATTTTGTCATTGTATGTTTCAAAATCCTTTTGAAGTTTGAAGTTTGGGAAATCATTATAAAGGACATCATTTCCTTGAACAATCATAACCATACTTGTCTTTTAGAATTTCTATCTCACATTAGGAAACCAACCAAGATAAATAAAAAAACCCAAAAACGACAAAAAGTAAGAGATAGGTTATCTTTCACATATAGTGCGCCACACTTCATCAGCTTACAAATCCCAGATTGACAAATTAGTGTAGCAATTTAGGACACACTAAATTGACCAAACATTTTGGCGCCGTTGTCGGGGAAGTGTAACTAGGTAGTCAATTTCTTAAAAAATATATATAAAAGAAGGGAAAACTTGATAACTTCTTGAAGTATGCTCTCCTCTTGCACCTAGTGTGATTTGGAGGATCAGAAAAGAGAGTTATTGGCTCAGTAATTTCTTAAGTATGCTCTCTTCTTGCACCTAGTGTGACCTGGAAGATCAGAAAGAGAATTATTAGCCCAACTTAAAAAAAAAATGACATGCATAGAGCAAGAGATTCTAGGGGAAGGTTTATAGCTAAAGCCAAGAGTTCGATTTTCACAACTCCATCTTCTTCAAGGCTTAGACAAGATTCACCACCATCTACCCCTAGCCTTAAGATTCTTGGAATTCAAGGAGCAGTTGAATTAGAGGATTCTCCTATACCACCTACTAAATCTCATTTAGAAAAGGACCCTTTCTTTACTTCTACAGGAGAGTATATTGTAATCAAAGAAGTAGAATCACCTGAAGAAGAAAAGGAAGAGACTCCCTCTCATCCTCCCTTGATAGAAGAACCAGAGGACCTTGAGGACTCTAAAGAAACTATCATGGCAGAGGAAATAATAGATGGATTTGGAGGTAGAGGTAGAGGTAGAGGAGGAGGAAACAATGGAGACAACAATGGTGAAGGTAATAATGGAAGAAATATGGAAGGAGACAACTTGTTTGGATTCCCTATAGTTGATGAGGAAACTCATACAACAATGAAAAATATCTCACCATCTGTCCTCCCCAACTTTTATGGATTGCAAAGTGAGGATCCTGAAACATTTATGTTTGAGTTTGAAGTCGTGTGCCGAACCTATGACTATATGGAAGACTCTCAAAAACTCAAACTGTTTCCTTCAACATTGAAGGGAGCCGCTTTGAAATGGTTCATGGGATTAGTCACCCAATCTATTAGGACTTGGAATGATATGAAACAAAATTTTTTGGATAGATACTTGGACTATTTTATGCCCACCAATCACAAGGATGAGGTATTCAAAATGGTGCAAAAAGAAGATGAAAATTTGGAAGATTTACTTGAAATATTTCAATACAACTTAAAAAGAGCAAAGATGAGCAACTTAGATGAAGAAACTTTGAAAGCCCTTATATTAAAAGCCATTAGAGATGAATGGATAGATATCTTAAACATGAAGGGGAAAGGAGACATTTCTCAACTTCCACTTCGTGACATAACAGAACTATGTGTCCATCTCTCAAGGGGAAAATCTAAAACAGGAAAAGGGCCTAGAGATCCTTCTCTTATCAGGGCAAACAAATCTGAAACTGGATCAGTAAGTAGGGCAGAGATTGGCAATATGCTTGATGAATTCAAAACTGATATCTTAGGGAGCCTTAGTGAACAACTAGACACCCTTAAAATTCAAAACAAGCAGAAAGCAAAAACTGATGTTCTAGCCATCTTTTTTCTTAAATGTAGGAAGAAACATGCTTTAAGGGAATTTCCCTTGGATGCAAAAGTTGTAGAAACATGTATGATTTGCTCAGAGAATCATGAGACCAAGGATTGTCCTTCAATTCCCAGACTCAAAGTTATCTTTCAAGAAGATCCAAATTCAGTAGAATCTCTCTGTTTTGTTGCAAGAAGACCTTGGTAGGGGCAACAAACTCAAGGGTTTAAAAACCCTATGAATTCTCAACCCCCACCAAATTGGAATCCTTGGCAACAACCTTGGCCCCAACATCAAAATCCATATCATCCATGGGTACAAGGGATGCAAAATCCTTATGGGAGATTTGCTCAATTTTATCAATATCCTCCATCTTTTCAAAATCAATAAGCTCTACAACTTCCAAACCCAAATCCACAACTTTCATTTCCATTCCCACAACAACAACCTTCTCAGCAGAATCCAAATCCTCAACTCATGCTTCCATACCAAAAAAAGACAAATCAACTTCCAGCTCAGCCATTGCCAAATCCTAACAATAAAAATCCTCAAAATACTTACATGATAGAAGGACAGCAATTTCCTACCTATATGATTGTTCCTCTCAATGATGTACAACTCAGGTCTGGTAGAGTTTTAGAAAAACCTTCTATAGATGTCCAAGAGCAAGATACCTCTGAGGAGGACCCTCTTAAAGCCAATAAGGGTTCTGAGGAAACATCTCTTCAAAAATCGAACATTCAAAAAGAGACAGAAAATTTAACACCCACAACTCCTATAGTTGAGCAACCTGCATCTTCATCCACACCTCCTTTCCCTGAAAGATTACAAATTGATAAAGGGGTGGAAAAACAAATCTTGTTGCCTAACTATGATTTTCTAGATGAATTAAGGAATGTTTGTATCAAGATTCCCTTGCTACAAGCCATTCGAGAGATTCCTATTCTAGCAAAAACAATAAAGGAGTTGAGTCTCAAAAGACCAGGAAGGAAACTAAAGGACACAAAAAGAATCCACCTGGTAGGAAAAATTGCAGATATCATGATGGGAAAAATTACCATGCAGAAGTATGTAGATCCAGGTAGTCCAATTGTCAAGACACATATAAATGGGATAGAAATTCCAAACACATTGATTGACTTAGGGGTTGCTATCAACATTATGAGTAGACAGACTATGGACCAGCTAAAACTTCCTAACCTTCTTTTTACACCTACTTTACTGCAACTTGCAGATCGATCAATTATTAAACCGGATGGTGTATTAGAAGATATTTCAGTCTCCTTAGATTCTTGGGAATATCCAGTAGATTTTATGATTTTGACTCCCAAGAGTAATCTAGGAGGGCACCCACTCATCTTAGGAAGACCTTGGCTAGCCACGGCTGATGCTTTCATTAGTTGTAGATCTGGGGATATGTACATTTCTAATGGTAATTCGACAAAGAAATTCAATTTGTATCCTCCAGCAAAAGCAATCACAAAATTAGGAGACAATGAATGGGTTGATGATGAGGACATTATACAACCTGTCTTTACCATTTCGGAAATCAATGAGGATAGTCAAATTCTGAACACATTAGAAAATTTTGAGACATCTTCAGAATATGACCCCACACAATTTCAGTTGGAATCTGACATAGAATATTTATCATCAAGACAAATGTCTGTTTACTCTATGGAAGAGTTTGGTAGTTCTATCATTGAGATTTTTCCAGGAAAAACATTGAATATCAACAAAAATTTGGAAAAGTCACAACAGGAAGAACTAACCAAAATATTGCAAAAACATTCTACTGCATTTGCATGGGAGTATACTGATATGAAAGGTATTGATCCTAAGACTTGCATCCATCATATCTATATTGAGGAAAATAGTAGACCAATCAGACAACCTCAGAGAAGGATGAATCCAAACCTTAGGGAGATAGTGAAAGAAGAGCTCCAAAAACTACTCAATGTAAACTTCATTTATACAATTTCAGATAGCCGATGGGTTTCTCCTTTGGTTATAGTACCTAAAAAGAATGGTAAATGGAGGGTATACATTGATTACAGGGAATTGAACAAAGCAACTTTGAAGGATCACTTTCCTTTGCCTTTTATTGATCAGGTATTAGATACATTAGCAGGTAAAAAGTACTTTTCATTTTTGGATGGTTTTAATGGCTATAATCAAATTCAGGTAGCACCTGAAGATCAAGATAAGACCACATTTACTTGTCCATGGGGAACTTTTGCCTACCGAGTGCTTCCTTTTGGGTTATGTAATGCACCCACAACATTCCAAAGAGCAGTACTAGGAATTTTTTTTGATCTAATCCATGATTGTGTAGAGGTTTATATGGATGATTTTACAGTTTATGGTAATTCATTTGAAGAGGCATTAGAAAATTTGGAAAAAGTTCTTATAAGATGTAAAGAAACAAACCTTTCAGTAAGCCATGAAAAATGCTTTATGATGTTTACTGAAGGGATTGTTTTAGGACATCATATTTCAGGAGATGGGATTAAGGTTGATAGATCAAAAGTTGAAGTCATCTCCAAGTTGCCTATTCCAAATTGTCAAAAAGATGTTAGAAGTTTTCTAGGATTTACTGGTTACTATAGAATATTTATAGAAAACTTCACTAAAATTGCATCTCCACTCTTCAAATTGCTTACAAAATACTGTGAATTTAAATGGGATCCTAATTGTCAATCAGCTTTTGAAACTTTGAAAACAAGAATATCTGAAGCACCTATCTTGAGAGGACCAAATTGGAAACTCCCTTTCCATATTTCTACGGATGCTTCAGATACAGCTCTAGGAGTTGTGTTGGGTCAAAAAGATTTAATTCCTTATGCCATTTATTATACCAGTAAAAATTTGACTCCTACAGAGTTAAACTATACTGTGACTGAAAAAGAGTTTTTAGCTGTTGTTCATGCAATTAATAAGTTTAGACATTATATAACAGGCTATGAAACTTTTATTCATACTGATCATTCTGAAATTAGATATCTAATGAACAAACCTGTTACTAATGGCAGAGTGACAAGATGGATCTTACTTTTGCAGGAATTCAATATTACTGTGTTGGATAGACCAGGAAAAAAAAATACAGTAGCTGATTTCTTGTCTAGGATTCAGAATTTTAAAGAAGATTCTCCTGTAGAGGATAAGTTTCCTGATGAATACTTGTTTTCAGTAACTATTAAGACTCCTTGGTATGCAGATATTGCTAACTATTTGGTTACAGGGAAACTGCCTTCACATTTATTTCCAAGTGAAAAACGAAAAATTATTCAGGAGAGTTCAAAATATTCATGGATTTCTAACGAATTGTTTAAAACAGGGCCAAATCTTGTGATCAGAAGATGTGTCGGGGAAGATGAAATGCCTGATATTCTTAAGGCATGTCATGATGAACCATGCGGCGGACACTTTGCAGACAAAAGGACGGCCTATAAAATCCTCTCTTTAGGATATTATTGACCTTCCCTCTTCAAAGATGCAAAACAATATGTCAAAAGGTGTGACAGCTGCCAAAGAGTAGGGAAACCTACCCTTTCAAATGAAATGTCATTGCAACCACAGGTACTCATTGAACCCTTTGAAAAATGGGCTTTAGATTTCATAGGACCTATTAATCCACCATCTAAGCAAAAGAAGTATATATTGGTTTATACTGATTATGTTACTAAATGGGTAGAAGCCAAAGCATTAGTATCTGCTACTGAAAATTCAGTTGTTCATTTTCTTTATGAGGATATTTTTACTCACTTTGGTGTTCCAAGAGAAATTGTGACAGATCAAGGAAGCCAATTCACATCCAACTTGGTGGAGAAATTGATGGAAGAATACAAAATCAAGCACAAAAGATCTACTCCTTACCATCCACAAGCAAATGGTCAAGTGGAGTCCACAAACAAAGTTCTTGAAAGTATCATCACCAAAACTGTTCATCTACATAGAAGAGATTGGGCAGAAAGGCTTCCAGAAGCCTTGTGGGCCTACAGAACTACATGGAGGAATACAACAGGACATTCTCCCTATGAACTTGTTTATGGGAAAGAAGTTTTGCTCCCCATTGAGTTCCAAGTCAAGACCTTCAAGATAGCAGTTCAGTTGGGGATGGACTTATCAGAAGCCCAAAAGCATAGAATGGAGCAGTTGAATGAGCTAAATGAGATCAGACAAGAAGCAATTCTAAGAACTGATCTAGTTCAATATCAAAGAGCTAAATGGCATGACAAATATATCAAAGAGAAGAAGTTTCAAGAAGGAGATTGGGCATTGCTATTTGACTCCAAGTTTAAAGATTTCCAAGGAAAATTTCAGACTCATTGGCTTGGGCCATATGAGATTGACAAGATCTTTAGCAATGGAGCGGTAAGAATCAATACCATTGATGAATT
The DNA here is from genome assembly GCA_034641835.2 of Pinus albicaulis. Taxonomy (NCBI): domain Eukaryota; kingdom Viridiplantae; phylum Streptophyta; class Pinopsida; order Pinales; family Pinaceae; genus Pinus; species Pinus albicaulis. The sequence continues at coordinate 743,684,141 of CM076570.1, read as the reverse complement.
TCAAACTCCTCTTATTGTTAATGGCCACAGATTAAAGATCTATCATAAGCCACTCTCAAAAGAGGAATTTTTCAAAATGTTTCAAGATAATTTTGCAATAAGGCTAGTGAAGAAGAATCCTTCTTCTCCATCAGCCTAGCCTTTGTTCTTTTCAGTTTCAAGTTTAAAAAAAAAAGAAAAAAAAAAGTATAAGCCTGAAAACCAATCACTGATTGGCAGTCTTATACAGAAAATGTAGGGTGAAAATCAGGAACACCTGACACCCTATATTTTCCAAAAAAAATTCTCTCTCTCTCTTATTTCACAAGTTTTATGACAACCCACTCCATTTCATTCCATTTCATTACACTCCACTTCATTTCACTTTACTCCATTTCATCTATTTCATTTCATTTCATCAATAAAATTTTCTTTCATGACCATTTTCATTCAGACAGTTATCATCTATCCATCTCCATTTACCCAAATAATTGTTGTGTCAGTTTCCGCAGCTGACACCAGTTTCGGCAGCTAGAAGCAGTTTCTGCAGCCATCACTCTGTTTTTCAAAAATTTACAGTCAGATGTTATTTCCACAATCATGAATTCAAATCCAGGTATGAAGACATATTATGAAGACATGGGGCATTCAAATACATCAAGGAGGAGCAACTGATTGAAGACTAATGAAAAATGGCAAGAATTCCAAGGTATGAGTAAAAATTTATTTCAAATGGCATTCAAGCACATTTTTACATAGTTATAAACCATAGCTCCATTATATGCAATGATTGCGTTGATAACTCCGTAGCCATCCCACAATCTCTATACGATTCCCCCACAATCTTTGCATTCATTTCTAAACGGCCTCATAATCAAGCCTTCGGTCTTCATTAGTGTTCAGCTATACGTTGATACTCCACCTGTAGTTAAGAAACGTAGTTGATTTGACTACGGCTTCTCTTAGTCGCACAAAATCCGTAGCCGTTGCATAAACGTGCTTGCATCTACTCTGCAGCCACCCAATTTTAAATATTTCTGGATGCGTTTTACTCCTCCTATTGTTCTATTGATCTCAAGGCTGCATTTCCATCGTGCTCACGTAACCCTTCTCTGTTTCGCTTCACCCCATTTTGTTCTCTGTTACGCTACATTTCGCATACCCATTCTTTGATATCCGCTTACAGTCACTGGTCTCTTTCATCAACCATGCCCATTTCCGCTAATTCAGTCGTCTTACCTCCGTTGAACCCTCCTCACGCAGAAAAGTTTTAAAGAGCAGAAAGAAGGATGGGTCAGTTGTTGAGAACAGAACCAGAAGGACCTAAATTTATGGAAGGATACCTGCAAGTCAGAGATATATTGAAAAAGGAAAAGTGGCTTCGGTTTATTCAAAAGTTTAAAGGCTACCATAAAGAGGTGACAAAAGCTTTTGCAAGGTCTTTCAATGGTCTGGAGGTAGAAATTGGGGACCTCAAATTTACGGTGAATGAGGCATCCATAGCAGCTGCTACAGGACTCCCTCAAGAAGGTGAACGCTGGTTCAAGAACAAGAGCATTAGTGATGAAGCCTGGAGAGTGATCCTGCGTAACCCAGGTATGGATGTTACCATTTTTAAAAGGGGAATTCATGTTCATGCTTTAAAAGAAGAGTGGGCCGGTCTACTGTTGGTCATTCAAAAGTTTATCACCTGTGAGGGACGTTTTGGGTCAATGTACATGTATCATACCCGAATGTTGATGAATTTCCTAGACAACCAGACCCTCAATTTGCCATACTTTTTATTAAATAGTTTGAAAAATATGTCTGTAGCCGTCCAAAAGCATCTGGGGGATGTAGAACCACATTTGTATCACCATGGTCTTGTGAAAATTTTGATTGAAAAATAGTTAAAAGAGAAAAAGGACACATGGGAACAGTTTTTAATTAGGAATTTCTTTGAAGAACCCCAAGAAACTCCTGAAGGCAGTACACCAAAAAGAAGGAGAACAAGTGATAAAACTCAAAGTACTCCTACTAACACAGTTGAAAGAACTAGTAGAGAGGAAAGACTGTCTAAAAGGAAGAAGGAAAAGACTAAAGAGAGAAAAAGCATTGAGGCTATGCATCAAACCCCTTCTTCAGAAGAAGACCATCAAATATTGTCTGAGAGACTAGTTCACCTTTAGGAACAGTCAGCTATGGCTAAAAAGAGAGGAAAAGAAAAACAAAAGGAAAAAGACAGTAGTCCACAGTATGTAAGAAGAAGCAGCAGGCTTAAAGGAAAGTGGAGGAAAGTACAAACAAAAGGACCCCATTTTATTGATTTGGGAGAAGGAACACCTGAACAAACTCCAGTTGGCCATAGTCCATCTCATTCTCAGCCAGACATTGAACATAGTCCATCTCATTCTCAGCCAGACGTTGAACATACTCCACCGCATTCTCAGTCAAATGTTGAAACTAGTCCTCAAGATGTTGACATGAGTCCTTTTCAGCCAGATTTTGAAGACAATTCTCCTCCATAGTATTTTGGGGACAGCCCAAGGAAAACGACACCTGAGATAGTCCAAAGCAGCAAGAGGTGTACGATTACATAGAATCCTTAGAAAGGACAGCCACGGGCCCCAGCGCTTCATCCACTCAGCCTCACACAGCACAAGAAGCTCTAGTCCAATCATTGAAACAAGAAGTCTTTGAGTTGGAGGTTTTAAATAGACACATTAAAAATGAAAATGAGGCATTAAAGGAACAAAGAAAATTGGACAAGATCATTCATGACAATACCGTGCTACATCTGGGACTGTGGCAGAAAAAGAACAGGAAATTGAAGAAGAAATGCCAGAAGATAAGTAGAGCACTGATTAATCTTAAATTCAGATGCTTAATGAAGAAGCCCAAGATGTTAGCAGCACCAAGGAAGAGGAGAAGAGGACTGGATGTACTGGTAGAGGTATCAAGGCATATGAATTGAAGAAGGATTATCAAAATTTTGGTTGCATGAGGACATGCAACACCTTCACAGTAGGGGTATGTTGAGTCCCAAACTTGCATCTTTCTTATACACCTTTCTAGACCTTTTCCATTCACCTGGACCTTCTAAGTTATCAATATCATTGAATATTAATCATAAAATAGCATTTAAAATGGTTTTTAACTATGTTTTGTGTCTGCTATTTGAATTAGATTTTTGCTCAATAAGCTGCGGAATCTTGTCACTTTCCGCAGCTGCTACAACTTTCCACAGCCATTTTGTTAAAGTCTATATTGCAGGTGTCTTCAGGAAAATCGAGCCACATGGGCAAGTTGGAAATGACATGGACATGGATCGAGTCCTAGTGGCTCAGTCGAATTCACCTAAGAAGGCTGTGGTCAAAGGTAGCCAAGTGGTGGTCAACCGAAGAGTCCCACGGTGACAGAACTCTGTTTTTCATCATGTGAAGACTTGCGTGGCCATTTCTAAATCACGGGAGACATATCAACACCTGTAAACGGCTCCATAAGCCGAATCCAACAGCCACTTTCCATAGATTTAATCTTCATGGCAGCCATGATGCTAGATTTCTGGATGTGGTTGTTCACGTGTCTTCTATCAACGCAGACTTTAGGGAATTAGTTATATCACCCTCTATTATAAATAATGTGTTCTCATACGCATAATAGTTAGCTCTGTAATGTAATTGCGTTGCCACTGTGCTGTGACATTATTTCTCTGTTATGACCGCATTTTGAATATATAAGAAGACTCTGTTCATAAGCATAATTTGTGTTTGATAGCTGCTTACCGAGGATTGTGCAGAGGGCCCCTGCACATGCCAAGGTTTTGTGTATTACTGTACAGTTTCATGCTTCATTTCCTTACGTTCATTGTGCCATAATAATTCATGTGTATATATATTGCATCTTTCATGCTTTACGTTTTACTTCTGTCCATAATCTTTTATGCTTTATATTGTTGTTAACTGATCAGTGTTTTTGTTCCAGATTACAATAGGTAGCCCGGGTATTTGCACATCATTTTATAATGACTAATGACATGGAATCAATCTTGTCCTTCTGCTAATTTATTTTTTTTCTCTTAGTTTTTAACTCCAGCACTGCTTTATTCATTTCAGTTTTGTACATTTGCTTTACTAGTTAGATTAGATATTAAGCTGCTCATTTCATTATCAGTTACCTCCGAAAGCCATAGCGAGACTAATGGTGAGGGATTGCAGTATGAATGTGTAGTTTGATGTTAGTTTATTTTTCTGCAAGTCAGATATTAAATTGCTCATGTCATTATCAGTTACCTCCGAAAGCCATAGCGAGACTAATGGTGATGGATTGAAGTATGAGTGTGTAATTTGATATTAGTTTATTTTTCTGCAAATTAGATATCAGATTGCTCAAGTTGTTTATGATTACCTCCGAAAGCCATAGCGAGACTAATGGTGAGGGGTCAGAATATGAGTTGATGTAATTTGATTTTAGTTTTACTTTGCTTGCAATCTTTGGATTTCTTTGAGTACAATTTCTTTTGTGTTTAGACAGCAGCAAGGATAATGGTTTTCATGATCAATAGTTCACTGTTTGTTTAACTAGAATAGTGGCACATTTTCATTTTCTTTTAGAAATTAATTTTATCATTGTATGTTTCAAAATCCTTTTTAAGTTTGAAGTTTGGGAAATCATTATAAAGGGCATCATTGCCTTGAACATTCATAACCATACTTGTCTTTTAGAATTTCCATCTCACATTAGGAAACCAACCAAGATAAATAAAAAAACCCAAAAACGACAAAAAGTAAGAGATAGGTTATCTTGCACATATAGTGCGCCACACTTCATCAGCTTACGAATCCCGGATTGAAAAATTAATGTAGAAATTTAGGACACACTAAATTGACCAAACACCCACCATTGTCTCTTTTAGTTTTTTAGTTTCGCCACAACTTACTATTTATAGCAATTTTTCAGGTCTTGAACTTCCGGAGCTGTTTTGAGGCCCTAAACGACGTTTTTTGGGCATTCCGCCTCCCGGTAAAAATAATTTTATTCCAAAATTGATATTTGGAGTTAGTAGTTTTAGTCCTCAGATAGATCTTTCTAACGATGTATCATGTGCCTCAAACGGAGATTGTATGCCAAAGTTACGACCCCGAGAAGTTGAAACACCAATTTACCCAAACGAGGCCCATATTTTTGGTGCTTCATCTCGTAGGGTTAGGTTTTTGGATGTTTAGGGTTTTCGATTGTTTTTCTATAATAAATAGGCTCTCAAGCCTCATTGGAACATAGTTCAAAGGCCTGTAGCTGCCACATCTCTTCTTAGAGATAAGCTACCAGCGCCCTAGCTAGTTTATTTCCATTATGTCTGTAAGCAAATTTCAGTTCTTTGATATTAATGAAATGGAGTGTTATTTCCACTGCATCTTTGTATTTATGGTTATTTGTGTATTCTTTTGTGTTCGTGCATAAATCCAGATCACTTGTACCAGATTTTGGTTGATGGTAAGCTCTTGATTATCGTACTTTATGTTGATGATCTAATTTTGGCAGGTGATGAGCAACCGATAACTTCATGCAAGGAGGATCTTTCAAGGGAGTTTGAAATGAAGGACATGGGACTCCTTCACTATTTCCTTGGTTTGGAAATATGGCAACGAGATGGTGAAATTTTTGTTTCTCAAGGCAAGTATGCCAAAGGGATTCTGGGTAAGTTTCAACTGGAGAGCTGTAAACCCATGAATACTCCTCTTCCAGGTAATTGGAGGAAAGAGGATGCTACTTCAAGAGAAGTACTGGACGCTACTATCTACAGGAAAATAGTGGGTTCACTGATGTACTTGGTGAACACTAGACCAGACATCTGCTACGCAGTTATCCAGCTGATTCAAGTTATGGTTAAGTTGACCAAGCTCTTTTGGAAGGCGGGGAAGCATGTGTTGAGATATATCAGGGGAAATATAGAGTATAGATTATGGTACAGATGGATAGATGGAGTTAATCTTCAAGGCTTCACGGATGCAGATTGGGCAGGAAGTCCATTAGACAGAAATAACACATCATGAGGGATCTTCAGCATAGGATCAACAACAGTTTCTTGGTACAGTAGGAAGAAGTGATCTGTGGCACTCATTTCAGTCGAGGCAGAGTACATGGCAGCAATTCAGGTTGCATGTGAGGCCATCTGGATGAGAAAGATCTTGTTTGGTTTGTTTGGTTCTTAGATGGATCCGACGGTGATACATTGTGATAACTGGAGTTGCATTAAACTCTCGGTTAATCCAGTATTCCATGATAGGTCCAAGAACATAGACATATGGTACCACCATCTCAGATATTGTGTTCAGAGATGCATTATGTTACTTCAGTACATTCCCACGGAAGATTAGGATGCAACTATTCTGCCGAAGGTGCTCGCCAGGAGAAAATTTGAATACCATAGAGGTAGGATCGGGGTGGCAGATAATCCCTTTCTTGTTGAGAGGGAGTGTTGAAAGTCCAAGAAGAAATTGCAGCACACACACTAGTGTGGGACCAACAGGTCCTAGCGACACATTAGTGTGAAGGCCAATTTAATTAATTAAATTGGTGCCATTTCTAATTTAATTTTCCCTTTATTAAATTGGACAATAAAATGTAATCTTATCTCATGATCACTTGTAATAGTTAACTGAGTGTGATAGACTCAATTAGCTCATGTATTTCGAGTTGAGGGTGGTTGGTGAGGCATGGAGAGTAATTCTATTAGTTATGGTGTTTGAATTGTAGTTGGTGCATTAGTTTAATGCATGAATAATCAGTTAAATCAATTAGGTGAGTTAGAGTCAATTGAACTAGTTGTAATTGTTTGTTGCACTAGTGAGAGATCAAGTGAATTAAATATTATTTAATTCACAATCAATGATCTGCCATGCAACTGATGATTTACTATTAATAGCTGCATGCATGTCAGTTTGAGTGGAGACCCAGTTGAGACAAAGGTTAAAGGGATGTTAAGTATTAGTTGTGTGATTAGTAGGTTTCCCGCATGAAACCAGAAATCCATTGGATTTCCCATGATCCTTGCACATTTTTGGAAGGCTGAAATTCCTAAAGAATAGGGATTGCATTCCACATGAATTGTGAAATAAAGGCAGGTTTTTTAGAGGCCGAGAATTGGCTAAGTGTTGGTCGATTTTGTCTAGGATTGTGTGAGACAGTTGTGAGAGTGTGGGAGACTCTTGTGAGAAGAGTGCATTGTAATTGTTTCATGATTCCATGGTGAATATACAATAGAAGATAGAGGGGTTTAGAGTAGCGAGCTTTCCTCGGGAAATTATCTAATGTGTTGTGGCTTGATTTGATTCTTCCTTTACTTGTTGTGATTGGTGATAGTGTTTAATTTCCACAATTGACTTGTATAAGGATTCAATATCTAGCTTTAGTACATTGTTTGATCGGATTGAATCCATTGATATACATATGTTTGTATAATTTATACAATATAAGCTTTAACAATGTTGGTGTCCATGATACATTCCATACTTTTTTTAGCGATGAAGTCTTGGATAATGTTGCAGACAATGAATCTTATTCAATCACTGATGGTTTTTTGGTTATCACCAAGTCAGGATCACAGAAGAGGACAAGAGGAAAACTATGTTTACGATTGAATGGGGTTCTTATTCTTACAATTTCATGCCTTTCGATTTGAAGAATTCTCCTGTTGTATTTTCAAGGGTTGTGATCGCTTCCTTTTGAGACTATATTCATAATTTTCTTGAGGTTTACATGGATTTTTGGACAACATATAGTCTGTAGAAGAAGAATTCTAGTTTTCTCAGAGTAATGTTTGATAGATGCAAGCAACTTCAAATCTCTCTAAATTTGAATAATTGCATTTTGTTGTCCATTTTGGAAAATTGTTGGACCACATAGTGTGCATGGAAAGGGTATGTGTGGGCCCTGCCAAATTTTTGGTAATACTGAATATGCCACCACCAACTATTTTCAAGCAGTTGTGGTCAACTCTAGGACACACAAGATACTATCACGAGGTCATACGGAATTATGCTTTAATTGCTGCACCTTTGGAGAAGTTTTTAAAGAATCCTGAATGGTTTTTTTATTCTGTTGAATATGATTATGCATTTGACACCCCTAAAAGCGAAACTTTCATCTGCACCCATCTTGGTTTATCCCATTGGAATAAATAATTCCATGTTCACATAGATGCATCTGGGATTGCATTGGGAGCTATTTTGACACAACTGGGAGGAGGTAAGTTGTATCATCACATTTATTTTTCTAGTATAAAACTTTCTACTGTGGATTATAATTACACAACCACGGAAAGGGAAGCTCTTGCTATGGTGTACTTTCTTCAGAAGTTACAACATTATTTGTTGGGAGGTCCATTTATTTTTTTCACATATCATTTGTCTTTAAAGTACTTAGTTAATAAACCTATACTAGAAGGGAGAATGTGTCATAGAATTATGTTATTTCAAGAATTTACCTTTGAATTCATTGTTAATCCAAGACAATTGAATTTCGGTCCACGTCATTTATCTCGCATAAAATCAGGAGAATCAAGAGGCTCAATTGATGATTAGTTGTCTGATGCACATTTATTTAAAATTGAAGCAGTTCCAGGTTATTTGGAGGATATTTCATTGTTTCTTGCAACAGGAAAATTCCTTGATGATTATACATCCACTCAAAACCAGAATATTATTGTTCGTGCTATGGATTATCAATTGATTGTGGGAGAAATATATAAAATTAGGCCCGATCACATTCTACAAATATGTGTATTGGATCACAAAAGTGATGGCGTTCTATGGTAATTCCATGTGGGAGTTGCAAGAGGCCATGTCAAAGGAAAATATATTGCTCGAAAAGTGTTACAAGATGGCCTCTAGTAGCCAAAATTATTCAAGTATGCGAACGAATATGCAAAGAAGTGTGATATTTTCCAACGGGTTGGTCGACCGTCTCGATGGGATGAACTAGCTTTGCATTCGGTTAGGGAACTTGGAGCATTTGAAAAATGGTAGTTGATTTCATTGAACCGATCGATCCACCTGCTCGCCATTCGCATGCCAGGTATATCATTACCGCAACAAATTACCGAACATGTTGAGTAGAAGATACTCTTTTTAATGATTGCACTGTTGATACCGTTGAAAGCTTCATCTTTGATAACTTCATTAATAGGTTTGGTTGTCCTAGAAGCCTTACTAGTGATCATGGTTCTCACCTCATTGAGACGGTTCGGTAGCTAATACAAAATTTTATGATACAACATCATAAGAGAATCCCTTATCACCCGCAAGCAAATGGAACTATTGAAGATTTTAATAAAATATTGGAGAAGGGTCTTACCAAAAAAATTTTAGCGAATAAGGATTACTCGAATGAAAGGATTCCAACAATTTTATGGTATTATCACACTATAGCTAAGTTTTTGCATAATTATACACCATTTCAATTAGGTTATGGTAGAGAAGTAGTGGTTCCAACAGAATTTATAGTCCCTAATCTCTTTCCTCATGCTACTAGGATGTTAGAAAATGAGTCTATCCCTGAGTGATTGTAGGATTTGTAGAAAATAGATGAACAATGGTTCCTTGCATATTTCCATCATGTTTTTGAAAATGAAAGGAAAAATACTTGGCATGAAAATAACATCAAGAAGAAGTCATTTTCAGTTGGAGATCGAGTACTAATTTACGAAAAAAAATATCTGAAGCATCTTGATAAGCTACAAATGCATTGGCTTGGCTCGTTTTACGTTGTAGAGATTTGAGATTCGGGATTTTTCAAGCTTGCTTAGTTGGAGGGTATCCTTTTTCCTAGTTGGGCGAATGACGCATGCCTAAATCCCTACTTTGGTTCATGAACTTAATTTTTGGAATGCTCTCTGAAAAGGGTGTATTAGTTAGATTTTTATGTTAGGATAGTTGCATCAATTTTCATTGGAGTCCGTTTTGTTCTATCAGTTGCATCAGTTTTGGTAAGAATTTGTCTCTTTAGTCAATTGTGTCAATAAATCCTCTTAATTGTGAGCAACCACAAGTCATTGTGGTCAAGAAGGTTTCATTGTGTCCAACATGTCATTTCATTAGTCTTAAATTCTTGTCTTTTCGGTCATTAAGTCTATTCTTTTCACAATCGTTAGCAATCTGATTTGATATTATTTTTGTAGGATTTTTAGTTAATTCTAGATTTTGTTAGTTATTCATTTAAGTCTTCTGAGGAAGTTGATTTATTTTATTCATGATTGTGGTGGATTTTGGGTTGTAGCAAATTCATTAGGAGTAAATTTATGGGATAATGGAGCAGTTGTTTCAAACATTCATCGAACGTTTCTATATAACCCCAATTTTTTTTCATTTCCATGTCATTCCACCTGTGAGTTTCTTGAGTATTTCATCCTAGCTCCCGTGTCATTTACCTTTTTTCATGTTGTCAACCTCTCGTTACCATTTTCTACATTCCTCATTCTAATTCCATGGGTCGTGCTTCAAATCTTGTTGTCTCTCTCGATCCATTTGATTCTCGTATCCATACCACTTATGATCTATTGTGGAAGTATGATAAATCTTCCCTAGTCAATATTGATTTGTCATATCATGTTTTGTTTCCTACGCTTCATTCTAAAGTCTTCATCTAGCCCAATACACAACCTTGTGCTTTCACAAACTATAAAATCAAACCTCAATTCTTCCTGCTGAAATTTTCATCCTTGTTCATTTTGCATGATTTACCTATTTTTGGCACCACATGGGAATTGATGCCCTGCAAAAAATTTCTCATAAGTTGACTCCATGGTGAATCCATGTGGTTAGAATAGGAGTATCCAATCCATGTGCATGATATTCATAATCTTACATGACTCTCTTCCTACGAATTTGATGTCTTAAAAGCCTTTCAAAGTGTTTCTAAGTGGGGCAAGAAAACCAAAGATAATAATTTTCACACGAAGTATGGCACACAACAAAAGGGTCGAGGAGATGAAATTGAGTTGATCAACAATGAGCTGGTCAAATTTTTTTGCTATATCATTTCCATAAAACTTATGTTCCCTACACCAAGGGGGAATGTTTTCTCGGCATCATCTCTGTTGTTGAGGCTGTAAGAGGGGAACAACTTAATTGGTCTATTCAATTTCTCAATGCACTCTTTGCAGCCTACGAGGACGTCTACATGAGGGAAATTTACTTTATCTTTGGATACCTGGTCATTCCTCTTGCCATGATGAAAAGGTGCCCTCTACAAGGTCGAGATCTTGTTCAAGTAGTCGATGATGAGTTGTTGGCCTATGCCTATGCTCCTTGGTAAGCCACTAAAGATCCAACCAATAGAGATTTCAATGAGCATATCTTCGAGCAGTGGTACAAAAATATGGTTGTTTTCACTTATCATGTTTCCAGGGTGCTTCTTCCGTTACTCGATCGGTATTCTCGATAGATGTTGTTTGGTGTTAGCCAGAATAATACTTATGTTCTCCCAACATTTTCAATCCCGCAATTTTTTCTATGCGCAAATTGTGTTATTATTTGAATGAGACTACTTTCCACTCTGAGGTTCTTTCATGGGCAAGAATAACTGATATGTAGAAATATGGGGAAGTTATATATTCGTTTGATGTAATGCAACAAAAGGACTTTATCGATGATGCTCCATCATCATCTAGTAAGCTCTTTGTCGATACTAATGAAGACCTACAACTGTTTATGAAGAAGGTTTATTAGTGTATTTATTCTGCGCAAATGACTTGGTTGAAGGTAGGATATTTAGTTCATAAAGCCACTAATATCAATTTTTTTTCCCCTGTGTATGTTGCTTCCACTCTTCCTTTATTTACCAACCCCACACCACTTTCCCCTCGGTAGCCCCGCAAATATACCAAACCCTCCATGTTCATCTTGATTGATATCATGGACATTGGTGTTGCTACTACTACTCAGCCTACCATTCCCATTACAGAAGAACAACCCCAATCATCCCATACTTCCCCAAATTATTCACCTAAGACCTCTGAAGAAACCATCTTTGACTTCCCTGACTCTGATATCGTCCTTGATGAGACTACCGAAATGGAAATTGAATTAGTCTTCATCAATCCTATTGTTCCACCTATGTCTGCTACCCCTCCTCCAGCTCCATCGTTGCCAGTTGCAGAACCTTTTGTTCCGACGTCTTTTTTTCCTTCGTCACTGCCCAGTTCAATCCTTTCCCCTGAGCAGGTCACTACCTTTATTAATGACCTTGAAAACTACCACCAAGTTCCCTCTCTCGTTGCATAATAGTAGGACATAGTTCCTATTTTTTCGACACCTATTATTGCAAGAATCCACGAAGATATTCATAAGGAACACATCTAGGATCATGAGTCCTCTCCAAAAGGTTAGTAAAAAAAATTAGTTTCTAGTGGACAACCCCTACAAGCTATATTTCCACTATTGGATACCCTTTCAGCAGACGATCTCCAGGCATGCTTTAGTCCTCAACTATTTTAGTTTATTCGGGCCTCCGTTACTCAAATAGAATATTTCTTAGTTAATTTTGAATCAATATACACATAACTCTCAACCACTTGTGAACAACATCAAAAACAACTTTTTCTAGTCACAAGCGAGTCTGATCGGATCAGAGAAGAAAATGAGAAACTAGAACAACAAGTTTCATATTTGACAACAAAATTTTAGTCCATGTGGCCCACACAATAGTTGTGAAGAATAAAGAATTATAGGATGTTGTAGTAATATTTCCTAGGCACTCCCTTATGTGTCTATCTACTATCGCGAGAAGATTTCTCAGGAGATCGTTGCAACATCATCAGTGAAATAGAGTCTCCAACACTTCATGAATGACTTCAATTTAATTTTCATTCAAGTCTCAGACTGGAATGGTGTCCTCGCTATCCTTCTATCCACTCAGGGAAAATGTTAAGCAACTATTTGATCAGGCTATGAATACTCTTGACTTGGAACAACAGAATGATATTTTCACCTAAGTCGATGCGTTATATGCTCAAATAAATCATATTGAAGAAGTGTCATAAGCCACCAAGAAAGTACTCTAGGACCTTCATCCCCCTGCATAACAACAATTTGTCATTATGAAGACACTTAATTCAAATGCCAACAACTAACTTTAGGAGGTCATCCAGTCCCAACCAATAGAACTGAATGTTGAGACTACAAAATATATTTTGGGAAAACTCTCTGCCATTTTAGAAACATGGAATACTGTTGTTTTTGCATATACAAGTTTTAAGGATGATGTGTTGTAATTAGTGCTAGATTTTGGTCCTTCGTTTGAGGGAGAAAAAAATGAAAGTGGAGAAGCACAAACAGATCAAGGAACATATGCATCAACGAAAAATTAACTCGAGAGCGAGTCAATAGATAATGGATAGGGCCTATTGGGTCCTTCATTTTTTGGAGATATTTTGCAAACATGCTCACAAAATAGTTGCAGAGGAATAATGGATAGATCCATTAGAAGCAGATCACTGAAAAAATAAGTACGATAGGGAAGTAAACATTGGGACTCGAGTAGTTGAAAAATAAGGAAAAAAACACATGCGAAAGTGGGAAAGGCTCATTCAAATTTGAAAGAATAAAGAAGGAAAGATACAAAGGCTCCACGATTTTTTCGAAATGTACTAGATCAAAGGAAATATTAAGGAACATGTGCGAGGATTAGATCAAGTGAGAGAGCTTATAAAAAAAATGCAGAGGTACAAATCGAGCATTAATAGATGGATCTCAATCTACATATTTTCCCTCGAACTATTCCCTACTATTGTTTTGCATGTAGAGTTTGGAGTCTGCATAGAGCTTTGAATCCCATATATGAATTGTAATGTTCAACACAATATGATCTTAGTGGAGAAATCGTGCAAGCTTGTATGGGTTTGAATGTAATCGTTGGGCTATGATAATAATAAAAGGAATTTTGAGACTATATTGTGTTGAGTGATTTAACGTTTGCGTGCCTCCTTTAAATTTTTGTTTCGTATGAATTTATGAATCATTATATTTTATTTTGTAAATGGTTGTTTCAGTAGTGACATGGTTTTGTAGGTTAGTAAGATGGATTATCGATAATATATATGTAATCTTTTTTTTCCCCCCCCCCCCCCCCCTCAGGGTGGCTGTGAGAGTGGCATCTCAGCTGAACTATGACCATTTCCTTTGTGGAAAACTCAGACTGAAGCCTGAGTCTTCATTATTCCAAATTTTCCACCAACAAATGATTCTGTTGTTGGGACCCTAAAATTACAAGAGGGGTCTAGATCATGGTATCTAGAATTATTGGCGGAGGTATTCAGGACTAGTGGCATGAGAAGGTTGACCATTTTATTCTACAACAGGCTCAACTGAGACAAAATAGTTTGGACTAGGTTAAGGAATAATTCTTTTATGCTAAACCTACTTGTGACTAATACAAAATATTTTGGTGCAAGTTCCTTGAAGACTTACATAATTTGTTAAGGTGGTTGTAAGTCAAAGCAGAAGTTGGAAGTCACCCTGGGCTCCATATAGACTAGTTAGCATTGATTAGGGCAAGGATAGTTGACGAGTGGCGAGAAAGGAAGTTGCGAGGATAACATCCATTAGTAGAGGTAGAGATAGAGGAAGCAAACACATAAATTAAAGAGGTAGAGATAATCATCAAGTAGAAGGAAGAACTACACCAAAATAGTTAAGATAATCAAATTAGCCTATACACTTTCAGAATCAGAGGGGGAGAGGCAGAATATGGATGGAAAAATCTAAGGTGTAATTTTATTAATGAAAAAAAATATGGACACTATGAAAGCGAGTGTAGAAAGAAATAGTCAGATCTAAATTGTGTCTCCAAAATTGAATAAGGGACATATGAATCAATGTTGATCTCATGTTAGATAATTGAAAAAAGATCAAAATAACAATCTTTAGTTTCCCGATAGTGGTTGCAACAATCACATGATAGGTAACGAGAAGTTATTTTCTAGTATTGATAACTCTGTTTAATATGAAATTACTTTAGGAGATGACTATCATGTCAAGGTCATAGGCAAAGGTGTCATGTCTTCTCGGACTATGAAAAATGAGAAGAAAAATATTTATGATGTCTTTTATGTACAAAATCTTAAAGTAAAACTTGTTAAATACTGGACAGTTGATTCAACATGGTTATGATGCCACATTCAAAGAATCCACATGCACAATATTAGATAAATCCCCTCGTAAAAGACTTTTTGCAAAATTCCAAATGATAGAGAATAGAATGTTCCCATTGAATCTAAAAATTAGAATTGAATGTAATATGTCTTAAGAATAGATGAGACTTGGTTGTGGCATCTTAGGTATGACCAACTACAATTTGATTTTCCATATTGGCGTTAGTTTGGTAAGATTGATGAAGGAAATCCTAGTCATTTTGACCATATAAAATATAGAGTTAAAAGTGGAAATGAAACTGGCATATAAGATTGCTCACTTCATTAAGAATTAAAGGCATGGATATTTTGTTAGCTAGAAAGATAGACCTAAGAAGAGAAAAAATGGGAAAGGAATGAAGTATTATGGTAATATGAAAGCAAGATTCAATAATTTGAGAAGTAGAAACTTGGAACACTTAGACAAGTGATGGCTAAATGTTTATTGAGATGACAACAAGTTTAGAGAAGGACGTAAAATATTTTCATATGGAAGAAAATAGAATCCATTCCTAGTAGACAATAAAGCTTTTCACAAAATAATGCAATTCTAGAAATTTCATGCTTTGAAAATAATGAGTGTAGTAGTCCATCATTCCATATTTTACTTATACAATGAGAAAATAAATAAAAATATTGAGATAAATTTTATATTCATAGCATCTTTCACTTATATAAATGAGTGAATAAAAATATTTAGATAAATCATTCCATCTTTTACTTATAATTAATGAGAAAATAAATAAGAATATTGAGATAAATTTTATATTCATAGCATCTTTCCATTGTTTTTCTATAATAAATAGGCCCTCAAGCCTCATTGTAACTCAGTTTAGAGGCCTGTAGCCGCCACATCTCTTCTCAGAGATAGCTACCAACACCCTACCTAGTTTTATTTCCTTTCTGTCTATAAGCAAATTTCAGTTCTTTGATATTAATGAAATGAAGTGTTATTTCCACTGCATCTTTGTATTTATGGTTATATGTTTATTCTGTTGCATTCCTGCATAAATCCGGATCAAAAATGGAAATTGAATTGGTCTTCGTCAATCCAATTGTTCCACCTATGTCTGCTACCCCTCCTCCAGCTTCATCTTTTCCAGTTGCAGAACCTTCTATTCCCACATCTTTTGTTCCTTCGTCACTGCCTAGTTCAACCCTTTCCCTGAACAGGTCACTACCTTTGTTAGTGAGCTTTAAAAGTACCACCAACTCCCCTCTCTCGTTGCATAATAGTAGGACATATTTCCTATTTTTTTGACACCTATTATTGCAAGAATCCACAAAGATATTCATAAGGAGCACATCTAGGATCATGAGTCCTCTCCAAAAGGTCAGTCAGAAAAATTAGTTTCTAGTGGACAACCCCTACAGGCTATATTTCCACTATTAAATACCCTTTCAACAGATGATCTCCAGGCATGCTTCAGTCCTCAACTATTTTATTTTATTCGGGCCTTCGTTACTCAACTAGAATATTTCTTAATTCATTTTGAATCAAGATTCACATAACTCTCAACCACTTGTGAACAACATCAACAACAACTTTTTCTAGTCAGAAGCAAGTCTGATTGGATCAGAGAAGAAAATGAGAAACTAGAACAACAAGTTTCATATTTGACAACAAAATTTTAGTCCATGTGGCCCACACAATGGTTGTGAAGAATAAAGAATTGTAGGATGTTGTAGTAATATTTCTTAGGCACTCCCTTATGTGTCTATCCACTATCGCGAGCAGATTTCTCAGGAGATCGTTGCAACATCATCAGTGAAATAGAGTATCCAACACTTCATGAATGACTTCAATTTCATTTTCAGTCAAGTCTCAGATTGGAATGGTGTCCTCTCTATCCTTCTATCCACTCAGGGAAAATGTTGAGCAACTGTTTGATTAGGCTATGAATACACTTGACTTGGAACAACAGAATGATATTCTCACGTAATCCGATTTGTTATATGCTCAAATAAATCATATTGAAGAAGTGTCATAAGCCACCAAGAAAGTACTCTAGGACCTTCATCCCCCTGCATAACAATAGTTTGTCACTATGAAGACTCTTAATTAAAATGCCAACAACTAACTTTAGGAGGTCATCCAGTCCCAACCAGTAGAACTCAACGCCAAGACTACAAAATAGATTTTGGGAAAAGTCTCCGCCATTTTAGAAACATGGAATACTATTGTTTTTGCATATACAAGTTTTAAGGATGATGTGTTGCAATTAGTACCAGATTTTGGCCCTTCATTTGAGGGAGAAAAAAATGCAAGCGGAGAAGCACAAACAGATCAAGAACCATATGCATCATTTGACTCGAGGGCAAGTCAATAGATAATGGACAGGGCCTATTGGGTCCTTCATTTTTTGGAGGTATTTTGAAAACATGCTCACAAAATAGCTGCAGAGGAATAATGGATAGATAATTGGAAGCAGATCACTGAAAAAATAAGTACGACAGGGAAGTAAATGTTGGGACTCGAGAAGCTGAAAAATAAAGAAAAAACACATGCGAAAGTGGGAAAGGCTCATTCAAATTTGAAAGAAATAAGAAGGAAAGATACAAAGGCACCATAATTTTGTCAAAATGGACTAGATCAAAGGCGAGATTAAGGAACATGTGCGAGGATTAGATCAAGCGAGTGAGCCTATAAAAAAAATGCAGAGGTACAAATCGAGCATTAATAGATGGATCTCTCAATCTACATGTTTTCCCTCAAACTATTCCCCACTATTGTTTTGCATGTAGAGTTTGGAGTCTGAATAGAGCTTTGAATCCCATATATGAATTGTAATGTTCAACGCAATATGATCTTAGCAGAGAAATCGTGCAAGATTGTATGGGTTTGAATGTAATGGTTGGGCTATGATAATAATAAATGAATTTTGAGACTATATTGCGTTGAGTGATTTAATTTCTGCATGCCTCCTTTAAATTTTTGTTTCGTATGAATTTATGAATCATATTATTTTATTTCATAAGTGGTTGTTTCAGTAGTGATATGGTTTTGTAGGTTAGTAATATGGTTAACTTCACAAGTAATATAACAATAACTTTAATCTTTTTCCATTGATATGGATCCCTTATTTCTTTATTGGTTCTGGCTTGCCTCAGATGAGAAGCTCCTTTTGAAAACTAGGAGTGAAAATTCCTACAGAAAGCTAGACTACGATGACTCCCTTTATTGGCAAACTCAGATTGAAGCTTGAGTCTTCATTATTCCAATTTTTCCCCTAAAATTACAAGAGGGATCTAGATCATGGTATCTAGAATTCTTGGCGGAGGTATTCAGGACTAGTGGCATGAGAAGGTTGACCATTTTATTCTACAACAGGCTCAATTGAGACAAAACAGTTTGGGCCTGGTTAAGGAATAATTCTTTTATGCTAAACCTACTTGTGACTAATACAAAATATTTTGGTGCAAGTTCCTTGAAGACTTACATAATATGTTAAGGTGGTTGTAAGTCAAAGCAGGAGTTGGAAGTCGCCTTGGGCTCTTTACAGACTAGTTAATATTGATTAGGGCAAGGATAGTTGACGAGTGGCGAGAAAGGAAGTTGCGAGGATAACATCCATTAGTAGAGGTAGAGATAGAGGAAGAAAGCACATAAATCAAAGAGGTAGAGATAATCATTGAGTAGAAGGAAGAACTACACCAAAATAGTCAAGATAATCAAATTAGCCTAGACACTTTCAGAATCAAAGGGGGAGAGGTAGAATATGGATGAAAAAATCTAAGGTGTAATTTTATTAATGCAAAAAAATATGGACACTATGAAATCGAGTGTAGAAAGAAATAGTCAGATCTAAATTGTGTCTCCAAAACTGAATAAGGGACATATGAATCAATGTTGATCTCATGTTAGATAATGGAAAAAGATCAAAATAACGATCTTTAGTTTCCCGATAGTGGTTGCAACAATCACATGATAGGTAACGAGAAGTTATTTTCTAGTATTGATAACTCTGTTTAATATGAAATTAATTTAGGAGATGACTATCATGTCAAGGTCATAGGCAAAGGTGTCATGTCTTCCTGGACTATGAAAAATGGGAAGAAAATTATTTGTGATGTCTTTTATGTACCAAACCTTAGAGTAAAACCTGTTAAATATTGGACAGTTGATTCAACATGGTTATGATGCCAGATTCAAAGACTCCACATGCACAATATTAGATAAATCCCCTCGTAAAAGACTTGTTGCAAAATTCCAAATGATAGAGAATAGAATGTTCCCATTGAATCTAAAAATTAGAATTGAATGTAATATGTCTTAAGAATAGATGAGACTTGGTTGTGGCATCTTAGGTATGACCAACTACAATTTGATTTTCCATATTAGCATTAGTTTGGTAAGATTGATAAAAGAAATCCTAGTCATTTTGACCATATAAAATATAGAGTTAAAAGTGGAAATGAAACTGGCATATAAGATTGCTCACTTCGTTAAGAATTAAAGGCATGGATATTTTGTTAGCTAGAAAGATAGACCTAAGAAGAGAAAAAATGCGAAAGGAATGAAGTATTATGGTAATATGAAAGCAAGATTCAAGAATTTGAGAAGTAGAAACTTGGAACACTTAGACAAGTGATGGCTAGATGTTTATTGAGATGACAACAAGTTTAGACAAGGATGTAAAATGTTTTCATATGGAAGAAAATAGATTCCCTTCCAGTGGACAATAAAGCTTTGCACAAAAGAATGCAATTCTAGAAATTTCATGCTTTGAAATTAATGAGTGCAATGGCCCATCATTCCATTTTTTACTTAT
This sequence comes from Pinus albicaulis, assembly GCA_034641835.2. NCBI lineage: Eukaryota > Viridiplantae > Streptophyta > Pinopsida > Pinales > Pinaceae > Pinus > Pinus albicaulis. The sequence goes on along the minus strand of CM076570.1, from coordinate 743,664,224 downwards.
AATTTTACTTATACAATGAGAAAATAAATAAAAATATTGAGATAAATTTTATATTCATAGCATCTTTCACTTATATAAATGAGCGAATAAAAATATTTAGATAAATCATTACATCTTTCACTCATAATTAATGAGAAAATAAATAAAAATATTGAGATAAATTTTATATTCATAGCATCTTTCACTCATATAAATGAGTGAATAAGAATATTTAGATAGATTATTATTCCTAACTTCATTTATATTGATTAAGTATAAAGCAAAGTATCGAAATTATTGTGGCATCAATTCTAAATGAAATACATTACAAAAGCATTTAAAAAAAGTACAACAAATTATGGGTCTCATAATCGCTGCTGCTCCAGTATGACCAAAATTCGCCTTTTGCTATAGGTCATGACAAGTGGAAAGAAGGTTCTTTAAAATACATAATGAAAAGTGAAAAGTGCAAAGAAATGTTTGTTCTTTTTTAAAGGTAAGCTTATATGGAGTGCCCACGTGGGGGCGCAATGTTAGGTGCCTGGTAACAGAACACTTTGAGTACACACTAACTGTTTTAAACAAGATGGTTCCTCTATTTATCAGAGGGTGGAGATGAAGAGTCTCTTTTAAAAATAATAATAATAATATCCAATCATCAATTTTTTTTTAGAGTTATTAAGAATGCTTCAAGGCAAACTAAGTACTAAGTATCAATGGAAGAAACCAAACCACTCTGACACACGTCTTTGCCCTCATAATTATTTTTATATTTACATATATCACTGATACAATCCGCTTGATGGAGAAGCGCAGCTCACTAGGTCAAATAATTATTTAAGCAGCGCTCTTCTGCTATACGTCATGCGACTAACACTGCTGCATACTGCTGCATACTAAAATTTAAAGTTTGTAATGGCGAAAATCAGTTTGATTTTGTCACGGCCATACAAAATACAAATATCCAGAGCAATTGATAGGGTTGCAAAAAGCTGATGGCTACATAATAGTGCAAGCATTTGGATTGTCGTCGCTGAAGAGTGAAGTGTATGTTTCATGGGCGTTGGTATCACCAGGGGGATAACTGGGAAAGGTGGGATCCACGTTCCTTACATAGCCAGAGGGAGCCTTCTTGTCATACGTCTGAGGGGTGTAAGGATAGTAAACCAGATGGTAAGGCTTGTAGGGCCATATTTCTGCTTTTTTCCCTGCTCGCCTCAATCTTTTCACCACCTTGTTTGCATCCACGTACCCCGTCACCGTTACCTTATTCTGCTTTCTGTCCACGTCTACCGTACTAATACCTGCACATTCATTACAGTAAGTAAACCCATTTTGTCAGAAACTTTCTGATATGAAGTTCATTACAATAAGTAAACCCATTTTGTCTGAAACTTTCTGATATGAACGGTGTAGTAGTCAGACATTATGGTGGTGATATGAATGGCGTAGTTAGAAGTTTAGGGTGGACATTTCATCCCATCATTTTTCAAAAATAAGCATTAAGATATCTAATATAAACGTTGTAATCAGATATTTAGAGTGAACACTTCATCCATTAAATAAAATAACCATCACAAAAATTGTAAAAAACTATGAACAATCAAATGGGAAAAGAGAAAACCCATTCTCTAATTCTCAAAAACCTCACTTATGTTATATAAACTCTAGTTACACTAGAAAGAATGGCTCTCACCTCTCAAGGAATTTACCGCGTTTCTCACTTTTCTCTCACAGCCTTCACAGTCGATTCGAACTTTCAACTCCACGGTCTGCACATTAGCAGTTGCAGGCATCAATGCTAATAATTAGTTGCGCTAACAATCACAACACTCCATGTTTAAATCAGAAAAATAAATCTTTAAAATCGGAATATGAAGTACCTGAAATTGTCTACGCTTCTTCCTGTACCTATGAGTAGTGGCAGCATCAATCCAGGTTGATAAAAGGGCCAACACACCCATTTTTACTAGCTTGGCAAGACTACCAAAACTAAAATCAGAGGAATTTGTGGGCGTCTATTAAAATAGGGAGCAGGCACATATGAAGTAACAAACTCTTGCAGTTTGATGGCAATGACCAGAAGGACAAACACCTCGAAAGAATTTATAGGAAATTCTGAGGGAATATTCAAATGTAATGCCCGCCATGCCATGTCTCGCCAAGTAGCATGATAAATGGGCAAGGGGACAGATGGGTTAACTTAAGTGGTTAACTGTGGGACTTTATTTAAGAAGAGATGGAGTATTAAATAAAGGAGCGCAGCCAGTTTTAACATGGGCAGGACGGTGGGCAAAATCAATTCATCGGGCAGATGGTCCCAGTCGCAAGTCGGGAGTCGGGACCGTCAACTCTCCGACACGAGAGTGAAGTGTCCGCGAGAGTTCGACACAGGGGGGAACGCACATTAAATGAATGAATCGTCACTGTCAGGCCGCGAACTTGAGTCGGTAGCGAAACCTGCGCGAACCTTCGACACACGGAAACGCACATTCCGCGAGTCAAAAGCCCAAACGCCCATTTCGCGAGTCAAAAGCTCATATGCAAATGGGTATAATATATATTTCTTATTTTATAGTCATTAATGCGGTCACTTTGTGCCCATATGCAAAGGGGATATGCAAAGGGGTATATGCCATATATATTTCTTAGTTTATAGAGTCATTAATGTCTTTTATATATGTTTATTATAAAATTTAAACAAGTATATTATTTAGTGATGGGCACATATATTTTGATTGTTGGGTTGTATATGCTCATACATAGATAAATTTTAGTAAAGTTATGAAAAATTATGGCAAATATTTTTGAAAATCTGGGTTATAGTTGTTAAATTTTAGTATTTTGGGTTCTCTAAGAGGTTTTGATAGTGCTTAATCTATTACCACCATAAAAAATGCAATTCAAACATTCCAACTCTCTGATTTTTTGAAAAAAAAAAATTACGGCAAAGAAGTGTCATTCGAGCTATTCTGTTGGGTGGGACAACTCCCTACATTAGCTAGTGATGGGCTTATTCTATTAGGTCAGTAGACAATTCCGTACATTATCTAGCGTTGAGCATATACAGTGAAACAACATTAATGACTCTATGGACTGAGAAATATTGGTTGCTATGGGGAATATGGCTTTCATCCTTTCTCTCACAACAATAAATGACCGTTTGATCCAATCCTTGTGCATTCAAAGCTCCAATTCAAAGTTGGCACTCTATTTTTTTTTTATTTTTTTTGGTTGTATGTAAAGTCATTTTTTTATTTTTATCTAAACAATTTGATCATAAGAGTGTTTGAATTTTTTTTATGGTGTAAATAGATTCAGCACGACAAAAAATTTGGGGCACCCAAAATCCTAAAACTTGACATCTGCCAGATTTTTACACAAATCATGCGGAAATTTCCACTATTTTCTAAGCAAATTTGTGGCCTAATTAGATTAGTCTTTGTTTTTTTTTACCAATTGTCTTCCAAAGAGTGGTTGGATTGGTATGTTTGAGTTGGATGGTTTGTATAATCTTAAATGATTATAGATTTTTTAAAGTGTTGAACCATTTCAACCATTTGTTTTTTATATAATATGCAGGTTTTTTTTTGCATATGTTTTTATCAAATTTGGATTGGTATGTTTGAGTTGGATGGTTAGTATAATTTTAAATGATTCTAAATTTTTTAAAGTGTTGAATTATCTCAACAATTTATTTGTTATATATTATGTAAGTTTTATTAGCATATTTCTTTATCAAATTTATCCAAAATCAAGTAGGAATTTGTTGGAATTACAAGTTTGAGTTATAAACACTCTACAATTTGACTATTCCATAGTTTTTTAGGGTATTGAATCCTCTTCAAAAATACATTTAAAACAACATGAAATCACAATTTGACCAAAAATGATTTTACTAAATTCTAACCAAAATCTCTAAAACTTTTAGATGACACCATTTATATATTAAAAAATGTAATGACAATGATGATCCAAAATCTCTAGAACTTTTAGATGACACCATTTATCTATTAAAAAATGTAATGATAATCATGATTAACATCTATTGCTACCAATGGGGTCTTTGGAACTTTAAGAAAAAAGATTAATTAAGACTTTTTAATATTTTATTTCTATGATCAAATAGAAGTGAGAGAAGCATTCCAAGATCACTATAGTTTTCCTTAGTGAACAAGTCAAGAAGGTTGGTAGTGTGGCGATGTTTCGGAAATGAGAACTGATGTGAGAAATAGCCGCGCAATTTGAGATAGAGATAAAGTGTGTTTCATCTTCAATTCTCTGAATATCACACAATTGAAAAAGTCTTTCTTCCCAAGGTGTTTTTGGAATAGACCAACCCCATGTTTCACTTCAAAACTCATGGGAGTTTGGTTCTTTTCTTTGAAATGTTCATTTTCTTCTTAGCTCTGGTCAAGACAGAGAGATAATTGTGGTTAGCTAAGACAAGGTTGATCACCTCCTTACAATACCTTAACTTCCTTTTCCCCTCTAGTTTCTTATCATCCCACAATTTATCCTTAATTTAAAAGTAATAATATTTTCAATATTATCTCTTTTCAACACAATAATCTCTTTTTTGAATATTAAAACTCTAAAACTTATAATAATTAAACAATATCTTATATATTAAAAAATATAATATAACAAACTAAAACTAAAAACAAAAACTCTGGTTAACCAATACTATTTATGTATTAAAAAAAAAAATTGTAACATGACCAAAAATTGAATCACAAAGTAACTTAAAATAATTAACAAAACCACTACCTACTCCTAGTGACTAATTTTCAACTCTAATATATAGATAACATTTACTCTAGCCAAAAAAAATCAAAATTATAATTTTACCATAAAAAACTGGCAGTTGTGCGGAGTAGTTGAGATGTGTAGCACTTTCTGATGAAAGTAAAGTGGTAATTGCAGGATTGGGCAATGGTCTCTTCAATTATTCTTTCAGACTTGACCACTAGGTGTCCCAAAATGTCGTTGTAGAGATCGTGTTGGGGTCATGAACGATATGGATTCCCTTGCCACTGGTCATATGATTCGGACTTAGGAGCCTTATTCTTAGGGTTATCCAATAGGAAAGCAAGTCAAATACGGCTGAGAAAGTAAGGGACCCATTGGATTCGTTTTGTTACCAGAGCTTTACATCTGTAAAGAACTTGCTTTTTCTATTTTATCTTTGATTTGACCGAATTACATGTGTTTAGCTGTAAATGTGTGTGTTACCTACGTTTAGAAAAAGAGGACGTGTGTGGACTAACCTTGTCCACTGGAAAACTAAAGCCAAAAGTGTTCACTTGATTGGATTGTATCTCAAGTTTTCATTGACTTATATAAACTTTTTTGGTCCCAGAAACAAAATTGAAATTATTTTTAAACCATTTTAAATCCTTTTAAAGTACGCTGGGTGACAGTTAATTTTCAATTTCTTAAAATCAAAATCAAATAAGAAGTCAATATCATAGATCAAGCTGAGAATACATTGAAATAAGAAAAGGGTATGAGAAAACAAAAAAATGATAAAAGAGAAGGTTTATTTATATCTTAAAAATGAGGTAAGAAAAGTATTTGCAATAATTAAAAAAAAAATTAAAGGGGTTGTGTAAAGTCTATGGTTGTGGAGAGTAATAACAAGCCACTATCATAGATCAAGCTAAACATTTCTAAAAGGGAACATAAGGAGTTAATTTGAATATTGATATAACATGAATCAAATTGGGAATGCATTGAAATAGGAAAAAGGTATGAGGGAAAAAAAAATGATAAAAGAGAAGGTTTATTTATATCTTTAAAAATTAGGGAAGGAAAGTATTTACAATAATTTAAAATAATGAAAAGAAAAGATTAGGAAGGGGTTGTGTAAAGTCTATGCTTGTGGAGAGTGATAGTTGCATTATGAAAGTAGATACTTGGAGTTTATATAGAAGGTTGCAATGTTAATGTTTCCAATTTCATTAATGGGCATAGTTATGAATCTTTCCATTTTGCTTTAAGTTGAGATGCTGTGGATGAGTTGACATAATGTTGTAATGTTAATGTTGCTTATCCAATCAATGGATATAGCTATGAACCATTTCGTCTTGCTTTTATATAAGTTGAGTTAAGATGCCATGGATGCATGACTTGAGTGTGCAAACCCAGGGCATTACATGTCCTTTACTTAGTGGGTGAGTCTGAAGTTCAATGAGCTTGCTAGATGAACTTCGTAAACACACTTGGGAAAACTTGTGGGTTGTCCTTTGATGCACTAGTTGGGTGCACTTATTGGACATAGAAGATTGATAGACAAGGCACCAATGGGCATGAAGTTAGCAGATGGAACTTGGGTCCACTAGGACTTGGAACAACTTATATGATGCCTAATAAGAAGGAAAAGGAAAGTATATTATAAAAGAAGGACACCCAAAAATTACCAAGGCATTAGAGGAAGAAAGCTAAGGTACAAAGTGTTTGATGATTGTACTAAGTTTAAGGTTGGCATAGTAGGATTATTTCGGCTTTGGTTAAGTGAAAAAAAGAAGAAGAAGGCAAGACCTACAAGAGGTAAGCCTACAATTACTTTAGGGGTTAGATATAGTTATTTTAGCTAGTTGTGCATTGTGTAATTATTTTCTATAACTGAGAAACATGCACTTAGCTACACTCGTTTGTTGTACATTATAACACTCTTCTCATAAATAAAGTGAAGACATGTTCACCTTAAATACCACCTATACTTGTGTATTGTTGTTGGATTGCATTTAATAATGTCATGTTTCTTGCTTTACTTTGTGTTGGTTAAGGATAGACATTGTTGGGATGTTTTAAGGCCATGGTTGGATGTTTGTTTATTTTTGGGTGAACGTGACTGTCTTGGAATTAGTTGTGCATTTAATATACTATATCTTAAAATGATGTTATTGGAAATCCTTAAGTGAAAATGCATAGTCTAGTTGTAGAAAGTGTAGGTTGGGTAGGCCCCTTTGGTTGAGGCAAGGTAGTGCCACATGATCAAAGATGATGAAAATATTTTTTTTGGGAAAGACTCTTAGTTCTATGACAAGTAGTATCATAGATCAACTTCTTCAAGGAATTGGTTTTAGAACTTTTTTTGGATGCTCTTTACCATGCTCTAGGAGGAAACAGTAGATTAGGACCTGGTGGTTCGACTAAATCGAGATAGCTTTGCGATCATTTCTTCTCAAAAAAATTGGTTGGAAGGTTTGGGCAATCATTGAGGAAACATCTAGCATCACCATTTATTATTGAATTGATCACTCTTTCAATGACTATTTGAAATAATGTCAAGGGTCATTGGAGATTACATGGAGGTGGAGGGCGATGATATAGAGTTGTTGTAGGTTGTGTTCAATCTAGGAGTAGCCTTGCTAGGTGTCCCATTTCATCTTAAAGTGCATTTTAGCCAAGTTAAGATGCACATAGTACTCATAAAAGAGACACTTTGGATTTTTTTGGTTTCAAGCGTAACTGAGCATAGGAATTGCTCTGCAAACCTTTTGAAAATGGCATTATGTGGTATCTAGTTGTAAGCCACTTTAGGTAGAGGTAAAACTCTTGTTTCTTCTTGTTACAGTTCATTTCCTTTAACAACTTGTGCATAACAATATTCTATGGTAAAATGGAGGAAAAAATCATTCTTGGAGGAACTTTTATAACATATAGGTACCTTGGATATCAACCAAGGGAAAAATATAATTTAGATTTATTATTTGGATTTGATGAGAAATGGAAGAAAAGTATAGGCATTGGTAGATTTTTGGTTCCATACACAACTTAAAGAAGGATTTAGCAAGTGAACTTGAAACTAGAGTTGGATCACGTAATGTTTCAGTCAAGGTAGTCAATACTAAGGCTAAGGAAACAACTAGGGTTGCATCCATAGTTCATGTACAATTACACTAGTGGAAGGGCCTTCCATAATTTAACATATTGTAGATGGGTGACTTTAAATTATCCTTGTGTAGGAATTCATAGGGAGAATGTAGTTAGTTATCATGTCATTTGAAAACAAGTTGGTGACACTTGGTGGAAAGAAGAAATAAGTTGTGCACAAAATAACAATGAGGCTAGACAAAAGGTGTAGGTTGTAGCTATAGTGATCATGACTAGGCTGTTGAGGCACCCAAAGTCCTAAATTTTGGTAGAAAGTTTTGGTGAAATGGATGAGGGTGGAGTGGAGATGCATATTCTATTAGCACTTTCCAATGTGTTGGTTGAGTTTGAAAATTATTGAGCATGACTAGGGAAATGGCACACCAAAATTATTTACACTTTGTAGTAATTATTAGAGTATCAAGGGGAAGTGGATATGCATGTTTTACTACCACTTTCTAATCATGTTTTAGACGAGTGTTTGGGTTAGATGCCTAATTATTTGCATAAATTTTCCCACTTAGGCTCATAGTTGACCATGATATTGATCTTGAAATTAGATTGTATCCTACAACTATAGATCCCTATTGATGTTTTGGATCCAATTTGGAAGAGTTGAGGTGGAAATTGATTGAGCTCATTCATGTTGACTTCACCAAGCCTACTAAGTCCCTATATAGCACACTAGTCCTCTTCCAAGAGAGTAAGGACATTCCATAATTATGGATGTACTTGGATTATCATGTATTTATCAAGAAAACCATAAAAATTTGATATCCATTAGCTTTGGTGGTGTGTTTTTCTAACAATTTCATTGAGGAAAAGGTTTGTTGAAAGCTAGACTTGAGGTGGGATTACTACCAAGTAAGGTATGTAGAAAGAGAAGAGTCGAAGATAACTTGTGTGATAAGGTAGGGAAATTTTGAATTTCTTGATATGACTTTTAGGTTATGTAATGGTCTTGCTACCTTTTGCACCATGATGAATGAAGTATTCATACCATTCTTGGGCAATTTAGTGGTTATATACATAGGTGACATTGCGATATTCAGTGAGAATATTGAAGACCGTAAGAAGAATTTGGTAGAATTATTTGAGGCACTAAGGTAAAATCAATTATACTTAAATATGTCCGATTATGTATTTGGGTAGACTAAAATTCCATTCATTGTCCATTACATTTGACTAGGATAAATTTACATGGATCTTGTGAAGATAAGGGAATTAAGGGTTAGGAATAACTGAGGATAGTTCGCGAGGTAAAAAAATTTCTTGGTTTGGGTAACTACTACCACACATTTGTTGAAGGTTACTCTAATGTTTTGATATGAATTGGTGATTTGTTTAATAGGAATAGATCATGGGATTGGATGGGGAACTACAAGGATAAAATCTACCAATAGAAGTGTAAACTTGGGTTGACAATTATGTTGAAGCTACAAAATTTTGAGTAGTCATTTGAAGTGCATACATATGTTTTTAAAATTTCCATTATAGGATTTTTGGCATATGAAGGTCATCTAGTGTTCTATGATAGTAAACAACTAAATGATCATGAAAGGAGACGCCCTATCCATGACAAAGAGATGGTTGCAATTGTATGTTGTTTGGAGGCATGGAGGCACTACTTGTTAGGAAAAATATCCATTATAAATATGGATGATGTGGAAAATATTTGCTTTTCCAATGAACTAAAATTATAACCTAAATAGAAATGGCGGAAATACTTCTTAGAAAATTGCAACATCACCATTGACTATCAACTAGGCATGCTAAATGCTATATTATATGGCTTAAGTAGGAAGGGATGGCTTGCAATCTTAGAGGAGGATGAGTTTTCAATGCACATGGGAAATAAAATGTAATATTTCATAAGATTTAAATAGAATATTAAAGAGGGAGTGCACATGGATCCCATAGCCTTTAACACCGTTGGATGGGTAATGTATTTCTATACTTTGGTGGTTGCATATATGTGTTTAAGTTATCTAACCTTCAAAGGTAACTCTTAAAATTGCAATGGTTTTCTTTGAGAAATCCACCAAGGATAATGAAGAGAAATTCCATTGCTGGAATGAGGTTATTTTTGTGAATGTATTAGTCAAGATATGGAATAATATTTCCAAACTTATATTACTTGCTAACAAGAGAAGGGCGATACCAAGATGAATGTTGGTACCCTCCAACTTTTCTAGCTCTATAAACAACTTGGGGAAGTGTCATTATGGATTTGATCACTAGGAATTTATTTTCACAAGTATATAATGGGATTTTCGTTGTGGTTGACATTTTTTCCAAGTATGAAATATTCATTCCAACAAAGGCGTCTTACATTATGGAATAGGCTGCAAGGTTTTTATTTAAGAATATTGAGAAGTATTTCAACATTGTGTAGAGATGTAAGGTTCATGAGATGATTTTGGACATCATTATTCAAGCTTGTTGGAACTAAGCTATTAATTAATTCAAGTTATAATCTATAATCAGTGAGTAGATAGAACATATCAATGACTTTTTAGAGGATTATCTAAGGTGTTTTTTTCATGTAAATCAATTGAACATGCTAGAGTTGTTGGATGCAATCTAGTTTAGCTATAACATGTTGAAGAGTTATAAGAATGTTATAGTTCATTTATGTTGGAAAATGGATAGTAATTGTTGTAGCCCTACATTGTTTTGAAAGGGTACTATGACATAAAACCATCAACCTTAAGGTTCATGGAGGGATGGAAAGAAAAATTGGAGATTACTCACATTTAGTTGAAAAATGCAGTAGAAAGGATGAAATATTGGGTATATCGTGATAAAATGGAGGTAGATTTTTTATTTGGGGACTTGGTCTTCTTTAAGTTGGGTAGTCATGAGCACCTCAAGCCACTAAGTGACATTTCAAGTGCTTTGTTACAATTTTTTGAAGGCCTTAGTGATGGGCCCTTGAATATTTGTACATCTAAAGGCCCATCCATAACCTATGTCACCTAGGAATGCATGTACTTTTGTCCTTGAGTATTGTGAATTTTGTTAGTTTACAAGTCATTCCTTGTGTTTGAGTGCATTCCTATGGGATTTTGTCTTAGCATCCTAATTTGGACACCTTTTTTAAGATCAACTAGTCTCTCTAGAAACCCTCCAATAGTACCATGAAAATAAAGGCCCTATCCCATCGAGCATTAATATCTACCTATATTATCACTAGAAAATTGGGGATGCTATTTTAACCCTTTTTACCACCTTATCTAAAGTATAGGAACCTTAGCTCAACCTCCCAAAATTGATGGTCTAAGTGTATTTGTCTTCCTCCTTGATTATGCTCCTTTACCAAGCCATCACTCCCGCAAGCTTGTCATCCTGTAAACCATCACTCCCTTGCAATGGAATGGCTTGGAATTTGAGTATGAAACATGTGTTTTGCATGGGAGAAATGGAGGTCAAACTTCTAGATTAGGTCAAATTTCTCAAGGAGAGAAACTCGAACCACTTTTTCATGAGTTGTATAGGGGTAAATTATTATAGAAGTTTCATAATTTTTCATGGCATTAGGTGTACAGATACATCCACCCGATTCTAAGAAAATCCTTTATAATGATATCCTTTCAAGGGGAGGAGGAGAGATGGAGAGAGAATAGCTTAGTGATGCTAGTGGATTTTTGACAAAAAATCCCTTGCCTATGATATGAACCCAAACTTCCTGTAAGTCGAGGGAAGTGTAGTGCCAAGGCTTTGAGAATATCCCATTGGTACATCAAGTTATCATGTGTTTTTATATAATTTTTACTAATGAAAAGTGATAATGAATTTTGTCATATATGTCATGTTCTTTCATATGTGAATGTGATCTCATTATTTATGGTACATACTAACTTGTCTTTCATGGAGGAAAACATTGTCCTGTTTGGTAGTGTATGTGTGTAAGGGATTGTATCCAGAAGTTCGGAGAGGGATATTAATATTGAATAAGGGTATTCATCACTTGTGCAATTTCTGCAAACTTCATTAGCTTGTGTGGGATATAAGTATGCTTCTTGTGTATTATTTGGTGAGGTAAATGGCATGTGGTGTCTAGGTGGATACTTGGTGGCCACCTGTATATTCCACTTGGATCCCCACCATTGTTTCTTTCACTTTTCAGTTTCCTTAATTGTAGCACAAATTACTATTTTTGGCAATGTTTTAGGTCCTGGACTTCCAGAGCCGTTTTGAGGCCCTAAATGACATTTTTTTGGAAAATGGGAAAAACATATATATCATTGAAAGTTGTAGTACTCATATATATCATTCTAACAAGGTATTGCACACGTAAAACATATATCGTATGCCAAAGTTATGACCCCGGGAAGTTGATGTACTAATTTACCGCAACGGGGCCCATAGATTTGGCGATTCATCTCCTAGGGTTAGGCTTTTGGATGTTTAGGGTTTCCATTGTTTCTCAATAATAAATAGGCCCTTGAATCTATTGTAACACAATTAAGAAGCATGTAGACGCTACATATCTTCTCAAAGATAATCTACCATCGTCCAAGCTAGTTTATTTCCCTTCTTTATGTAAACATATTTCAGTTCTTTGATATTAATGAAACACAACTTTATTTCTATTGCATCTCTTTGTTTATGTTTATATCTATATTCTATTGTGTTCCTGCATAAGTTCGGATCACTGGTATCAGCGCGATATGTTCTTTCTCTATTTTTCTTTGCATGCCCCCAATGAGGTCAGGGTACAAGGAGTTAGGGATCGTACTGGTTGAGCCTTTGCAAGATAAACCTCGCAAACCTTGACATCCTCCCATCGAGGAAGAAACTAAATATGAGGGAATAGGATATCATTTCAAAATATTTCTCAAGGAGGAACTCGAGAAAAAATAGGAACATGATAATGGATAACTTTTCCAAGATCCTTCGACGACTACCCACAAGTGACACGTATTCATATTGCAACTACTCTAGAGGTACCACTCCTTTCAAGGTACAAGTTAACTTTGAAATTCTTGTATTTGAAGGATAGATAGATGGAGACGTTGTAGATAGATGATTAAATCTATTGGAAGGAAATTTTTCGGTTCATGACTTTTCTAATCAGGAAAATATTACTTTTTCACTCCTCAAATATGCCCCCCATGTCAAGGACTTGTGGGAAACTTAGTGTGAGAAAAAGGACGAGAGGGAATCCTCACTGTTTTCAGCCATGCCCACTTGGAATTCTTTCCGAGATGCCATCAAGGAACAATATTAACCTGTCGGGAGATATGAATATAAATACGTAAAGTGGACCAAGTTGTGGCAAGGAAGGGAAAAAGACGTGTCGGAGTTCACAAATGGTTTTCATGCCCTTTGCATAAAGCTAGTTATCAAGGATTATGAGTGACATTTGGTACTTAAGTACCATGATTTTTTACATAAGTACATCTAGGAAAAAATGGAGTTCATGGGCCTCTCCTTGTGCTGTGTCACCTATCGATATGCTGTCAAGGTCGAGCAGAAGTTTAAACACAAGAAGCGAGATTTTGGTTTTGCGAATCCAAAGTAAGGGAAAGGCACCCTCAAACCATAGAACAAAGGGAAAGGGCAAGTCAGGGTGACCCAGGACAACCCTTCAAAGCCGCAAGGAAATAACAACACCACAAAGACAAAGAGGGACATGAGAAAGTGGTGTGAGTTCCATAATAGCCCCACTTACAACACAAGTGAGTGTTGATCCAAGCAGTCACTGGTGGCTGAGATGAATGCTTCAGAATCAGATGCATGCTCTGAATCTGAGTTAGAACCTAACATGTGGAATGATAAAGGGAAGAATATTATTGATGTGAAGCTCATTGCCACTGTTTCAACCACCAAGATCCAGAAGGATGAGCCCGGAGATCCAGAGAATGGGGAGCACCTCTTCCACTTCACAGATGTGGGTGAAGGGTTCTCTGCTACAATTCATTTTTGAAAACAGAAGCCAAAAGATCCTCATTTTAGTAGAGGTCGTGAAGTGGTTGGGCCTACTAACCACAACACACCCGTAGTCGTACACCATTGGCTGGCTTCACCAAGGACAAGATCTTCGCGTCAGCCAGCAATGTTGCCTCCCCTACAACAATAAGCACTTCACAGATGAGGTACTGTGTGATGTTGCTCCTCTTGAAGTTTGTGATGTATTATTAGGCCACCCATACTTGTGAATGTTGTTAGTGTTCAAATGTTCAGTGATAAAATGCAGGGAAAATTTTAAGGATGGATATCTATTTGAAATTTTAGTAACCTTCGCAAATCTTAGCAATCTATAATAGAAAAATTATAAAATGTTTGACGACATTATTTTAAAATTATCTAAAAATGTGATTATATTATATTAGTTTATATAAGATCTTGGTAATTTTTAATGTAAAATAATTTCATACTTTAAAACTTGGGTGAATTATTTTTAGAAAAAAATGGAAATTGGCAAATATTTTTTTGGGAACAAGTATAGAAAATTAGCCCACCTGCGAATATTAGCCCCTAAATTTTTCCCTGATCAAATATACTCTTTAAAGTTTACTTAGTAGTGGTCCTAGGTCAAGATTTCATGTTTCAAGTTAGTTTTCAAATAAAATTTTGTTCACTGAATATGTCTTGCTACTCCCTTCACTCCATCCACGGTCATCATCATTTCAGAGGTCATGTCATCCATCAATAATCTAGGGCCTAAGGTCATTCACCACACCTTCATTTAGGTCAGAGTCTAGGTCTCATTTGTTTCGCCACCATAAGAGTCAATTATGTCATAAAAGAAAGTGAAAAAAATCTCATTTTCACCATACAAGTCATTTTCATAGGGAGTTAGAAAAGATAGGGAAATAAGTAAATAAATCCTCTCTTCTCACCATCATACTCCACATCTACCATGGGTTGAAGAAAAATAAGCAAATTTGTGCTAACACTACCTGTGCTACGCTTTTGGGTGTGCTGTGCGCATGTGTTGTGATTTTGGTGTTTGAGCTCCAAATCAGTTATCTAAGGTTCAAAACCACTACCAAAAGGATCATACACTTCCTAAATACTAAGTGGACAACCTCCATACCTCTCTCAAGTCAAAATTCATCAGCAAATGAGTGGTTTCATTCATTAGGTTACCTGCACTACGTTTTGGTGTTTTTCATATTTTTTTTTGTTTCAGATGATAAAACCCTAATATAGCCATATACAACTTTAATATAAACTTCATACACCATACTCTAACATCTCATATCACTCACAACCCTCTTTTCCATAAATTTCATTAAAACCCTAATTTTCACTACATTTTGGTAGAAAAACTAGTGAAATCCTGTGTTTTGACATTTTGGGCACCTTTCACCTGCCCATTCCCCAAAAATGCACTTGCATCATATAGCCAAATCATCACCATACCTCCCCAAATGTTTCGAGATTTTTCCCTAACTTCCTTCCACTTCATTTCTGTCCTTAAAACCACTTTACCACTATCCCTTATTTTCCTAATTTTCCACCTTGCCTATCCACTACATCAAGATAGGGCTTTCCTTGTTGAAACACATCATTAAGGGTGAGAATAAGGTCCATAATGGAGGTCACCATTCCATGTTTGAGCCAAATGAGACCCATGGCATCATTTTTAGAGCTTCGTGATCAAGCCAGGGTTTATATTGCACACAGGGACAATTTAGCTTCAAAATCAATTTATGAAGTAATGGAGATGAATTTTACAAAAGTGATTGTGGTTTTTTGAATAGTAGGCCAAAGAAAAAAAACCTCCTTTAGTTTATGAACAAGTGTTATGGTTTGAGAAAAATGCTCAAAATACAGTTGCTCGAGGTCATTTTCGACACTTTTGGACATGTTGTTTTCAAATCAAATTTTCAGGGGTTTGGAGCAGGGGTTTGTAGCTCATGATGAATCCATTATTTAGCACACATTGTAATATTTCAAAAATAAAACTAGCAGACCCAAAATCCTCTAGGAATGCCTCCAAACGCCCTCTCAAATTAGGCACTAGGCTTATTCTCAAAGTATGCTACGCTTCTACAAATTTTGAGTGATCAACTTCAAAATTGGATTCTGGGAAAATGGGAAAGTATTTTTGAAAACTCGAGGTGTTTTTTAATAACATGCCAAAGAAAAAAAACCTCTCTCAGTTTTGAAAAACACTTTATTTTTAGAGAGATATTGATCCATATTTAAGCCCTATTTT
>CM076570.1:743575861-743648091 GCA_034641835.2 Pinus albicaulis | reverse complement strand
GCATGATTGAGTTTAACATTTTTCTAAAATTTATTTAGAGTTTAATGTTTTCAAGCTGCTTTTTTGTTTATCTCTGGATATTATTTCAATATTGCAATATTCAAATGACATTTTGATTATGTTATTGTAGTGTGTATTTTATAAAAAATGCATACATTTACTTAATAGAAGTGAGAGGTAGAGAAGAAAAAAAATATTATCTATACATTAGTAAGAAGAGTACTAATTCAAGAGGTGTCATTGATTTCATTAGATAACTTATGTAGTCATAAGAATTAAAACATTTATATCATTTAAATTTTATTTAAAGTCTGGTTTTTTCAAGTCATTTTTTTGTCCATTTCAACATATTATTTCAAGAGGGCAAAATTTCAAATGTGATCAAATTATTTTACTGTAATGAATGCATAATGAAATGTGTATGTACAAATACCTTATGGATGATAGAGACACAGATGAAGCATGGAATTATCCATATTAATGGATGCATATTTTTGACACTTAAAATGGACTCTCATAAAGCTCATCTTAATCATAGTCAATGTATTTCAAAGTAACACTCTCAAGATAATATATCTTTAAACTTTTATATACATAAGAAAATAGCATTTATATCTAGGATGAAAGGCAACATCCAAACTGTATTAGGGTTTTTTTTGAAGGCCACATACAAATTATTATCATATTTTAGAAAGGAAAAGTTTTGGGAGAGAATTTTATTGAATAGTTTAAATTACCTTATTCCATCCTAGACAATAGAGCCATAAGATAGAAATTGAACACTTCATTTAAATGTGTTGACTTAAGGTTGAGGAGAAATATCGATTTATTCAAAAGTTTGGCCCACATCAAAACCCAACTTTAACTATGTACATACAACAAGGAATGTCACATTGAAATCTACTAACAATTTGAATCATGTTATGAAACCATGATTATGAACAACTTCTCTATTTATCTATTTTTCTATTTTAGACACTTAATTATGTCTATGATACCAATTCTCTATGATTATAAAATATAATCACTACATTCAAATTTAAATAAAATTCTATTTAAAAGATATAATGATAGAGAAATTATAAAATGCACTTTAACATTTTGTAGTATTTTTAAAGGGTAAAAATGAAATATCCTAACCTTGAAAGTGCATTATGTTCAATTGGACTTAATGTAGCTTTCATGAAAACATATAACATAAACACTCATACAAGGAGTCCATATATTTTCAATAGCAACATTATCTAAACTCATATATGTACATCCTCAAGAAATTTTTTTCATAGTTTTTTAGGAGCAAACATAATAGAAAGCAACAACAATAGCAACACTCACCCCCTCAAATTTAACATCAATTTGTCTATAATATATTATTAAAAGATATAAAAATTACAAAACACTTCAAATGAGCTTTAAAGGTTTTGATTTCATAGCCAATCTAAAGCTTATGCAATTTCCACTTTAAATTGACCTTATTTATTTTAACTTAAATCTATTTTAATTAAGATAAAAGTACTTTCGGATAAATCACATCATTAAGATTAGGTTGACGTTTCAAACCAACTAATGTGGTTCATCCTCAAGACAAGGTGTAGAGACTAATCAATCTCGATGAATAAATAAGGAGATGCAGCATTGCCCGGAAATAGCCATTGAGAAGTAATTATTAAGAACTAGCCGTTAAGACTAGTTGTTAGAAAGTTAGTTAGTTAGTTTTAAAAATTAATTAATTAATTTTTAGCATGTCGAAATTGAACAACATGCTAAGGATCTGAACCGTGACGATTGTTGGAAATTAAGTAGGAGTTGGACCTCAGCCCTCGCCAGGTAATATTGTTTTATTTTATTTTATTTTATTTTATTTATTAGTTTACTTTTACTATTTAATTTTACTTTATTTTATTTTAATTTACTAATCAATTCATTTTATTTCTATTTATTTAGGGTATTTATTATTTATTTTATTAATTTTATTTATTTTATAAATCATATATATATATATATATCCCTCCCTATTACCTATTATATTTATTTAAAAAATTTTATAAACCCCTTTTTAAAATTTTAATTAATTAATTAATTAATTTAGTTATTAAAATCCGTCTTAGGTAGGTTTGCTTTATTATTTTAATTAAATTATATATTTTTTTAGAATCTATGCTTCTGTGATCCATATAAAATTGTAAAATCTCTTTCGGTAATAATCACATATAATGGAACGTTGTCGACGCGTTTCAAACCAATTATATTTATTTGAATTACCTTGTTTTTAATATTTGAATTAAATTATTGATTTATCTTTACAATTAATTAATTATTTTAAAATTCTTTCTTACCTATTATATTTGTTTGAATTACCTTGTTTTTATTATTTGAATTAAATTATTGATTTATCTTTACAATTAATTAATTAATTAATTATTTTAAAATTCTTTCTTACCTATTATATTTGTTTGAATTACCTAATACTTTATTAACCCTTTTGTAATAAATATTTTATTTAATTAATTTATTTATTTTTAAAACTAACTAACTAACTTTCTAACTGCCGGTTCTTAACAACTAGTTCTCAACAGTTATTTCTGGGAAATGATGCATCTCCCTATTTATTCATCGAGATTGATTAGTCTCTCCACCTTGTCCTGAGGATGAACCACATTAGTTGGTTCAAAATGTCGACTAATCCTAATGATGTGATTTATCTAAAAGTACTTTTATCTACATTATGGATCACAAAAGTTTTAGATCTAACATTATTACCCTACATGGAAGGGAAATGGCTGATAGGGCACGTCAATTTGAGCCAGTGCAGTTACAGATGGCTAAGAAAAAATATGATCTCATGTTCCTTAAACGATGTAGGGATGCATCATTGATTCCAGTTTTTGCTCATCTTTCCCACCCTCTAAACTTCTCTAAAAACAAGATTATTTTTCTAAAAACTAATCTCGTGTTGGTCAGGTCAGAGATTGGTAAGTTAATGGGTGAATTAGATTTTATTGCATGCAAAATTTTCTCTCTCCACATGGATCTGGCAAATGGGATTTCTCATTATCTTTGAAGTATTCTGGATGGGGTTTCCTCTTCTAAAGAAATGCGGGTGGAATAAAGTTTGAAGAGGAAGCAAGCCATAAAATTTCAAAAAATGGCATTTTCTCATTCTCCAGCCTTTGCAACCTCATCGAACCCGGGAAGGTCTTGGCCCTCCATTCTCAGGTAGACAATCCTTCATCGGGTTCATCTTCTTCGCTTACTCGGATGTCTTCCTCTTTAGTTGATGTCTCAAGTCCTTCCTCTCATGGATTCATGATCCCTGACGTGATTAATGATGATTTTAACTCAGATGTAGTTTTCGAGTATCCCTTTGGCAGCAATGGAATTCCCTCTAGCAGCAATGACATGGTTTATTCAACACCGGGTTCATATGTTCCTCACTATGATCTGCTCTCAGTCCCAAGTTTGATGGCATGCAAGATCCCTAGAAACTCAACAACAATCTCAGTCAACATTGATGGTTTAGCAATGAGTGGATTCTCTCCTGCGTTATTTCTAAGTCGGTGTATGGCCAATCCCATGCAGAAATCTGGTGTGGGAGCTTCTTCCTTGTGGCACCTTATTTTCATTACAGCTGGCCGTTCGTTTCAGGTAGCTGGGCCTCTGTCCATATCGAAGACACAATTGTTGTCGGGCTGTAGCTTCACTGCTACTCCTGGCAGCCCCATCGCTAACAAGGTTGATGGAACCAATGCTCTTAGCATTGAAGTTGCTCTTAGCGTTGAAGTTTTGACTATGTCTCCTAGTGATCTCGAGGACATAAAGGTTAACTATATGGGTGGCTTGAATGCCCATCATTCTCCGTGCTTAGTAGGTATAGGTCTTCTTAATAGAAATTTAATCTTTAACGATAGCCATAACTTCTGATAATTATATTAATAACTTTTCACTAATAAAAATAATATTAATAATAAATATTTTAATAATAATTTAAAATTTTATAATAGTAATAATGATATAACCAACAATAATAATACTAGCAAGAATAATCTAAGTAGCATTGTTATAAATGAAAATAACATGATGATGATGATGATGATGATGATGATGTCATTAAAATTAATAATAATAATAACGCCATTAAAAATGATTCTAATACAAATGTTGTTAATCTTTAAAGTTTTTCTTTTGATCCTTATGTTTTCAGTCTTCTTAATAGAGGGCTTAATTTTTCCCTTGCCCTGAAGAAGATCCCTAATGATGACATTATTTGTAGCCTCGAATATGGCATTAAGGATCTCCCTGATATTGTTAAGGAGAATATTAGGCAGGATTGCTCCATTATTCTTAGGAAGGCTAACCCTCCTAAGAGAAACTTGAGTAAGCCCGAGTTTCTCGCCTTGAAAACCTTAACGGAAAACCCTGACATTGTCATCCTTAAGGCAGACAAGGGTGGGGCCATTGTCATTTTGGATAAATCTAACTATGTCAGCAAGATGGTTGACCATATTTCTAATAGTGGTTGTTAAATTAAACTTAAATAGAATCCCCTTAAATATCTATGTAAGGATGTTTCCCTTGCCATTAAATCTAATTCTTCTCTTAATCCTCTCAATAGGAAGCTTATTGAAAGCAATCCCCTTACCCCCCATATCTATGGTCTCCCAAAGAATTATAAACCGAGGGCCCCCTTAAGACCTATTGTTAACACAATAGGTGGTCCCTCTTATCATCTGGCTAAATTCTTAGCCCAGAAGCTCAAGCCCCTTGTAGGTCAAACCAATTCATGAAGTGGAGAAACATCAAGTTGCAGCGTGGTGAGATTTTGGTTAGCTTTGATGTGGTGTCCTTATTCACCAAGATCCCCATCCAAGAAGTTGTTGATGTTATTAAACGGATCTCTGATGAGAACACCTCTAAATTAGTTAGCCTTTGCATCATCTCGACTTTCTTCAGTTTTCAAGGTGAGTTTTATGAGAAAACCTGTGGTGTTGCAATGGGCTCCCCTCTTTTCCTCGTTGTTGCTAACTTGTTTATGGAGGATTTTGAATCTAAGCTCGTGACCTCTGCTAAATTACACCCTAGGAAGTGGAATAGGTTCATGGATGATACTTATGTTATCTGGCCCCACAATCGGGAGAAATTAGATCTGTTCCTTGGGCACCTGAACTCGCTATTTGATTTCATCAAGTTCATGATGGAAGTGGAGGTTGATGGTTGCCTCCCTTTCCTTGATATCTTTCTCTCAAGGAATGAGGATGGTTCCATTTCTCACCGGGTTTTTCGCAAGAAGACTCACACGGAACAATATCTTCATGCAGGGACACATCATTTTCCTGCTCAGAAATTTGGTGTCCTGTGTACTCTTGCGACTCATGCTCTTAGAATATCTGACGAGAAGTCCTTGGAATCAGAGAAATCCCATATTGTTGACGTTTTTGAAAATAATGGTTACAACAGATCTCAAGGTCTTAAAGCCTTTCAGAAGGCATATAAAGGATTGAGTGGAAAATCTATTCGTGTAGATCCTATTTCCAAGGTCCATGACCCATTTATCCAAGGGAAAACTGACAAAATTTCCCATGTCCTTGGGAGAAATAATATCTCTGCTTCTTTCAAACCTGTGTATAAAATCTTTCGGTGAAAATCACATTCCAATAGATTTTGTCGACGCATTTCGAACCAGCTATTGTGGTTCATCATCAGGACAAGATAAGAAATCTGATGTAGGACATAGTTTAAATAGATAGGAAACTCTGACTAGCTGTTATTCCAAAAAAATAATTAGACTAAATCACGAACTTCAAAGAAATAATATTAGAGTTATTATTATTCCATAACGGATAATTTGACTAAATAAAGAAAATAATAGTTGAATCATTATTATTGTATTTTATTAATAATAAAAATATTTAAATATAATAAATATTTATATATTATTAATTTTAAAAAAATAAATAAAGAAATAAGGAAATAAAAATAAAATAAAATAAAATGCACTAAGATAAAATACATAAATAAATTATATATATATATATATATATATATATATATAAGTAAAAATAAATAATCAAATGAAAATGAAAATAAAATATAAAAATAAAATAAATAAATAAAGATAGATAGAAATAAAAATAAAATAAAAATAAAAATAAATGAATAAAAACTAATAACAATCAAAGAAGAATTATTCCATAACGGATAATTTGACTAAATATGGAAAATAATAGTTGAAATATTGTTATTTTATTCTATTAATAATTAAAATATTTTAAATATTTATATATAATTAATTTAAAAAACAAAAATAAAAATAAAAAGCACTACGATAAAATACATAAATAGATAAATAATTTTTTTTTAAATAAATAAGTAAAAACCAAAAGTAAATAAATAAAATAAAAATGAAAATATAAAAATAAAATAACTAAATAAAGATAGAAATAAAAATAAAAAATAAAAAATAACATAGATAGATAAAAACAAATGAACGAAAAATAATAATATTAAAAAGAAATACTAATGATAAGTAATTAAATAAATAATAATAATAAGTAAATAAAAATAAAATCAAGAATAGAAAGTAAAGAATAAAACAAAAAACAGAGAAGAAAGGAAATGAAGGAGAACAGAAAGGAAAGAAAACCAAAGACTAAGAGTGAAGGGTCGAGATCCAATATTTGCTAAGACTCCACCCATCATCCCTCTTGAGGTTGACAGGCCTCTTTTCAATCTCTAAGGCCTCCCTTAACTTTCTATGGTGGAAATGGTCTATCCTTGCAATAACTTCCGCATCTTCAATTCCGCATGAAAGGGGTTTAATTGATTCCTTGTTCATATGGAACTCCCTATATAGGAGAAACAGGTCGATCCATTAGGCAGAGAATCCGGGAGCATGCTGAAAATATTAGATATAATTGGTCCCATACGTCATCTCTTGCTAAACATGTGGAAAAATCATGCCACCATGTTTGTATTGAAGACTCAAAAGTCGTTGCTAAGGTAGATCACTTTCACCATAGGAAATTAAGGGAGACCATCGAAATTTAACGACATGCTAAGAATCTCAACCGCGATGATGGTTGGAAATTAAGGAAGAGTTGGACCTCGACTCTCGCTAGGTAATTTTTTTTAATTTATTTAATTTATTGATTTATTTTTACTTTATTTAATTTAATTTCTTTAATTAACTAATTAATTAATTTTATTTCTATTTATTTATTTATATATTATTTATTATTTATTTAATTTATTGATTTATTTTATCGAAATATTTAATTAATCAATTAATTAATTTTATTTTATTTTTTAAATCAATTTGTTTCCCTCCCTATTACCTATTATATTTATTTTAATAATCTATAAACCCCTTTTTAAAATTTTATTTATTTAATTCATTTATTTATTTAGTTATTAAAATCCATCTTAGGTAGGTTTGTTTTACTATTTTAATTAAATGATTGTTTTATCTTTACAATTAATTAATTATTTTTAAATTCTTTCTTACCTATTATATTTATTTGAATTACTTAATACTTTATTAACCTTTTTGGTAAGAAAAACTTTTATTTAATTTATTTATTTATTTTTAAAACTAACTAACTAACTTTGTAACAGCTAGTTCTTAACAACTAGTCTTAACGGCGATTTCTTAACAACTAGTTCTTAATGGCTATTTCTGGGCAATGATGCATCTCTCTATTTATTCATCGAGATTGATTAATCTCTCCACCTTTTCCTGAGGATGAACCACATTAGTTGGTTTGAAACATCGACCTAATCCTAGTGATGTGTTTTATCCGAAAGTACTATCACAAAAGTCGTAGATCTAACATTATTACCCTACACAGAAGGGAAATGGGCTTGTAATTATTAGATCTAACATTATTACCCTACACATAAGGGAGATGGATGATAAGGCTCGTAATTTTGAGCGAGCGCAGTTACTAAGAAAAAATTCTGATCTCGTGTTCCTTAAACTATGTAGAGATGCATCATTGGTTCCGGTTTTTTCTAGTGTTTCCCACCCTCTATCATTCTCTAAAAACAAGATTATTTTTCTCAAACTAGTCTCTCGCTAAGAAAAAATTCTGATCTCGTGTTCCTTAAACTATGTAGAGATGCATCATTGGTTCCGGTTTTTTCTAGTGTTTCCCACCCTCTATCATTCTCTAAAAACAAGATTATTTTTCTCAAACTAGTCTCTCGTTGGTCAGTGAATTAGATTTTATTGCGCGCAAGCTTTTCTCTCTCCACATGGATCTGGCAAATGGGATTTATCATTATCTTTGGAGTATTCTAGATGGGGTTTCCTCTTCTAAAGCAATGCGGGTGGAAGATTGTTCGAAGAGGATGCAAGCCTTAAAATTTCAAAAACTGGCGTTGTCTCATTCTTCAGCCTTTGCAACCTCATCGAACCCAGGAAGGTCCTGCATTAGCGGTGCACAGATCTTGACCCTCCGTTCTTGGGTAGACAGCCCTTCATTGGGTTCATATTCTTCACTTACTGGGATGTATTCCTCTTTAGTTGGTGTCTCGAGTCCTTCTTCTGATGGATTCCTGATCCGTGTCGTGATTAATGATGATTTTAAATCAGATGTCGTTTTCGAGTCTCCCTTTGGCACCAATGACATGGTTTATTCAGCCACGGATTCATATGTTCCTCACTCTGATTTGCTCTCGGTCCCCAGTTTGACGGCGTGCAAGATCCCCAAAAACTCGACGGAAACCTCAGTCAACATTGATGGTTTAGCAATGAGTGGATTCTCTCGTGCTTTATGTCAAAGCCGGTGTATGGCCAATCCCACATAGCAATCTGGTGTGGGAGGTGCTTCCTCGTGGCACCCTATTTCCATTACGGTTGGTCGTTCATTTCAGGAAGCTGGACCTCTGTCCATATCGAAGACGCAATTGTTGTCAAGCCATGGCTTCGTTGCTACTCCTGGAAGCCCCATCGCTATCGAGGTCGATGGAACCAACGCTCTCAGCGTTGAAGTCGCTCTCGGCATTAAAGGTTTGACTACGTCTCCTAGTGATCTCGAGGAGTTAAAGGTTAATGGTATGGGTGGCTCGAATGCCCATCGTTCTCCGTGCTTAGTAGGTATAGGTCTTATTAATAGAAATTTAATCTTTAACGATAGCCATAAATTTTCTGATAATTATATTAATAAATTTTCACTAATAAACAATAATAGTAGTAATAAAGATTTTAATAATAATATAAAATTTTACAATAGTAAAAATGATATAACCAACAATAAGTAGCATTGTTATAAATGAAAATAACATGTTAGTTAATAATAATAATAATGTTGTCATTAAAAATTATTCTAATACAATTGATGTTAATCTTTTTAGTTTTTCTTTTGATCCTTATGTTTTCAGTCTTCTTAATAGAGGGTTTAATTTTTCCCTTGCCTTGAAGAAGATCTCTAATGATGACATTGTTTGTAGCCTCGAATATGGCATCAAGGATCTCCTTGATATTGTTAAGGAGACTATTAGGGAGGATTGCTCCATTATTCTCAGGAAGGCTAAGCCTTCTAAGAGAAACTTGAGTAAGCATGTGTTTCTCGCCCTCAAAACCCTGAGGGACAACCCTAACATTGTCATTCTTAAGGTGGACAAGGGTGGGGCTATTGTCATTTTGGACAAATCTGACTATGTGAGCAAGATGGTTAACCATCTTTCTAATAGTGGTTTTTATATTAAGCTTAAAAAGAATCCCCTTAAATCAGTGTGTAAGGATGTTTCTCTTGCCATTAAATCTGATTCTTCTCTTAATCCTCTCGCTAGGAATCTTATTGAAAGAAAACTCCTTACCCCCTGGATCTATGGTCTCCCAAAGATTCATAAAAAATAGGTGGTCCCTCTTATCTTCTGGCTAAATTCTTAGCCCAGAAGCTCAAGCCCCTTGTAGGTCAATCTGATTCCTTTGTGAAAGACTTGACTTCCATTATCAAGGAGTGGAAGAACATCAAGCTGTAGCTTGGTGAGCTTTTGGTTAGCTTTGATGTGGTCCTTATTCACAAAGATCCCCATCCAAGAAGCCGTTGATGTAATTAAATGGATCTCTGATGAGAACACCTCTAAATTGGTTAGCCTCTGCCTCACCTCGACTTTCTTCAGTTTTCAAGGTGATTTTTATGAGAAAACTTGTGGTGTTGCGATGGGCTCCCCTTTTTCCCCTGTTGTTTCCAACTTGTTTATGGAAGATTTTGAATCTAAGGCCCTGGCCTTTGCAAAATTGGAATAGGTTCATAGATGATACTTGTGTTATCTGGCCCCACGGTGGGGAGAAATTAGTTTTGTTCCTTGGGCACCTGAACTTGCTATCTGATTCCATCAAGTTCACGATGGAAGTGGAGGTTGATGGTTGCCTCCCTTTCCTTGATATCTTTCTCTCAAGGGATGAGGATGGTTCCATTTCTCACAGGGTTTTTTGCAAGAAGACTCACACATAACAATATCTTCATGCTGGGTCCCATCATTTTCCCGCTTAGAAATTTGGTGTCCTATGTACTCTTGCGACTCGTGCTCTTAGAATCTCTGACGAGAAGTGCTTAGAATCCGAGAAATCCCATCTTCTTGAAATTTTTGAAAATAATGGTTACAATAGATCTCAAGGTCTTAAAGCCTTTCAGAAGGCATATAAAGGATTGAGTAGAAAATCTACTCGAGTGGATCTTATTTCCAAGGTCCATCTCTTATTAATCCAGGGGACAACGAACAAAATTTCCCATGTCCTTAGGAGAAATAATATCTATGCTTCTTTCAAACCTCTCTTGGGTCTGTTAAATACACTATCGAACCTAAGGACATAAAATGGGTTTACTTGATTCCTTGCTCCTATGGAGCTCCCTATATAGGAAAAATAGGTAGATCCATTAGGCAAAGAATCCAGGAGCATGTTGCAGATATTAGACATAATCGGTCCTATACCTTAGCTCTTGCTGAACATGTGGAAAAATCCTGCCACCATGTTTGTATTCAAGATTCAAAAGTCGTTGCTAAGGCAGATCACTTCCACCATAGGAAATTAAGGGAGGTGATCGAAATTCAACGACATGGTAAGAATCTCAACAGTGATGATGGTTGGAAATTAAGTAAGAGTTGGACCTTGACTCTCACCACGTAATTTTGTTTTATTTTGTTTTATTGATTGATTTATTTTTACTATTTAATTTATTTCATTTTAATTAACTAATTAACTAATTTTATTTTTATTTATTTATATGATTTATTATTTATTTAATTTATTGTTTTATTTTATAATATTTAATTAATTTTATTTTATTTTTAAATCATTTTTTTTTACTGCTCCCTATTACCTATTATATTTATTTTAATAATTTATAAACTCCTTTTTAAAATTTTATCTAATTAATTAATTAATTTACTTATCTATTTATTTATTTAGTTATTAAAATCCATCTTAGGTAGGTTTGTTTTATTGTTTTATCTTTACAATTAATTAATTGTATATTTTTAAATTTTTTTTTTCTAAGTAAGAGTAAGATCTCTTTATAAAACATATGGTACATGGAGGTTCTGGCCTCTGCATTTCTAGCCTGTGTCAGTGGCATTTTTTCTCAAAACAACAAAAAATGGAGTTGCCAGAATTGAATTTAAATTCAATTCCTAGAAGGAGTTTGAATTGCTTCCTCGAAGGAGGAAACAAAAAATTTAAACAAAACCAACTTTATACAAAATTTATACCAAGCATGATAAATTATTTAAATTATTTAAATTCTTTCTTACCTATTATATTTATTTGAATTGCCTTGTTTTTATTATTTTAATTAAATTATTGATATATCTTTACAATTAATTAATTATATATTTTTAAATTCTTTCTTACCTATTATATTTATTTGAATTACTTAATATTTTATTAACCCTTTTGTAATAATTTTTTTTATTTAATCAATTTATTTATTTGTAATACTATCTAAGTAACTTTCTAACGGCTAGTTCTTAACAGCTAGGTCTTAACAACTAGTTCTCAATGGCTATTTCTGGGCAATGATGCATCTCCCTATTTATTTATCGAGATCAATTAGTCTCTCCACCTTATCCTAAGGATGAACCACATTAGTTGGTTCGAAATGTCGACCTAATCCTAGTGATGTGATTTATGCGAAAATACTTTTGTCTACATTATGGATCACAAAAGTCTTAGATCTAACATTATTACCCTACAGAGAAGGGAAATGGATGATAGGGCTCGTTAGTTTAAGGGAGCACGGCTACAGGTGGCTAAGAACAAATTTGATCTCACATTCATTAAACGATGTAGGGATGCATCATTGGTTCTGATTTTTGCTCGTGTTTCCCACCCTCTAAACTTCTCTAAAAACAATATTATTTTTCTAAAAACTACTCTCGCGTTGGTCAGGTTAGAGATTGGTAAGGTAAGGGGTGAATTAGATTTTATTGCACGCAAACTTTTCTCTCTCCACATGGATTTTGAAAATGGCATTTCTCATTATCTTTGGAGTATTATGGATGGGGTTTCTTCTTCTAAAGCAATGCTCGTGGAAGAATGTTCAAAGAGGAATCAAGCCTTAAAATTTCAAAAAATGGCGTTGTCTGATTCTCCAGCCTTTGCAACCTCATTCAGCCCAGGAAGGTCCTGCATTAGCGGTGCACATATCTAGGCCCTCCGTTCTTGGGTAGATAATCCTTCATCGGGTTCGTATTCTTCACTTACTAGGATGTCTTCCTCTTTAGTTGATGTCTTGGATCCTTCCTATGATGGATTCTTGATCCCTGACGCGATTAATGATGATTTTAACTCAGATGTAGTTCCTAAGTCTCCCTTTCGCAGTAATTTTGTTCCCGTTTGAAGCAATGTCGAGGTTTATTTGGCCCTGGATTCATATGTTCCTCACTCTAATCTCCTCTCGGTCCCCAGTATGACGGCGTGCAAGAACCCCAAAAAAATGATGGCAATCTCGGTCAACATTGATGGTTCAACGATGAGTGTATTCTCTACTGCGTTATGTCCAAGCCGTTGTATGGTCAATCCTACGCAACAATCTGGTGTGGGAGCTGCTTCCTCGTGGCTAGACGTTCGTGGTGTGGGAGCTGCTTCCTGGTGTGGGAGCTGTTTCCATTATGGCTAGACGTTCGTTTCAGGAAGCTGGGCCTCTGTCCATATCAAAGACGCAATTTTTGTCTAGTTGTGGCTTCGTTGCTACTCCTGGAAGCCCCATCGCTATCAAGGTTAACAGAACCAATGCTCTCAGTGTTGAAGTCACTCTCAGCATCGAAAGTTTGACTACGTCTCCTCGTGATCTCGAAGAAGTAAAGGTTAATGAAATAGGTGGCTCGAATGCCCATCGTTCTCCGTGCTTAGTAGGTATAGGTATTCTTAATAGAAATTTAATCTTTAACGATAGCCATAATTTTTCTGATAATTATATTAATAACTTTTCACTAATAAACAATAATATTAGTAATAAAGATTTTAATAATAATTTAAAATTTTACAATAGTAATAATGATATAACCAATAATAATAATACTAGTAAGAATAATCGAAGTAGCATTTTTATAAATGAAAATAACATGTTAGATAATAATAATAATAATGTAATTAAAAATGATTCTAATACAAATGTTGTTAATATTTCTAGTTTTTCTTTTGATCCTTATGTTTTCATCCTCATCAATAGAGGGCTTAATTTTTCCCTAGCCCCGAAGAAGATCCCTAATGGTGACATTATTTGTAGCCTCGAATATGGCATCAAGGATCTCCCTGATATTGTTAAGGAGATTATTAGGCTGGATTGCTCCATTATTCTTAGGAAGGGTAAGTATCCTAAGAGAAACTTGGGTAACGCTTAGTTTCTCTCCCTCAAAACCCTAAGGGACAACCTCGACATTGTCATCCTTAAGGCGGACAAGGGTGGGGCCATTGTCATTTTGGATAAATCTGACTATGTCATCAAGATGGTTGACCATCTTTCTAATAGTGGTTGTTATATTAAGCTTAAAACGAATCCAATTAAATCAGTGTGTAAGGATGTTTCCCTTGCCATTAAATCTGATTCTTCTCTCAATCCTCTCACTAGGAAGCTTATTGAAAGCAATCCCTTAACCCCTCGGTTCTATGGTCTCCCAAAGATTCATAAACCGGGGACTCCCTTAAGACCTATTGTTAACACAATAGGTGGTCCCTCTTATCATCTGGCTAAATTCTTAGCCCAGAAGCTCAAGCCCCTTGTAGGTCAAACCGACTCCTTTGTGAAGGACTTAGCTTCCTTTATCAAGGAGTGGAAGAACATCAAGCTACAACTTGGTGAAATTTTGGTTAGCTTTGATGTTGTGTCCTTATTCACCAAGATATCCATCTAGGAAGCTGTTGATGTCATTAAACACATTTCTGATGAGAAAACCTCTAAATTGGTTAGCCTCTACCTCACCTCGACTTTCTTCAGTTTTCAAGGTGAGTTTTATGAGCAAACTTGTGGTGTTGCAATGGGCTCCCCTCTTTCCCCCATTGTTGCCAAATATTTTATGGAAGATTTTGAATATAAGTCCCTGGCCTTTACTAAATACCACCCTAGGAAGTGGAATAGGTTCATGGATGATACTTGTTTCATCTGGCCCCACGATCATGAGAAATTAGATATGTTCCTTGGGCACCTAAACTTGCTATCTGATTCCATCAATTTCATGATGGAAGTGGAGGTTGATGGTTGCCTCCCTTTCCTTGATATATTTCTCTCAAGGAATGAGGATGGTTCCATTTCTCACTGGGTTTTTCACAAGAAGACTCACATGAAGAAATATTTTCATGCTGAGTCCCATCATTTTCCCACTCATAAATTTGGTGTCCTGTGTACTCTTGCGACTCATGCTCTTAGAATCTTTGACAAGAAGTCCTTGGAATTAGAGAAATCCCATCTTCTTGACATTTTTGAAAATAATGGTTACAGTAGATCTCAAGGTCTTAAAGCCTTTCAGAAGATGTATAAAGGATTGACTGGAAAATCTACTCAGGTGGATCCTATTTCCAAGGTCCATCTCCCATTTATCGCGGGGACAACAGACAAAATTTCCCATGTCCTTAGGAGAAATAATATCTATGGTTTTTTCAAACCTCTCTGCACTATTAGAAATTCTATTGGGTTTGTTAAAGACACTATCAACCCTAAGGACATGAAAGGGGTTTACTTGATTCCTTGTTCTTGTGGAACTTCCTATATAGGAGAAAAAATTCGATCCATTAGGCAGAGAATATGGCAGCATGCTACATATATTAGACATAAGCGGTCTCGTACCTCAGCTCTTGCTGAACATGTGGAAAAATCCTGCCACGATGTTTGTATTGAAGACTCAAAAGTCATTTCTAAGGTAGATCACTTCCACCATAGGAAATTAAGGGAGGCGATCGAAATTGAACGACATGCTAAGAATCTCAACTGTGATGATGGTTGGAAAGTAAGTAAGAGTTGGACCCAGGTTCTCACCAAGAAATTTTGTTTTATTTTATTTTCTTTATTGATTTATTTTTACTTTATTTAATTTAATTTATTTTAATTAACTAAATAATTAAATTTATTTTTATTTATTTATTTTTATATATTATTTATTATTTATTTAATTTATTGATTTATTTTATCGGAATATTTAACTGATTAATTGTTTTATTTTATTTTCTAATTTTTATTTTTACTTTTACCTCTCCCTAATACCTATTATATTTATTTTAATAATTTATAAACCCCTTTTTATTTTTTTTAATTAATTAATTAATTAATTTATTTATTAAAATCTTACATAGGTAGGTTTGTTTTATTATTTTACTTAAATTATTGCTTTATCTTTACAATTAATTAATTAATTATTTTTAAATTCTTTCTTACTTATTATATTTATTTGAATTACCTTGTTTTTATTATTTTAATTAAATTATTAATTTATCTTTACAGTTAATTAATTATTTTTAAATTATTTCTTACCTATTATATTTATATGAATTACTTAATACTTTATTAACCCTTTTGTAATAATTTTATTTATTTATTTAATTTATTTATTTTTAAAATGAACTAACAAACTTTCTAACGGCTAGTTCTTAACAACTAGTTTTCAACGACTATTTTCGGGCAATGATGAATCTCCCTATTTATTCATCGAGATCTATTAGTATCTCCACCTTGTCCTGAGGATGAATCATATTAGATGGTTCAAAACGTCGACCTAATCCGAGTGATGTGATTTATCCGAAAGTAATTTTATCTACATTATGGTTCACAAAAGTCTTGGATCTAACATTATTACCCTACATGGAAGGGAAATTGCTGATAGGGCTAGTTAATTTGAGCAAGCGTGGTTACAAGTGGCTAAGAAAAAAAAATGATCTCACGTTCCTTAAATGATGTAGGGATGCATCATTGGTTCCGGTTTTTTCCTGTGTTTCCCACCCTCTAAACTTCTCTAAAAACAATATTATTTTTCTAAAAACTAGTCTCGCATTGGTCAAGTCAGAGATTGGTAATTTAAGGAGTGAATTAGATTTTATTGTGACCAAACTTTTCTCTCTCCACATGGATTTGGCAAATGGGAATTCTCATTATCTTT
Source organism: Pinus albicaulis (assembly GCA_034641835.2). Lineage (NCBI taxonomy): Eukaryota > Viridiplantae > Streptophyta > Pinopsida > Pinales > Pinaceae > Pinus > Pinus albicaulis. The sequence continues at coordinate 743,631,504 of CM076570.1, read as the reverse complement.
GGAGTATTCTGGATGGGGTTTTGTCTTCTAAAGCAATGCGGGTGGAAGAATGTTCGAAGAGGAAGCAAGCCTTAAAATTTCAAAAATTGGCGCCATCTCATTCTCTAGCCTTTCCAACCTCATCGAACCCAGGAAGGTCCTGCATTATCGGTGTGCAGATCTTGGCCCTCCATTCTTGGGTAGACAATCTTTCATCGGGTTCATCTTCTTCACTTACTTGGATGTATTCCTCTTTAGTTGATGTCTTGGGTCCTTCCTCTGATGGATTCCTGATCCCTGATGCAATTAATGATGATTTTAACGCAGATGCAGTTTCCGACTCTCCCTTTGGCAGCAATGGCATTCCCTCTGGCAGCAATGGCACGGTTTATTTAGCCCCTGATGCATATGTTCCTCACTTTGATTTGCTTTCAGTCCCCAGTTTGATGGCATGCAAGATCCCCAGAAACTTAATGGAAATCTCGGTTAATGTTGATTGTTCAGCAATGAGTGGATTCTCTCCTGCGTTCTGTCCAAACCGATGTATGGCCAATCCCACCCAACTATCTGGTGTGGGAGCTGCTTCCTCGTCGCACCCTGTTTCCATTACGACTGGCCATTCGTTTCCAGAAGCTGGGCCTCTATCTATATCGAACACGCAATTATTGTCAGGCTATGGCTTTGCTGCTACTCTTGGCAGCCCCATCTCTATCGAGGTTGACAAAACCAACACTCTCAGCGTTGAAGGTTTGACTACGTCTCTTGGTGATCTCAAGGAAGTAAATGTTAACAGTATGGGTGGCACGAATGCCCATCGTTCACCATGCTTAGTAGGTATAGGTCTTCTTAATATAAATTTAATCTTGAATGATAGCCATAACTTTTCTAATAATTATATTAATAACTTTTCACTAATAAACAATAATATTAGTAATAAATATTTTAATAATATTTTATAATTTTACAATAGTAATAATGATATAACTTACAATAATAATACTAGCAAGAATAATCTAAGTAGCATTGTTATAAATGAAAATAACATGTTAGATGATGATGATGATAATAATAATAATGATGATGATGATGTTATTAAAAATAATAATAATAATAATGTCATTAAAAATGATTCTAATATAAATGTTGTTAATCTTTCTTTCTTTTCTTTTGATCCTTATGTTTCCAATCTTCTTAATAGAGGGCTTAATTTTGCCCTTGCCTTGAAGAAGATCCCTAATGATGACATTATTTGTAGCCTTGAAGATGGCATTAAGGATCTCCCTGATATTAGTAAGGAGAATATTAGGCAGGACTGCTCCATTATTCTTAGGAAGGCTAAGCCTCCTAAAAGAAACTTGAGTAAGCCTAAGTTTATCACCTTCAAAACCCTAAGGGACAACCTTGACATTGTCATCCTTAAGGCAGACAAGGGTGGAACCATTGTCATTTTGGATAAATCTGACTATGTCAGCAAGATGGTTGACCATCTTTCTAATAGTGGTTGTTATATTAAGCTTAAAAAGAATACCCTTAAATCAATGTGTAAGGATGTTTCCCTTGCCATTAAATCTGATTCTTCTCTTAATCCTCTCACTAGGAAGCTTATTGAAAGAAATCCCCTTACCCCCTGGATCTATGGTCTCCCAAAGATTCATAAACCGGGCCCCCCCTTAAGACCTATTTTTAACAAAATAGGTGGTCTCTCTTATCATATGGCTAAATTCTTAGCCCAAAATCTCAATCCCCTTGTAGGTCAAACCGATTCCTTTGTGAAGGACTCGGCTTCCTTTATCAAGGAGTGGAAGAACATGAAGCTGTAGCCTGGTGAGCTTTTGGTTAGATTTGATGTGGTGTCCTTATTCAACAAGATCCCCATCCAATACGCTGTTGATGTCATTAAACAGGTCTTTGATGAGAACACCTCTAAATTGTTTAGCCTCTACCTCACCTTGACTTTCTTCAGTTTTCAAGGTGAGTTTTATGAGTAAACCTGTAGTGTTGCGATGGGTTCCCCTCTTTCCCCCATTGTTTCCAACTTGTTTATGGAATATTTTGAATCTAAGGCCATGGCCTTTGCTAAATTCCACCCTAGGACATGGAATAGGGTCATGGATGATACTTGTGTCATCTAGCCCCACGGTCGGGATAAATTAGATCTGTTCCTTGGGCACCTGAACTCACTATCTGATTCCATCAAGTTCATGATGGAAGTGGAGGTTGATGGTTGCCGCCCTCTCCTTGATATATTTCTCTCAAGGAATGAGGATGGTTCCATACCTCACCGGGTTTTTCGCAAGAAGACTCACACGAAGAAATATCTTCATGCTGGGTTCCATCGTATTCCTGCTCCAAAATTTGGCGTCCTATGTACTCTTGCGACTCGTGCTCTTAGAATCTCTGAATAGAAGTCCTTGGAATCAGAGAAATCCTACCTTCTTGACATTTTTGAAAATAATGGTTGTAGAAGATCTCAAGGTCTTAAAGCCTTTCATAAGGCATATAAAGAATTGAGTGGAAAATCTACTCGGGTGGATCCTATTTCCAAGGTCCATATCCCATTTTCTAGGGGACAACGAACAAAATTGCCCATGTCCTTAGGAGAAATAATATCTCTGCTTCTTTCAAACCTCTCTACACTATTAGAAATTCTCTTGGGTCTATTAAAGACCCTATCGACCCTAAGGACATAAAAGGGGTTTGCTTGATTCCTTGTTCTTGTGGAACTTCCTATATAGTAGAAACAGGTCGATCCATTAGGCAGAGAATCAGGGAGCATGTTGCGGATATTAGACATAATTGGTCCCATACCTCAGCTCTTGCTACACATGTGGAAAAATTCTGCCACCATGTTTGTATTGAAGACTCAAAAGTCGTTACTAAGGTAGATCACTTCCACCATAGGAAATTAAGGGAGACGATCGAAATTGAACGACATGCTAAGAATATCAATCATCATGATGGTTGGAAATTAAGTAAGAGCTGGACCCCGGCTCTCACCAAGTAATTTTGTGTTATTTTATTTATTGATTTATTTTTAATTTAATTTATTTTAATTAACTAATTATTAATTTTATTTTTATTTATTAATTTATATTACTTATTATTTATTTAATTTATCGGAATAATCAATTAATTAGTTAATTAATTTTATTTTATTTTTTAATTCAATTTATTTATTTATTTTTTACCCCTCCCATTTTTTTTTTTAATTTTTTTTTTATTTGAGCTCGTTTAGACTAATCTTAATCTTCCCATTTTTTCTCCTCTCATCCCACCCACAAGTTTCGAACCAGTGACCTTACAGGAAGAAGTGTCTTAAGAGTGCACCCCATCACCCACTGCTCTACACCACGTGGGCTTTTACCCCTCCTTATTACCTATTATATTTATTTTAATAATTTATAAATCCATTTTAAAAAATTTATTTAATTAATTAATTAATTTACTTATTTAGTTATTAAAATCCGTCTTAGGTAGGTTTGTTTTATTATTTTAATTAAATTATTGTTTTATCTTTACAATTAACTAATTAATTGATTAATTATATATTTTTAAATTCTTTCTTACCTATTATATTTATTTGAATTACATTGTTTTTATTATTTCAATTAAATTATTCATTTAACTTCACAATTAATTAATTATATATTTCTAAATTCTTTCTTACCTATTATATTTATTTGAATTACGTAATACTTTATTAACCCTTTTGTAATAAATTATTTATTTATTTAATTAATTAATTTTTAAAACTAACTAAATTTCTAACGGCTAGTTCTTAATAGCTAGTTTTAACGACTAGTTCTTAACAACTAGTGCCCAATGGCTATTTCCAGGAAATGATGCATCTCCCTATTTATTCATTGAGATTGATTAGTCTCTCCACCTTGTCCTGAGGATGAACCACATTAGTTGGTTCGAAACGTCGACCTAATCCTAGTGATGTGATTTATCCGAAAGTACTTTTATCTACATTATGGATCACAAAAGTCTTAGATCTAACATTATTACCCTATATGGAAGGGAAATGGATGATAAGGCTCGTTGATTTGAGTGAACGGGGTTATAGGTGGCCAAGAAAAAAATCTAATCTCACGTTCCTTAAACGATGTAGGGATGCATCATTGATTTCGGTTTTTTCCCAGGTTTCCCACCCTCTAAACTTCTCTAAAAACAAGATTATTTTTCTAAAAACTAGTCTCACGTTGGTCAGGTCAGAGATTAGTTAGTTAAGGGGTGAATTAGATTTTATTGCGCGCAAAATTTTCTCTCTCCACATGGATCTGGAAAATGGTATTTCTCATTATCTTTGGAGTATTCTGGATGGGGTTTCTTCTTCTAAAGCAATGCGGGTTGAAGAATGTTCGAAGAGGAAGCATGCCTTAAAATTTTAAAAATTGGCATTGTCTCATTTTCCAGCCTTTGCAACCTCATCGAACCGAGGAAGGTCCTATATTAGCGGTGCGCAGATCTTGAGCCTCCGTTCTTGGGTAGACAATCCTTGTTCTTGGGTAGACAATCCTTCATCAGGTTCATATTCTTCACTCACTAGGATTTCTTCCTTTTTAGTTGATGTCTCGGGGCCTTCCTCTGATGGATTCCTGATCCCTAACGCGATTAATGATGATTTTAACTGAGATGGAGTTTCTGAGTCTCCCTTTGGCAGCAATGGCGTTCCCTCTGGCAGCAATGGCGTGGTTTATTCAGCCCGGGATTCATATGTTTCTCACTCTAATCTGCTCTCGGTCCCCAGTTTGATGGCGTGCAAGATCCCCAGAAACTCGACGACAATCTCGGTCAACATTGATGGTTTAGCAATGAGTGGATTTTCTCCTGTGTTATGTCCAAGCCGGTGTATGGCCAATCCCACGCAACAATTTGGTGTGGGAGCTGCTTCCTCGTGGCACCCTATTTCCATTATGGCCTGCCATTCGTTTCAAGAACCTGGGCCTCTGTCCATATCAAAGACGCAATTGTTATCGTGCTACGACTTCACTATTGCTCCTGGAAGCCCCATCGCTATCGAGGTTGATGAAACCAACACTCTCAGCGTTGAAGTCGCTCTCAGCGTTGAAGGGTTGACTACGTCTCCTGGTGATCTCGAGGAAGTAAAGGTTAACGGTATGGGCGGCTTGAATGCACATCATTCTCCGTGCTTAGTGGGTATAGGTCTTCTTAATAGAAATTTAATCTTTAACGATAGCCATAACTTTTATGATAATTATGTTAATAACTTTTCACTAATAAACAATAATATTATTAATAAAGATTTTAATAATAATTTAAAATTTTACAATAGTATTAATGATATAACCAAAAATAATAATTATAGCAAGAATAATCTAAGTAGCATTGTTATAAATGAAAATAACATGTTAGATAATAATAATGATGATGTCAATAATAATAATAATGATGCCATTAAAAATTATTCTAGGACAAATGTTGTTAATATTTCTAGTTTTTCTTTTGATCCTTATGTTTTCAGTGTTTTTAATAGAGGTCTTAATTTTTCCCTTGCCCCGAAGAAGATCCCTAATGATGACATTATTTATTGCCTCGAATATGGCATCAAGGATCTCCCTAATATTGTTAACGAGACTATTAGGCAGGATTGCACCATTATTTTTAGGAAGGCTAAGCCTCCTAAGAGAAACTTGAGTAAGCCTGAGTTTCTCGCCCTCAAAACCTTAAGGGACAACCTTGACATTTCCATCCTTGAGGCGGACAAGGGTGGGGAAATTTTCATTTTGGATAAATCTGACTATGTCAGCAAGATGGATGACCATCTTTCTAATAGTGGTTGTTATATTAAGCTTAAAATGAATCCTCTTAAATCAATGTGTAAGGATGTTTCCCTTGCCATTAAATCTGATTCTTCTCTTAATGCTCTCACTAGGAAGCTTATTGAAAGAAATCCCCTTACCCCTCGGATCTATGGTCTCCCAAAGATTCATAAACTGGGGGCCCCCTTAAGACCCATTGTTAAAACAATAGGTGGTCCCTTTTGTCATCTGGCTAAAGTCTTAGCCTAGAAGTTCAAGCCCCTTGTAGGTCAAACTGATTCCTTTGTGAAGGGCTCGGCTTCCATTATCAAGGAGTGGAAGAACATCAAGCTATAGCCTGGTGAGCTTTTGGTTAGCTTTGACGCGGTGTCCTTATTCACCAAGATTCCCATCCAGGAAGCTGTTGATGTCATTAAATAGACATGTGATGAGAACACCTCTAAATTTGTTAGCCTCTGCCTCACCTCGAATTTCTTCAGTTTTCAAGGTGAGTTTTATGAGCAAACCTGTGGTGTTGCGATCGGTTCCCCTCTTTCCCCCTTTGTTGCCAACTTGTTTATGGAAGATTTTGAATCTAAGACCTTGGCCTCTGCTAAATTCCGCCCTAGGAAGTGGAATAGGTTAATGGATGATACTTGTGTCATCTGGCCCCACAGTCGAGAGAAATTAGATTTGTTCCTTGGGCACTTGAAATCGCTATCTGATTCCATCAAGTTCACGATGGAAGTGGAGGTTGATGGTTGCCACCCTTTACTTGATATCATTCTCTCAAGGAATGAGGAACGTTCCATTTCTCACTGCATCTTTTCACAAGAAGACTCACACGGAACAATATCTTCATGTTGGGTTCCATCAGTTTCCTGCTCAGAAATTTGGTGTCCTATGTACTCTTGCAATTCGTGCTCTTAGAATATTTGATGAGAAGTCGTTGGAATCAGAGAAATCCCATCTTCTTGACGTTTTTTAAAATAATGGTTACAGTAGATCTCAAGGTCTTAAAGCCTTTCAGAAGGCGTATAAAGGATTGAGTGGCATATATACTCAGTTGGATCCTATTTCCAGGGTCCATCTCCCATTTATCCAGGGGATAACGGACAAAATTGCCCATGTGCTTAGGAGAAATAATATCTTTTCTTCTTTCAAACCTCTTTGCACGATTAGAAATTCTCTTGGGTCTGTTAAAGACCCTATCGACCCTAAGGACATAAAAGAGGTTTACTTGATTCCTTGTTCTTGTGGAACTCCCTATATAGGAGAAATAGGTCAATCCATTAGGAAGACAATCCAGGAGCATGCTATGGATATTAGACATAATTGGTCTCGTACCTCAGCTCTTGCTAAACATGTGGAAAAATCCTTCCACCATGTTTGTATTGAAGACTCAAAAGTCGTTGCTAAGGTAGATCACTTCCACCATAGGAAATTAAGGGAGGCGATCGAAATTGAACGACATGCTAAGAATCTCAACCGTCATGATGGTTGGAAATTAAGTAAGAGTTGGACCCTGAGTCTCACTAGGTAATGTTATTTTATTTTATTTTATTTGTTGATTTATTTTTACTATTTAATTTGTACTTTATTTTATTTTAATTAACTAATTAATTAATTTTATTTTTATTTATTTATTTATCTATATTATTTATTTATTATTTAATTTATTGATTTATTTGATCGTAATATTTAATTAATTAATTAATTATTATTTTTTTAATTTAAATAATCTATATATATATATATATATATATATATATATATATATTTACCCTTGCCTATTACCTATTGTATTTAATTTAATAATTTATAAACCCCTTTTTAAAATTTTATTAAATTAATTAATTAATTTACTTACTTATTTATTTATTTAGTTATTAAAATCCGTCTTAGGTAGGTTTGTTTTATTATTTTAATTAAATTATTGTTTTATCTTTACAATTAATTAATTAATTATATATTTTAAAATTTTTCTTACCTATTATATTTATTTGAATTATTTAATACTTTATTAACCGTTTTGTAATAATTTCTTTATTTAATTAATTAATTTATTTTTAAAACTAACTAACTAACTAACTAACTTTCTAACGGCTAGTTCTTAACAAATAGTTCTCAATGGCTATTTCTAGGCAATGATGCATCTCCCTATCTATTCATCGAGATCGATTAGTCTCTCCATGTTGTCCTGAGAATTAACCACATTAGTTGGTTCGAAACGTCGACCTAATCCTAGTGATGTGATTTATCCGAAAGTACTTTTATCTACATTATGAATCATAAAAGTCTTAGATCTAACATTATTAACCTACACTGAAGGGAAATGGCTGATAGGGCTCGTTAGATTGAGCGAGCGCAGTTAGAGGTGGCTAAGAAAAAATATGATCTCACGTTCCTTAAACGATGTAGGGATGCATCATTGTTTCCGTTTTTTTCCCGTGTTTCCCACCCTCTAAACTTCTCTAAAAACAAGATTGGTTAGGTCAGAGATTGGTAAGTTAAGGGGTGAATTAGATTTTATAGTGCGCAAACTTTTCTCTCTCCACATGGATCTAGAAAATGGGATTTATCATTATCTTTGGAGTATTCTAGATGGGGTTTCTTCTTCTAAACTGATGCCGGTGGAAGAATGTTCGGAGAGGAAGCAAGCCTTAAAATTTGAAAAATTGGCATTGTCTCATTCTCCAGCCTTTGCAACCTCATTGAAACTAGGAAGGTCCTGCATTAGCAATGTGCAGATCTTGACCCTCCGTTCTTGGGTAGAAATTCCTTCATTGGGTTCATCTTCTTCACTTACTGGGATATCTTCCTCTTTAGTTGATGTCTTGGGTCCTTCCTTTGATGGATTGTTGATCCCTGATGCGATTAATGATGATTTTAAGTCAGATGCAGTTTCCAAGTCTCCCTTTGGCAGAAATGGTGTTCCCTCTCGCAACAATGGCTTGGTTTATTCAACCACAGATTCATATGATCCTCACTCTAACCTGCTCTCAGTCCCCAGTTTGATGGCGTGAAATATCCCTAGAAACTTGATGACAATCTCGATCAACATTGATGGTTTAGAAATGAGTGGATTCTCTCCTGCGTTATGTCGAAAATGGTGTATGGCCAATCGCACGCAACAATCTGGTGTGGGAGCTGCTTCCTCGTGGCACCCTATATCCATTACGGCTCGCCGTTCGTTTTAGGAAGCTAGGCCTCTATCCATATTGAAGACACAATTGTTGTTGGATTGTGGCTCCACTGCTACTCATGGCAGCCCCATCACTATCGAGGTTGACGAAACCAATGCTCTTAGCATTGAAGTCACTCTCAGCGTTGAAGGTTTGACTATGTCTTCTGGTGATCTCAAGGAAGTAAAGGTTAATGGTATGGGTGGCTCAAATGCCTATCATTCTTTGCTTGGTAGGTATAGGTCTTATTAATAGAAATTTAATATTTAACAATAGCCATAAATTTTCTAATAATTATATTAATAAATTTTCACTAATAAACAACAATATTAGTAATAAATATTTTAATAATAATTTATAATTTTACAATAGTAATAATGATATAACCAACAATAATAATACTAGCAAAAATAATCTAATTAGCATTTTTATAAATGAAAATAACATGTTAGATGATAATAATAATAATAATAATGTCATTAAAAATAATAATAATAATAATGTCATTAAAAATGATTCTAATACAAATGTTGTTAATCTTTTTATTTTTTCTTTTGATCCTTATGTTTTTAGTCTTCTTAAAAGAGGGCTAATTTTTCTGTTGCCTTCAAGAAGATCCCTAATGACGAAATTATTTGTAGCCTCAAATATGGCATCAAGGATCTCCCTGATATTGTTAAGGAGACTATTAGGCAGGATTGTTCCATTATTCTTAGGAAGGCTAAGCCTCCTAAGAGAAACTTGAGTAAGCCTGAGTTTCTCGCCCTCAAAACACTAAGGGACAACCCTGACATTGTCATCCTTAAGGCGAACAAGGGTGGGGCCATTGTCATTTTGGATAAATTTGACTATGTTAGCAAGATGGTTGACCATATTTCTAATAGTGGTTGTTATATTAAGCTTAAAAAGAATCCCCTTAAATCAATGTGTAAGGACATTTCCCTTGCCATTAAATATGATTCTTCTCTTAATCCTCTCGCTAGGAAGCTTATTGAAAGCAATCCCCTTACCCCCGGGATTTATGGTCTCCCAAAGATTCATAAACCGGGATGCCCCTTAAGACCTATTGTTAACACAATAGGTCATTCCTCTTATCATATTGATAAATTCTTAGCCCAGAAGCTCAATCCCCTTGTAGGTCAAACAGATTCCTTTGTGAAGGACTCGACTTCCTTTATCAAGGAGTGGAAGAACATCTAGCTATAACATGGTGAGATTTTCGTTAGCTTTGATGTGGTGTCCTTATTCACCAAGATCTCCATCCAAGAGGCCGTTGATGTCATTAAACGGATCTTTGATGAGAACACCTCTAAATTGGTTAGCCTCTGCCTCACCTCGGCTTTCTTCAGTTTTTAAGGTGAGTTTTATGAGCAAACCCGTGGTGTTGCAATGGGTTCCCCTCTTTCCCCTATTGTTACCAACTTGTTTATGGAAGATTTTGAATCTAAACCCCTGGCCTTTGCTAAATTCCACCGTAGGTAGTGGAATAGGGTCATGGATGATACTTGTGTAATTTGGACCCACTATTAGGATAAATTAGATCTATTCCTTGTGCACCTGAACTCATTATCTAATTCTATTGAGTTCACGATGGAAGTGGAGGTTGATGGTTGCCTCCCTTTCCTTGATATCTTTCTCTCAAGGAATGAGGATGGTTCCATTTCTCACCGGGTTTTTCATAAGAAGACTCACACAGAACAGTATCTTCATGTTGGGTTCCATCATTTTCCTCCTTAGAAATTTGGTGTCCTGTGTACTCTTGCGACTCGTGCTCTTAGAATCTCTGACGGGAAATCCTTGGAATCAGAGAAATCTCTCCTTCTTGACATTTTTGAAAATAATGGTTACAGTATATCTCAAGGTCTTAAAGCCTTTCAGAAGGTATATAAAGGATTGAGTGGAAAATCTACTCGGGTGGATCCTATTTCCAAGTTCCATCTCCCATTTATCTAGGGGACAACGAACACAATTTCCCATGTACTTAGGAGAAATAATATCTTTGCTTCATTCAAACCTCTATACACTATTACAAATTCTCTTAGGTCCCTTAAAGACCCTATCGACCCTAAGGACATGAAAGGGGTTTACTTGATTCATTTTTCTTGTGGAATTCCCTATATAGGAGAAACATGTCGATCTGTTAGGCAGAGAATCTAGGAGCATGTTGTGGAAACTAGACATAATCGGTCATGTACCTCAGCGCTTGATCAACATGTGGAAAAATCCTAACACCATGTTTGTATTGAAGACTCAAAAGTCATTGCTAAGGTAGATCGCTTCCACCATAGGAAATTAAGGGAGGCGATCAAAATTGAATGACATGCTAAGAGCCTCAACCGTCATGATAGTTGGAAATTAAGTAAGAACTGGACCCTAGCTCTTGCTAAGTAATTTTGTTTTATTATATTATATTATATTATATTTTATTTATTGATTTGTTTTTCTATTTAATTTTACATTATTTTAATTGGTTTTATTTTAACTAACTAACTAATTAATTTTATTTATATTTATTATTTATTTAATTTATTGATCTATTTTATCGGAATATTTAATTAATTAATTATTTTATTTTATTTTATTTATTTATTTAAATTTTTTTTACCCTTCTCTATTACCTATTATATTTATTTTAATAATTTATAAACCCCTTTTTAAAATTTTAATTAATTAATTAATTAATTAATTAACTTATTTATTTATTTATTTAGTTATTAAAATTTGTCTTATGTAGGTTTGTTTTATTATTTTAATTAATTTATTGTTTTATATTTACAATTAATTAAGTAATTATTTTTAAATTCTTTCTTACCTATTATATTTTGAATTAACTTGTTTTTATTATTTTAATTAAATTATTGATTGAACTTTACAATTAATTAATTAATTAATGAATTATATATTTTAAAATTCTTTCTTACCTATTATATTTATTTGAATTACGTAATACATTATTAACCATTTTGTAATAATTTATTTTATTTATTTAATTAATTTATTTTTAAAACTAACTAACTAATTTTCTAATGGCTAGTTTTTAATAGCAAGTCTTAACAGCGAGTTCTTAACAACTAGTTCTCAAGGACTATTTCCGAGCAATGATACATCTCCCTATTTATTCATAGGATCGATTAGTCGCTCCACCTTATCTTGAGCATGAACCATATTAGTTCGTTCGAAATGTTGACCTAATCCTATTGATGTGATTTATCCGAAAATACTTTTATCTACATTATGGATCACAAAAGTCTTAGATCTAACATTATTACCCTACACAGAAGGGAAATGGTTGATATGGCTCGTTAGTTTGAGTGAGCGTAGTTACAGATGGCTATGAAAAAATATGATCTCCCTTTCCTTAAACGATGTAGAGATGCATCATTGGTTTTAGTTTTTTCCCGTGTTTCCCACGCTCTAAACTTCTCTAAAAACAAGATTATTTTTCTAAAAACTAGTCTCGTCTTGGTCAAGTCAGAGATTGGTAAGTTAAGGGGTGAATTAGATTTTATTACGCGCAAAATTTTCTCTCTCTACATGGATCTCGCAAATGGGATTTCTCATTATCTTTGTAGTATTCTGGATGGGGTTTCGTCTTCTAAAGCAATGTGGGTGGAAGAATGTTCGAAGAGGATGCAGGCCTTAAAATTTCAAAAATTGGCATTGTCTCATTCTCCAGCCTTTGCAACCTCATCAAACCTAGGAAGGTCTTGCATTGGAATTGCGCAGATCTTGGCCCTTTGTTCTTGGGTAGACAGTCCATCGAGTTCATCTTCTTCAATTACTGGGATATCTTCCTCTTTACTTGATGTCTCGGGTCCTTCCTTTGATGGATTCCTGATCCCTTTCGCGATTAATGATGATTTTAACTCAGATGCAGTTTCCGAGTCTCCCTTTGGCAACAATAGCGTTCCATCTGGCAGCAATGGTGTGGTTTATTCAGCCCCAGATTCATATGTTCCTCACTCTGATCTGCTCTCAGTCCCTAGTTTGACGGCGTGCAAGATCCCAGAAACTCGACGAAAATCTCGGTCAACATTGATGGTTCAGCAATGAGTGGGTTCTCTCCTGCATTATGTCCAAGCTGGTGTATGGCCAATCCCACCCAGCAATCTGGTGTGGGAGATGCTTCCTCGTGGCACCCTGTTTCCATTACGGCTGATCATTTGTTTGAGGAAGCTGGGCCTCTGTCCATATCGAAGACGCAATTTTTATCGGGTTGTGGCTTCGCTGCCCCATTGCTATCGAGGTTGACGGAACCAATGCTCTCAGCGTTGAAGGGTGGACTACGTCTCCTAGTGATATAGACGAAGTAAATGTTAACGGATGGGTGGCTCGAATGCCCATCGTTCTAAGTGCTTAGTAGGTATAGGTCTTCTTACTAGAAATTTAATCTTTAACGATAGCCATAACTTTTCTGATAATTATACTAATAACATTTCACTAATAAACAATAATATTAGTAATAAATATTTTAATAATAAATAAAATTTTTACAATAGTAATAGTGATTTAACAAACAATAATAATACTAGCAAGAATAAACTAAGTAGCATGGTTATAAATAATAATAATAATATCATTTATAATAATAATAATAATAATGTCATTAAAAATGATTCTAATACAAAGGTTGTTAATCTTTCTAGTTTTTCTTTTGATACTTATGTTTTCAATCTTCTTAATAAAGGGCTTAATTTTTCCCTTGCTCCGAAGAACATCTCTAATGATGACATAATTTGTAGCATCAAATATTGCATCAAGGATCTCCCTGATATTGTTAAGGAGACTATTAGGCAGGATTGCTCCATTATTCTTAGGAAGGCTGAGTCTCCTAAGATAAACTTGAGTAAGCCTGAGTTTCTCGCCCTCAAAACCCAAAGGAACAACCCTGACATTGTCATCCTTAAGGCGGACAAGGGTGGGGCCATTGTCATTTTGGATAAATCTAACTATGTCAGCAAGATGGTTGACCATATTTCTAATAGTGGTTGTTATATTAAGCTTAAAAATAATCCCTTTAAATCTATGTGTAAGGATGTTTCCCTTGCCATTAAATCTAATTCTTCTCTTAATCCTCTCGCTAGGAAGCTTATTGAAAGAAATGCCCTTACCCCTCAGATCTATGGTCTCGCAAAGATTCATAAAACGAGAGCCCCCTTAACACATATTGTTAGCACAATAGGTGGTCCCTCTTATCATCTACCTAAAATCTTAGCCGAGAAGCTCAAGCCCCTTGTAGGTCAAACCGATTCCTTTGTGAAGGACTCAACTTCCATTATGAAGGAGTGGAAGAACATCAAGCTGCAGCCTGGTGAGATTTTGGTTAGCTTTGATGTGGTGTCCTTATTCACCAAGATACCCATCCAAGAAGCCGTTGATTTCATTAAATGGATCTGTGATGAGAACACCTCTAAATTTGTTAGCCTCTGACTTACCTCGACTTTCTTCAGTTTTCAAGGTGATTTTTATGAGCAAACCTGTGGTGTTGCGATGGGTTTCCCTCTTTCCCCCGTTGTTGCCAACTTTTTTATGGAAGATTTTGAATCTAAGGCCCTAGCCTCTGCTAAATTTTGCCCTATGAAGTGGAATAGGTTCATGGATGATACTTGTGTCATCTAGCCCCATGGTCGGGAGAAATTAGATTTTTTCCTTGGGCACCTGAACTCGCTATCTGATTCCATCAAGTTCACGATGGAAGTGGAGGTTGATGGTTTCCTCCCTTTCCTTGATATGTTTCTCTCAAGGGATGATGATGGTTCCATTTCTCATCGGGTTTATCGCAAGAAGACTCACACAAAACAATATCTTCACGCTGGGTTCCATCATTTTCCTGCTCATAAATTTGGTGTCCTGTGTACTCTTGTGACTCGTGCTCTTAGAATATCTGATGAGAAGTCCTTGGAATCAGAGAAATCTCATCTTATTGACATTTTTTAAAATAATGGTTATAGTAGATATCAAGGTCTTAAAGCCTTTCAGAAGGCATATAAAGGATTGAGTGGAAAATATACTTGGGTGAATCCTACTTCCAAGGTCAATCTCCCATTTATCTAGGGGACAACGGACAAAATTTCCCATGTCCTTCGGAGAAATAATATCTCTCCTTCTTTCAAAATTCTCTACACTATTAGAAATTCTCTTAGGTCAGTTAAAGACCCTATCAACCCTAAGGACATGAAAGGGGTTTACTTGATTCCTTGTTTTTGTGGAACTCCCTTTATAGGAGAAACAGGTCGATCCATTAGGCAGACAATCCAGGAGCATGCTGCGGATATTAGACATAATTGGTCCCGTACCTCAGCTCTTGCTAAAAATGAGGAAAAAAACTGCCACCATGTTTGTATTGAAGACTCAAAGGTCGTTGCCAAATTAGATCACTTCTACCATATGAAATTAAGGGAGGCGATCAAGATTAAACAAAATGCTAAGAATCTCAACTGTCATGATGGTAATTAAGTAAGAGTTGGACCCTGGCTCTTGCCAGGTAATTTTATTTTATTTTATTTTATTTATTGATTTATTTTTACTATTTAATTTTACTTTATTTATTTAATTTTATTTTAATTAACTAATCAATTAATTTTATTTTTATTTATTTTTATTATTTATTATTTATTTAATTTATTGATTTATTTTATCATAATATTTAATCAATTAATTAATTAATTTCATTTTATTTATTTATTTTTTTACCCCTCCCTATTACCTATTATATTTATTTTAATAATTTATATACCCCTTTTTAAAATTTTAATTAATCAATTAATTAATTAAATTACTTATTTATTTAGTTATTAAAATCCGTCTTATGTTGGTTTGTTTTATTATTTTAATTAAATTTTTGATTTAATTTTACAATTAATTAATCAATTAAATAAATATTTTTAAATTTTTTCTTACCTATTATATTTATTTGAATTACTTTATAAGTTATTAAACCTTTTGTAATAAATTTTTTTATTTGATTAATTAATTTATTTTTAAAACTAACTAACTAACTTTCTAATGGCTAGTCTTAACGACTAGTTCTTAACAACTAGTTCTCAACGGCTATTTCCAGGTAATGATGCATCTCCCTATTTATTCATAGAGATCGATTAGTCTCTCCACCTTGTTCTGAGGATGAACCACATTAGTTAGTTCGAAATGTTGACCTAATCCTAGTGATGTGATTTATCCGAAAATACTTTTATCTACATTATGGATCATAAATGTCTAAGATCTAACATTATTACCCTAGACGTAAGAGAAATAGCTGATAGGGCTTGTTAGTTTGAGGGAGCGTGGTTACAGGTGGCTAAGAAAAAATATGATCTCACCCTCCATAAACGATGTAGGGATGCATCATTGGTTCCAGTTTTTGCCAATGTTTCCAACCCTCTAAACTTCTCTAAAAACAAGATTATTTTTCTAAACACTAGTCTCACATTGGGTAGGTCAGAGATTGGTAAGTTAAAGGGTGAATTAGATTTTTTGCGCGCAAACTTTTCTCTCTCCCCATGGATTTGGCAAATGGGATTTCTCATTATCTTTGAAGTATTCTAGATGGGGTTTCGTCTTCTAATGCAATACGGGTGGAAGAATGTTCGAAGAGGAAGCAAGCCTTAAAATTTGAAAAACTGAAGTTTTCTCATTCTCCAGCCTTTGCAACCTTATCGAACCCATGAAGGTCCTGCATTAGCGCAAATCTCAGCCCTCTGTTCTTGGGCAGACATTCCTTCATCGGGTTGATCTTCTTCACTTACTGGGATGTCTTCCTCTTTATTTGATGTCTCGGGCCCTTCCTCTGATGGATTCCTGATCCCTGACGTGATTAATGATGATTTTACTTCAGATGCAGTTTTCGAGTCTCCATTTGGCAGCAATGGCGTGGTTTATTCAGCCCTGGATTCATATGTTCCTCACTCTGATCTGCTCTCGGTCCCTAGTTTGACGACGTGCAAGATCCCCAGAAACTCGATGGCAATCTCGGTCAATGTTGACGGTTTAAAAATGAGTGGATTCTCACCTGCGTTATGTCGAAGCCGGTGTATGGCCAATCCCACACAGCAATCTGGTGTGGGAGCTGCTTCCTCGTGGCACCTTGTTTCCATTACAGTTGGCCATTCGTTTCAGGAAGCTGCGCCTATGTCCATATGGAAGACGTAATTTTTGTCGGGTCGTGGCTTCGCTGCTACTCGTGGCAGCCACATCGCTATCGAGGTTGACGGAACAAATGCTCTCAGCGTTAAAGGTTTGACTACGTCTCTTTATGGTCTCGCGGAAGTAAAGGTTAACGGTATGGGTGGCTCTTGTTGAGGCATAAGTTTCGTTGGGTGAAACCCACGAGACGGAGGTTCAAATCTCTAGAAGAGTAGGCGACCCCATAGTGGACGTCTCAGCTCTTGTTGAGGCATAAGTTAATTGCTATTGTGTGGCTTGTAGGTTGTTGCACCTAGCCTAGGTTTATAGTGGCAGCTAGTAGGATTTGATCCTGGGCCTTGTTCAAGATAACTCTCACCAGTTACCAATTATCCTAATTTGAAAAAAAAAAAAAAAAAAAACGGTATGGGTGGCTCGAATGCCCCTCGTTCTCCCTACTTAGTAGGTATAGGTCTTCTTAATAGAAATTTAATCTTTAATGATAGCCACAACTTTTCAGATAATTAAATTAATAACTTTTCACTAATAAATAATAATATTAGTAATAAATATTTTAATAATAATTTAAAATTTTACAATAGTAATAACGATATAACCATTAATAATAATACTAGAAAGAATAATCTAAGTAGCATTTTTATAAATGAAAATTACAAGTTAGATAATAATAATAATAATAATAATAATAATAATAATAATAAATGTCATTAAAAATAATAATAATAATAATAATGGATGTCATTAATAATAATAATAATAATAATAATAATGTCATTAAAAATTATTGTAATATAAATGTTGTTAATCTTTTAGTTTTTCTTTTGATCCCTAAGTTTTTAGTCTTCTTAGTAGAGGGCTTAATTTTACCCTTGCCCCGAAAAAGATCGGTAATGATGACATTATTTGTAGCCTCGAATAAGGCATCAAGGATCTCCCTTATATTGTTAAGGAGACTATTAGGCAGGATTGTTCCATTATTCTTAGGAAGGCTAAGCCTCCTAAGAGAAACTTGAGTAAGCCTGAATTTCTCCCCCTCAAATCCCGAAGGGACAAACCTGACATTGTCATCCTTAAGGTGGACAAGGGTGGAGCCATTGTCATTTTGGATAAATCTGACTATGTCAGCAAGATGGTTGACCATCTTTCTAATAGTGGTTGTTATATTAAGCTTAAAAAGAATCCCCTTAAATCAGTGTGTAAGGACGTATCCCTTTCCATTAAATCTGATTCTTCTCTTAATCCTCTCGCTAGGAAGCTTATTGAAAGAAATCCCCTTACCCCCTAGATCTATGGTCTCCCACATATTCCTAAACCGTGGCCCCCCTTAAGACCTATTCTTAAAACAACAGGTGGTCCCTCTTATCATCTGGCTAAATTCTTAGCCCAGAAGCTCAAGCCCCTTGTACGTCAAACCAATTCCTTTGTGAAGGACTCAACTTCCTTTATCTAGGAGTGGAAGAACATCAAGCTGCAGCTTGGTGAGCTTTTGTTTAGCTTTGATGTGGTGTCCTTATTCACCAAGATCCCCATCCAAGAAGCCATTGATGTCATTAAACGAATCCCTGATGAGAACACCTCTAAATTGGTTAACCTTTGCCTCACCTCGACTTTCTTCAGTTTTCAAGGTGAGTTTTATGAGCAAACTTTTGGTGTTGCGATGGGCCCCCCTCCTTCCCCCATTATTGCCAACTTTTTTATGGAAGATTTTGAATCGAAGGCCTTGGCCTCTGCTAAATTCTGCCCTAGGAAGTGGAATAGGTTCATGGATGATACTTATGTCATCTGGCCCCACGGTTGGGAGAAATTAGATATGTTCCTTGGGAACCTGAACTCGTTATCTGATTCCATTAAGTTCACGATCGAAGTGGAGGTTGATGGTTGCCTCCCTTTCCTTGATATCTTTCTCTCAAGAAATGAGGATGGTTCCATTTCTCACTGGGTTTTTTGCAAGAAGACTCACACGGAACAGTATTTTCATGTTGGGTCCCATCATTTTCATGCTCAGAAATTTGGTGTCCTGTGTACTCTTGCGACTCGTGCTCTTATAATCTCTGATGAGAAGTCCTTGGAATCAGAGAAATCCTATCTTCTTGACGTTTTTGAAAATAATGGTTACAATAGATATCAAGGTCGTAAAGCCTTTTAGAAGGCGTATAAAGGATTGAGTGGAAAATCTACTCAGATGGATCCTATTTCCAAGGTCCATCTTCCATTCATCTAGGAGACAACGGACAAAATTTCCCATGTACTTAGGAGAAATAATATCTCTGCTTCTTTCAAACTTCTCTGCACTATTAGAAAGTCTCTTGGGTTTGTTAAAGACCCTATTGACCCTAAGGACATGAAAGGGGTTTACTTGATTCATTTTTCTTGTGGAATTGCCTATATAGGAGAAACATGTAGATCTATTAGGCAGAGAATCCGGGAGCATGCTGTGGATATTAGACATAATCGATCCCGTACCTTAGTGCTTTCTCATCATGTGGAAAAATCCTGCCACCATGTTTGTATTGAAGACTCAAAAGTCATTGCTAAGGTAGATCACTTCCACCACAGGAAATTAAGGGAGGCGATCAAAACTGAACAACATGCTAAGAATCTCAACCATCATGATGGTTGGAAATTAAGTAAGAGTTGGACCTCGGCTCTCGCCAGGTAAATTTGCTTTATTTTATTTTATTTATTGATTTATTTTTACTATTTAATTTTACTTTATTTAATTTAATTTATTTTAATTAACTAATTAATAAATTTTATTTTTTTTATTTATATTATTTATTATTTATTTAGTTTATTGATTTATTTTATCGAAATATTTATTTATTTAATTAATTAATTAATTTACTTATTTATTTAGTTATTAAAATTTGTCTTCGGCAGGTTTGTTTTATTATTTTAATTAAATTATTTTTTTATCTTTACAATTAATTAATTAATTAATTATTTTTAAATTATTTCTTATCTATTATAAATTTGAATTACCTTGTTTTTATGAATTTAATTAAATTATTGATTTATCTTTACTATTAATCAATTAATTAATTATATATTTTTAATTCCTTCTTACCTATTATATTTATTTGAATTACTTAATACTTTATTAACCGTTTTGTAATAATTTTTTATTTATTTAATTGATTAATTTAATTTTAAAACTAATTAACCAATTTTCTAACGACTAGTTTTTAACAGCTAGTTTTAATGGCTAGTCCTTAACAACTAGTTTTCAACGGCTATTTCCTGGCAATGATGCATCTCCCTATTTATTTATTGAGATCGATTAGTCTCTCCACCTAGTCGTGAGGATGAACCATATTAGTTGGTTAGAAACATCAACTTAATCTTAATGATGTTGTTTATCCAAAAATACTTTTATCTACATTATGGATCACAAAAATCTTAAATATAACACTATTTTAATTAAGTTAAACAAAACTTTTATCAACTTTTTCATAATGGATTCTACAAACCTTTAAATTAATCCTTGAAGTTAGTTTATTTATGAACAATAAGTATCTCAATAATAGTGGAATAGCCTCCACTATGACCCTCTTCATATTAGATATGGATGACGCTAATAACAATAATAACATATTTTTTTGGTTATTATTGTGTATGCATTAATATTAGATTAATATTAATAACATTAAAAATTTTGCGTGGGAGGTTATTATATGTGATTTTATATTACTAATAAAATGTTTTAGATAAGATTTGAAAAAAAAGAAAAGGAAGAAGTTTATTACTTGAAGAAGTATATATATATATATATATATAAAGGTGTTTTAGTGTTTTTTTTAATTTTAATTTTATTTCATTAATTTATAATAAATATTTATTTTTTAAATTTAAAATTAAGTTTGGGTGAACTAAAATTTTAATAATTGTATAGAGATTTGTTAGCAAATCATATATCATACTTCTCCGGATGCGGATGAACAGTAGGAAAATGGCGCTCATTGGCTCCGACCAATTCCCAAGGCGTTCGGCGCGTGGTAGCCACATGGGCCTCCACGGCGCCACTACCTCTGCATTTACTATGGCTGCAGGCTGCATTTACTCACTCCATCGCCGGCATTACAAGCCTTCTGTTCTGCCTGGCTCGAGCATTATGCCTCTCCTTCTCTTGTTAAACGAGACCACCGTATCTCGACACGCTCGTATGGTCACCCTGCTCTGTGCTCTGAGTGTATGTATGGTGCCTTTGAATAGCGCATGGCCGCCCCACTGCGCGGAGCCGAACGCATGCACAAACACGGGCAAGCGATGCTCAATTTACAGTTGCATAGAATTTGAATCGGGCGCTCATTTCTCTCACAGTGATTTATGTTCGAGTGTTCACAGTGCTACACAGCAACCTCTCCGCGCTCCTTTGCAGATTGGTCCGGATTCTATCTCTGCTGTTGACTTACTCCAGCTTTCCCAGCCTCGCGACATTGCAATGCCTCGACTCAGGCCACGCATGACCGCGAGGCGCGGAAGCTCCAGAGGCAGCTCGACGAGCGATAACCCCTCCTCCAGCAGGTCCTTTTCTGAAGTCCCCCCAGCTTGTGACTATGGCCCTCCCCCTGCCTCTCCTACGCCCATTGCTCCTCAACGCACCACCTCCCCTGCACCTCCTTCAGCCAGCAGTCGCCTTATTCGGCAAACCACTCAAAGAGCAGAATTGAAGTTCGATAGCGCCTTCAATCGGCCAACTATCACTGCGTACATCACCATCACATTGCGTGAGGACGCCACCCTCAACCCGCCCTCCTGGACTGATGCTCCTCTGTCTCCTCGCGCCCCCCTTCCTGGCGAGCCTCGCCCCTCCCCTGCTCCCTCTCATAGTGCAGCCTTCCCCGAACCAGCAAACTTTGCCACCCCACCCTCCGGTGAAGCCTTTCCCTCTCCTTTGCAGGTCAACACTGAAGCTGAACAGGCTGCGGATGAGCACAACAAGCAAGGCGAAGTAGAAGATCCTGGAGCTGCTTACAGCTGCCCGATAGTGGAGGAACAGTCATCGCCTTCCAACTCCATCTGAAATTGCTATGTCTGGTTGCAGTAGGCTCGTTCAACCCGTTTTTCCTGTTAGCAATGTTGGTTTTTACAGCACATTACAGTTCTCTGGTTTTTGTTTATGTCAATGTTAGTTTTTTGCTACTGTGATATAACAAACACTTATACTCCACCGGTTTCCCTGCACACGGGCGGTGTAAATATTGCTTTCGAGCTGGTTTCCCTATATGGGCAGCTTCGAACCAGAACTATGTTTGGCTTTCAAGCCCAGTCTCAGGCTAGTCCAGCTGAGCTGAGGCAGTTTTGTATCATTATACTTACATAAATAGAATTAGTCAGATTTAGAAAAAAAAAAAAAATCATATATCATACTTTTTGGATGTTTGTGCTCACAACACTACTCAACCTAATGCAGCTATTAGTAGATGGCACATTATCAAATCTAATTCATTCTTCTCTTTCTAAAGTGATGGCATATTGGTATCCATTTCTTTTCAGGTGTTTGTATTATATTTATTTTGTCAAACCATTAACATATTGAAAATTTATGTTACATAGTAGCTAGTGCCTTCCACTTAGTTTAAATTTCAATTTATTATTGATTTTGGTAGAATCAATAGCATTACAAATAAATGCTAATATTCTTTTTTGTAATAAATAAAAAATTAATCTCCAAAGTTTCACTTTGTAAAATTGGATTTTTTTCATTCTATTTGACCAAACCAATAGCTAGTTAGCTTTTTACCAAATGCATAATACATAATACATAATAATACTTTATATATTTTTGACAAAAGTAAAAATAAAATGCATGTGGTTAAATGTGTTCTTTAATTTTTAATTTTCCATTTACATTTAGATGATGTAAGATTTTTTCACAAAATTATATTATAGAGAATTTAATAAATTTATTATGATTAATTAATAAAATATTTTCATCATTCAAATAATACATCCTAAGATAAAAGATTAAAGAAACATGATAAATTGGTATTTCTCATTTAAATTTAGATGATGAAATGTTCTCCACTGTGATATACTAAATTTTAATTTAATAAAATTAATATTATTCATTATTATAATGTTTTCATAATAACAAAATAAATTAATATGCATTATTCAAAGATCCAAAGTTCATTTCAAATTCTTCGCATACTATTAAAACTCATGTGATGTGTGTAACCAATCATGGATTTTCCAATAATAAAAAATACAAGTTTATTCTCGTACTCCACAGTAATAAATCCACAAAATTTACTCTAAAGCGAACCTAACTTAGTAACTAAATATTAAATTGGTATCGTGTTAATGTTGAACCCTTGGTTAAACTGAGAGGGGGGGTGAATCAGTTTAATGCAGTCATGGTCTTGTAAAACTTTCTTTTACACTTATTTACATCTTCATTTCATGATCAACTTAATATAAAATGGAACAACAAGCTTAATAAGTGAGCAGTAGGTATTAAGTAGATTAAATACAGAATATCAACATATAATCATCATGCACATAGAAAACAAATATAAGTGGAAACCCATAAGGGAGAAAACCACACCTTATTATTGTTGTGATGCAAAGGCAAGCTCCAATTCCCTGCCACCACTGATTTTCTGTAGGCTCCAACCTACAGGAGGCTACTACCTCAATTCTGCAAGCTACAACTTGCAACGAAGCTCCAACTCCCATCTATTTTCTGCAGGCTACAACCTACAGGAGGCTCCTACCTTAGCCAGCTAAAACTGGACATCTATCAAGCTACAACTTGATATGGAAGCATCAACTTCCTAAATGTACAATAAAATCATATGCTGATTTACCTGGATATTAGCTTTGTTTTTCTCCTTCTTTATTGATGTCCTTCCAGCCTTCAAATTTTCTTTATATCATCTCTGGATCTTCACAACTCCTCTCTCTGCTCCTTCTTCTTCTTACACTCTCTGACCTCTTTCTCCATTCTCCACTCGTTTATGCATATACTGGTAACATTATTTATAGAGGTCACCTCATAAATCTGTGCATTCCATAGGGAATTTGAAATGAACATGTATGACTCTTTGCCTTCCCCCTTCTCATTTTCTTGTCCAGCCCATTTAGAATAATATAACAGTATGTATACATTTTAGTATTACAGAGGAGTTTTTATTTGCCTTTGGAGACTTGCCTTTGCATCACATACAATAAAAATAATTAAATAATTTACATTTACAGATACAATAATATATTTCAATTCAACCCTTTCAGCTCTTGGTTCGCCATATATTTTTCTTTTCTGCTGCTGTCAGAGTCGTTTCGGTTTTTGTTATTACATTCAACATAGTTCTGCATAACTGTCATTTTAGCCCAACTCGACCCAGCTGTTGTGTTTCCAGCAGTGCCACTATATTCTTCTTTTCTCGAATCTGCCTCTTTTTCTCGTCCCCACAGTGTTCAACCTTCACCGCTCTTCTAAACACTCGGTTCTGCCTTTTTCTCTGTGTCGGGTCCTTACCCGAGCCTTTCTACCCGCATTCATACTTTCCTTTTTGTTTTACGTTATAATCCTCCTTTTTCTCTCTGAGAAAATTTACAAAGGAAGACCACATATTTCCGGACTTGAAAAGACCTTTAAGTTTCAGCTTTGATCTTCATCGTGTCCGCTCTCTTTATCACACTTCGACGATTCAGATATCCCATGTGCCTTCATCCATCTGATCTCTCGATATGCGATATGTGAAGGGTCCCACCAGGCTGTACCTCGGCGTTTCGGCTATTTCTCTTTTTCTTCGTTTCTCTGTTTCTCTTTCATCCTCCCGATGCGATTTCTCAAAGGGAAACCTTACACCTTCAGATTTAAAATCCTTTAGAATTTTTCTTTGAAGTTGCATCGCATCTGGTATTCTTATTACATTTCGCATTTAGGCGATTCAACCTTGCTCTTACAATCTTCACCCCTCCTATCTTGCGCTTTGCAATATGCGGGCCAGGACCATGTCATCATGCCACGTCATTGCCACGTCATCTTGATTTATTTACAATTTGTGGGGTCAGGTCCATGTCAGCTTCCATGTCACTTGCCACGTCATTTCCACATCATCATATCACACTTCACATTTTCTGTGACCACTGTGTTTGTACGATTTTTCTCCTACCA
This sequence comes from Pinus albicaulis, assembly GCA_034641835.2. NCBI lineage: Eukaryota > Viridiplantae > Streptophyta > Pinopsida > Pinales > Pinaceae > Pinus > Pinus albicaulis. The sequence goes on along the minus strand of CM076570.1, from coordinate 743,606,308 downwards.
TGATTGCGATATGCGATGGTAATATCGCATCGCAATATTGGCTATCGCAATATCGGTATTTCAAATGTTCTTTGCTATATGGCTCCTTTTCTTTCCGATGTGATTTACAAAGGGAAATCACATACAACCGGACTTGAAATCTCTTAAGTAATAGTTCTGAACTACATCACATCTGACCCTTTCATCACACTTTGGTATTTATGAGAGCTATCTCAGTTGAGCTTTGCGATCTGCGATATACGATGAAATTCGCATCGCCGATTCGTATCGCCACTTCGCATCGCATCTCCACTTCGCATCGCATCGCCCCTTCGCATCGCATCATAACGCCACTTTGCGGTATGCTATGGACTTCACATCACCAATGTGCGATATAACACTGTGCCACCATGTGTCCCTTCGCATTGCCACATCGCATCGTAACTTTGCATCCTTCCAGCAGCTATCACATTCGCTTGCGATGTCCGATATGCGATCGGGTCTCACTTGATTTTGATATAATCTCTGTTGTCTATCTCCTTTAATCTCATCCGTTGATCATGCTAGTCCCACACCTTTTATCATTCCGCTCTTTTATATACTTTTTGCTTTAAAAAAAAGCACGTCAAAAAAATGTGTTGGCCCCACAGTATGCCTCCTCTTAACTCACAATTTCGTTATGCCAAGGGATGTTGAGTCTCCTCCGTTGATTCTAGAATGATCCAACGGTCATCACGTTATTGCGTGCCAACTAACCCCAATGGATAAAGTTTTTTAACCTATGTGAAATAAGCGGTTTTTCTTTGTGACGTGTCAACTCCGTAATGCTATCACGTTCATTTCAACTTTTACCACTTACCACTATAAAGTTGTGCAAAAACCCATTTGCTGGTTTTTGAAACCGTTTTCACTGTTCCATCTCTGTTATTGATTCATGGTTCCATACTCCGTTGACCAAGGTTTCTCTTACTTATCCTTTCCAAACTTCTGGTTCTGTTATAATCAAATCACAAATACAATTCATCTATTGTGCCATTCCACTTCCTCTAGTCCACTGTGCCATGAATTATAGGTTTTTGTTTTGACAAGTTCATTCAGGTTCACCAGTCCCTTCATGCTGCACCTCCTGAGCTTGTTCTTTATTCTAAGTGCGTTGATCTCTCTTGAGCTTGTTTTGCTACCTTTGATTCTTTCTGCTGCCTCTCTACATTCATTGTTTCTTTGCTTTTGTTGTTCCTTTGCCTCTCTTTTATGCTTTCTTACTGCATTATTGCCTGATCTGCTCCTTTGCGTTATTTCTGGTTCTTCTCTACTCCTTTGCCTTAGTGATAGTTCAGGCGCTGCTCCTTTGTGCTCCTTTGCCATCAATGACAATATTTCCAACAGTCTCCCCCTTTGGCATTGATGGAAACACATCCACCAATACTCCCATGCTTCCTTCATGACTTCCTCCCTCTTTCATTCTGAGAAGTATCTTGTCTTTCTTCCTTTGCCTGCTTTATAGAAGAGCCTTTCTTATTTCTCTTTCTTTTCCTCCCCCTTTGACATCAATGGCAAAGGGTTCTGTTAGCTCCCTGTAATCAACAAGATTGGAAAAGTCCAACTGCAAGGAGAAACACTATTTCAACCACTTTGGGATTCTAGTATCTAGCCCTCCTAAATTCAGAGAGGGATCTCTCTAATAAGTGCAAAGATGGATTTATCTTTAAAATATTTTGGGTAATGATATTAGGATAGTTATGAAGTCCGGGGGTTTTTGTTTGTTTTGGATGGTTGAGCATGATTATTATTTAAGTGGAAAGTTCTAAATGGAAAGAGTTTCAAAGGTGTGATTTTGCAAGCAAATAGAACAAGCTTTGGCCAAAAAGATGGATGTTATGCTGGTTTTAGTCCATTGGGCTATGGAGTCATAATAGGGTTTTAATTGAAACAACCAGGTTCAAGAGTGGTCCATGGGGCAAGTCATATATGTCTAAGGATATCTTTAAATTTGATTTTATGGAATGAAATGATACAACAAGTAGGGGAATAAAACAAATGAAGACAAAGAGTAGCCCAAGATCTGGTAAGTACTTTGAAACTGACCAGCTTTTGACATACACTTAAGAAAGACATAAAAATGATCTAAGATCTGGTAAGTACTTTGCAACTAGCCAGCTTTTGATACACTTTCAATAGAAAACATTTAAACACAAGGGAAACACAAATGATAATGAAGAATGGTCTAAGATCTGGGAAGTACTTTGAAACTAGCCAGTTTTCAACACATTCTTAGGGAAACTTTCAGATAGTCTTTGGGGATAAAACTAGGACAGGGCTCACCATAACTTCCTTAGTTCATCTCTACTTAACATAAACTGAAAATAACATTCGAGAATAACAATTAGCCTAGACAGTAGGATGAGGGAACGCCAACATTCCTAACTGCTCAAACTGAATTAAATCATTCCTAAACAACACAATTTGGAATAAAACATTTAGATAAAGTTTATCAGTCAGAGAAGGGTACTGATATACAGTAAATCTTAACTCTATGCTTGCTGTTATTTATAAGAGAAGATGAACAAAGTGAAAACATAAATAAAATAACGATTTACAGTAAGAAAAACATCACCATTGACATAGACCAAGATCCCATAAATCAACTTGTATTGATGCTTCAAACCAGTTACAACTTTAAGTCTAGTGTTTCTGTTCAGCAATCATCTTCACTTCTCAGCCTAACTATTCTATCTCAAGCAGAGCTTCAAGAGCCTTTGAACACTATTTACAATCAGAAGTTTCAAGCACAAGTATATTTCAAAGTTCTGCAACCAACATTTTCTCATCTTCTACAAGAGTATTTATAGTAGGAATGAGGAGGTGGGATCTGATAAAAGATCTCCTATGTCAATTAATACAGACTTAAGACTTCTTGGCCTTTGAGGGGCTCGATGGAGAAGTTTACAGATGTTGTGTCTGTATTAATTGTTTTACATTTAAGATTTAAGCTCGGTGGGAGCTTTGTTGACTTTAAGGCTCTGTATTAGTTCTACAATAACTCTGCTGATATTTTACATTAAGTTAATTTGGCAGAATTAACTGTTCGGCTGCATTGAGGCAAAATATCTTCTTTCTGATGAATAACTTTGGCCTCCGTTTGAATGCTTTGAGGCAACAGGTGGCTTTGTGGTAGTTGAGAGGAATAAATTGGCCTCTGTTGTGGCGGTGGAGGCCTTTCTATCTGATGATATTTTAATTTCCCTTTAATTGTGTTTAATTTAATGGATTAGGCTTTTGATAATCAATCTTAACCATAATCCATTAAACTATGGAATTCATCTTCAATCTTTAGTTCTACTGTGGTAGGTCTTCGACACTGATACTCTTTTGATTTGAATTAATCATATCGTGACTTTTTGATATGCAAGTTTTCACAGGGCCCATATGGAATCAATGCCCATGAAGCATCGATGAAACATGAAATCGAGCACTGCAGATGGATTTTCTTTTATGAACAAAGGTGCGGGAATCGTCATTCCCGACCTTTGTTTTTTTCTTCAATCTAATGTAAAAAACCATTGAAACCTGCAAAAATACATAAAACAATTAAGAAATCATGTGTTTATGTGGTAAAACTTCTTAGAGGTTATGGAGAGGAGCGTGGCCGTTGGATGGCAGGATCTAACGGTGGAGATCTGCACGCAGTGGTTAAAAGGGAGCATTGGGAAGAAATAAGTCAGATCCGTTGATCTGCAGAGATCGACGGTCGAGATTAATTGAGAGGAATATTATGTAAATGGTCACTTTATAGAGCAATGGCGGAAATATAAAGAAATAAGGTTAAAAAACCTTTGGAGGAGGAAATTGAAAAGGAAATGAAATTGGGGTTTCAGGATGATCGTGGGCCATTGTATGAGATCGGCCCACGAGATCAATGGTGGAGATTGTGCATTGAAAAAATTTGGTAGAGGTGGAGGGAAATGGTGAAAGGCCAAATTAGATTTGAGCCGTTGATCTGCAGAGATCAATGGTGGGAGGCATGCGCGATAACACAACGGAAAAGAGGGAAAGTGGTTTCGGGAGGTAAAACCATGGGTTTGCAGGGAGGCGATTTTTCCTTTTTGAACGCGATATGTGTTCCTGACTGACACGTGGCTTCTTGAAACCACTTATATCATGCAGTGCTTAGGAAATTAACGCTCGTGCTTAAATTTATGCGATATAGAATGTCGGCCATTAGATCTGGGGTCTCAGATCTAACGGTGGAGGAGTGAGCGCGATATAGGCAAGATGCGCGGGTGGTAGGAAGATGGGTGGTTTCAATCCAAGCCGATTGATCTAAGATGGATGGCCGAGATCAAATTTTGAAGAAGGAAGGACCCACAGAAAGCAGGCCTCTCAGGTTAAATATGAGCTGTTGGATCTAAGAATAAACGACAGAGATTGCATCTGGGGATCAAATGAAAATGATACAAAGGTGAAAAATGGGTTGATGAGGGCTGTTGATCCATAACGATCAACGGCTGCGATTGGCCGAGAAAAATTATGAGTGGGGCTGCATGTTTTTAAACCAAATTTGGGAGACACATTCTGGATTGTCCGATCTAGACATGTGGACAGTCCAGATGCAATCGGAGGCATGCGATCGGTGGGGGAAAGAACTTGTATGGCACCGATGTGATTGAGAGCTGGCCGTCGATCTGCAGATCAGATCGACGGTGGGAAATGAATTGGAGGGGTTCAAAAGGCAGAGGAAATATTTGTGATCAGAGGGAATGAGGGCCGCCGGATCTGAAATATGGCAGATGGATCCAACGACGGAGGATCGATCGGGGTAGTGAATCGAGGGGGGGAGGAAAGATAATGTGAAATGCACCCTTTGAAATTTTCCGATGCGATGTTGCACTGATCGTTGATCAGCTTTAGATCAATGGTCGAGATTTCTTTAAATAACGAACCGACAGAAACCCTTTATAACACATGAAAATAAAAAATTTAATAAAAACAAAGGTTTTATGTATCGGGGCGATATATATATATATATATATATATATATATATATATATATATATATATATATATATATATATATATATATATATATATATATATATATATATATATATATGAAATGGTTTGGCGCCCGACTGTGGGGCCATTTGTTTATATGGAATGTGATAGGCCCAGCGCTTATTTATATATGGGCCAATCGCATCGGAACTTTAGCACCTATCTTTCAATCTAACCATTTTGATTTTCTCTGATGCGATTAGCACTTCAGGACCTTTAACCCTTGGTCCCGGGCGTAAGTTATATGGATTAAAGCAGAGGGTGGGAGTTTTATACAAATGGGGCTTAATTGCATCAGAACTTTGGTTCGGGTCTTTCAATCTACCCATTTACATTAAAAACATCACTTTGGCGGGTTTTATACCAAAACTTAGGAAAGTGGGTTTTATGAATTAACAAAGGAAAAAGGAAATCGGAAATGTGTTTATACAAGGTTTTAGCGCCCGATTGTGGGCACAGGGGTTATATGAATCGGTGAATGGACCGGGGCTTATGTAATAAAGGGCCAATCGCATCTGAGGTCTCAACTTAACAAAAAGACTTGCGCACTCTGTTTTTCCGATGCGATAAGTACCAAATGGACTTAGCGCTTGGTTCCAGCACCAAGGCATATGTGGGGAAGTGGTTTAGGATTTAGCCCAAAGGGGCTTAAACCCTCAATACAAAAAATGTGTATTTTTATGAATTTTTCAAAGTTTTTTGATGGATTTGGGGGTTTCGGCAGAGTTAAAAAAAGGAGTTTTAAACTCTTTAATGTGGATTTTTATGAAGGGGTAATGGGAAAAAATGGAAAATAGAGGAAGTTTATGAGGAAAAGAGGAGGTAAAATGAAGGTTAGTTTTGAAGTGGAGGGAGGGGAAAATGATTTTTTGCAGCAGTCTTTTCTCTATGAAATTAGTAGAATTCCAGAGTTTAAAATGGAAACAGCAGTGAAGATTTGGACAGAGGGCATGATGTCTTCATGAGTATTCAAGAGATAACATTTTTTGCAATAAAAATTGTTCCTTGAAGGCACCAAAAATGTTTTAGCCACCATTTGATATGACAAATTTTATTGGTGGCTAACAGTGGCTCCACTTAAGGATGGTGCCTTCTTGAAGGCATCAAGAACTTCAGACTTACATTCTTTGGGAGGCTGATTAGTGCCTCATCCATTGGGCTGCAACTTTATTATTTGGATGATCTTCTTTGTTCTGAAAAATGTTAGCAGCCATGGAAAAAAATGGAACTTAATCAATACAAGCTTTCTACCTACCCAATCCTACTGATCTAACATTTTCTCTTCTTTAGAGTGCACTTGGATTGGCAAACTCTTTTCACAAAATTTTATTCTTTTGAAAGCATAAAACTAATCTAATTCTACTCCTTATTTCTCCATGAACTCAGATTAGACATTTGAGTTCATATGCTTCTCTACCTAATCTACCAATCAGTTAGGATTAAACAGTCTAACAGATTTTTATTCTTCTAATTTCTAAAACACAAATTTAAAAGCATATAAGTCAGGATTGAATAGTCTAACTTGATGCTGATCCATGGCATAAAAAACAAGCTGCACATAGATACTGTTTTGCAGAAAATTAAATCAAAATGGAAGGCTTAAGATCTGAAATTTCAAAGCACTTCCTTCATCTTCTTTCAACTCTGTTTTGACTTTTGTTTGAGCTATTCTTTGCTTTTTCTCTGGTTCATATTTTGAGCTGATTAGAACCAGTTTTAACTCTGTTTTTGACTCAATAAATAAACATATTTGAGTCATTCTTCTTTTGAAAAGTTAGGTTCAAATTTTGAGCATGTTTGAACCTTTAATTTCTAACCTAATCTACCTACTGATAAGCCAAGATTAAACTGTTTGGCAAATAAAATTCACTATCCTATCAGCAGTAAATTTAAAACTAATTAGTCAAGATTAGGCTGTATGAATAATTAGGAGTGTGTTTTTCAGGAGTGTCATTCAAGCTTGCAGACTTTTAGATTTGTTTCTCTTTTTGTTGGTATGGGGCTGTACCTTTATTGTTTTTACAATATTCCCTCTTTTTTTCTTTCATTTTTTTTGTATTTTGATTTTTGTAACTTTGAATGCAATGGTGGATGAAATATTTATAATGAGAAAAAAGATAAAAAAGGCTTTCAGAACATGACATGGATTAAGAGAAGTAATGCTTAAACATCCTGCCATTGATAGGACCCCCACACAATTGAGCTCCATTCAACTCTTGTAAGAAAAGGGCATTATTACCAGCATCTAAATGAATGAGATAAGGGCCAAGCCATATGCTATCAAACTTCCCATGCTTGCCCTTGTCTTCCCTCCTTGAGTCCCACTTTAAAAATTTGTCCCCAATATTGAAATTGCTGGCCTTTGTTCTTCAGTCAAAAATCTTTTTAATGTTGTCCTGCTTTTGCAATGATTTGTTATAAACCTCCTCTCTGGTTTGCTGAAGATGAATTTTTTGATTTATCCTTCTGATCATGTCATTACATTTAGACTAAACCTATTGAATCAACTTCATAACTGGCACACCAAGGCTGGTAGGAAAGATTGCATCAGTGCCATACACAAGCTGGTAGGGTGACATGCCAATAGATTTCTTCAAAGTTAATCTGTCAGCCCAAAGTTCATGAACAAGCTTTGTGTGCCAAGACTTTTTGTTGTCCTTCAACAACTTCTTGATTATGTTCAATAAACTCTTGTTTGAGGATTCTGCAAGTCCATTACATTGAGGGTAATAGGCCATGGAATTCCCCAATGTTATTTGATATTTGTGATAGAATTCAACCATCTTCTTGGATCCAAATGCTGCTACATTATCAATGATGATCTTGGTAGGACAGCCAATCAAGAGAGAATATTATTCTCCACGAACTTTATAATGACAAAATCATTGGCTTGCCTACATGGGATGGCTTCTATCCATTTAGTGAAGTAGTCTGTGGCAGTGAGAATCCATCTATGCTAGGCATAGGATTGTGTATGGATTTCACGTATGAAGTCAAGTCCCCACTGTTGAAAATGGGCTTCAACAATGATTGGATGCAGAGGCAGAGGTAGAAGCTTCCTTTTGCCTTCAAACAGTTGACATTTATGATAGGCAATGATCATCTTATGTACATCAAGAAAAAGAGTAGGCCAATAGTAACCAGCCCTCAAGATTTTTTTGGTTGTTGTCTTCCAGTATAAATGGCCTCCACACTCCCCTTCATGGAACTCATGCTTAACCTTCTCTGCATCATACTCAGGCAAACATTTAAGCAATATACCACTTGCATTTTTCCAATAAAGACATCTATCTATAATGAAATAGTTTACAACTTTTAGCTTTAGAAACCTTGCCTTTGTTTTTGTCAAACCAGGAGGTGTATTCAAATTAAGCAAAACATAAAGAATATCAACATACCAAGAGGAATTCATAAATTTTTCTTCAACAATGGGAGTTGAAATTTCCTCTTGATCATCCAAAGCGTTTATCATATTAATATCAAGAACTTCAAAATTGGATTCAACCATCAATATAGCTAGACCTTAGCCTTTGATGAGTTTAGTGGGCTTTATTTCTAAATCATATTCAAGAATAACAACAATCCACTTACCTCTCTGACCATCTGGGTCCTGTGTTAGAATGTCTTTCACAACTGAATTTGGGACAGAGGCAATGATGTGGGAGTGTAAGACGTATACCCTGAAGTCTTTAAAAGATTTAACCAAAGAAAAATCTTGCTTCTCCATAATGTTATACTTCAGAGGGGCATCCCTCAAAACCTTGCTAAATAATGCAATAGGCTGCTCTTGTCCTTGTGGATTTTTTTTAAAAGGACAACAGTTATTGTATGTTCTGATGCAAATGAAAAAATATAAAAATCTTTTGAAAAATCAGGACTTATTAGAACTGGTGTTTTGGTTAGCGTTTGTTTCACCAGCTCAAAGGACTTCTTTGCTTCCATGTTCCATTTTACCCCTTGCTCCTTTTTCAGCATGTTTGTAATGTTCCTAAGGAGCTCAGCCAGGTTGGGGATGAACCTTCTCAAAAAGTTAGTCTTTCCAATAAAAGATTGCAACTCCTTGATTTTTCGAGGATGAGAGATTTGCAATATGGCCTCAATCATTTTTGGGTCTATCTTACCCTCTTCTGAAATAATGTGCCCAACAAGTTTACCTTCTTGGAGACCGAATAGTGTTTTCTTACGGTTCAAAGACATCCCAAAATTTCTGCATCTCTCGAAGACTGTTCTTAAATGTTCTAAGTGCTCTTCATCTCTCTTTGAAAAAACAATAACATCATCTAGGTATATAATGATGAAGTAGCCCAGTTCTTTGGAGAATGCTATGCCCATGGATCTTTGGAATGTTGCACCAGCATTCATTAGACCAAAGGGCATTTTCACATACATGAAAGTGCCCCATGGTGTAGTAAAAGCTGTTTCTAATTGATCATCAGGTTGGACTAAGATCTGATTGTATCCTGAATAGCCATCAAGCAAAGAAATTCTTTTTGACCCAACCACCCTTTGTAAAATATGATCCATCTTAGGTAAAGGGTAGTTGTCTTTCAATGAAGCTTTCTTTAAGTCTCTAAAATCTATACAAAGCCTGATCTCTCCTATTTTCTTCCTAACTGACACCAGATTAGACACCCACTCAGAATATTTAATAGGGAAAATAATACCAGCTTCATACATTTTCTTGATTTCCTTCTCAACCAAAGGCAGCTGAACATGTTTTATTTTGCGCAGCTTCTGTTTGAATGGCTTTTGGTTTTCCCTAAGAGGGATTTTGTGATATATTATTTCAATGTCATAGGATTTAAGATCTTCGTAACTCCATGCAAAAACATCAGAAAATTCTTTAAATAGCTCCATGTATTTGAGTTTAATGCGAGCTAGTAAAGTCTTAGACAGTTTGATCCTCATTGGTTTTAGTTCACTTCCTATATTGAACTCTTCCACTTCAGTCTCTACAGGCTCTAGTTTTGGCTTCTTGGCCACATCGTTAAAATCGAACAACTCTTCTAAACGGGCCAGACCCTTAGGCAAACTCTGATCTTTGGACTGCAGGGTCTCTAGCTCCTCTGTTTCTAATGCTACAATAATTTCTATTTTGTTTGTAAGTTTGCTAGACAGTAGATTTATATTGGCAACCTCAGGAGATGATTCTTCTTCACCAAGAAAATTTCTTCACTATTGCAGTCTGTTTCATAATCTGAATCCGAACTGTGTAGTTCGAATTCATTTTTGAATTGCATGAAGTCTTCTATTTGTTTGTCGCCATCAAACACCTACCAATATTTTTCGTTATCAGGAACGACTGGTCTGAATTTAATCTGAGTTGTACATTATTTGGTCTCGTATGGCATTAAGCATGTTCTAGCTGCGAAAGCTAAGCTGTGGGCCACGATATTTCTTTTCCTTGGGACAAAAATTAACTGGGATTCCTCAAAAGTTTTCAAAAGATCCACGACATCGTTTGGATAGGCCCTAAGTCTTGGGTGATTTGCGTTGTATTCCCTGTTGACTTGCCTAATGATTAAATCAGAATCCCCATATACTTTGATTCTTTTGGCTTCTAAATTTTTCAACAAATGCAAGCCTAAAAGTAGGGATTCATATTCTGCTATGTTATTAGAACACTAAAGTTTAATTTACAGGAAATGCTCTCTGTGTGGTTGTTCTCAGTGTTACATATCCAGACACCTTCATCAGCATTAGTTATAGTGCATGACCCATCAAAGTTCATACTCCACAGAGGACTAGATTTGGTTTCATCTGTTTGGTGATTGTCCTCTTCAACTAACGTGCTTTTCGATTGTTCATGAGTATCAGCAGTTAGTTGAATTTTGTTTAAATCCTCAGATTTTTCACTGTGTTGAGGGTTTCTTTCGTGACTATCAAGGTTTAAAAGCAAAGGACGCATGACTTGTAGCTCAAGACCTATGCTGGGTTTTCTAATGTTTTCAAATGGAGAAAACTGTTTTGACACTTCTGTGGTGTTCACCTCCTCCTCTCTATCGGCCATTAATTCTGTTAAAGTGACTTGTTCAATGAAATATTCATCGTTAAACAGGATAAAAGAATTAAGGCCCGTATTTACAAAATACAAAGGAGATTTTTGTGGTCTGTCTTGGCTTGTCACCATGTACTGCGTATGGGATTCCCTGTAAAGCCTTCTGTTCTAATTGAAAACAGGGATGGTTTCATAGGTCATGTCCATCTGCATAGTTCCTTGTAACTTAGGTCCCCAAGACCTTGATAACAACATTCCATAATTTGGGGGCACATCAGCCACAACAATATCCATGACTAAGAATTTGGCTGGAATTTGTGCTAAGTTCATGCAAAGGTCTTTAATTAATCCTAAACATTTTACTCTGCTCGAGTCAAAGGAGTAAAGGTCTTTATAAGGTCTGGTGATTTCTAATCCTAGGCTCTCCATTACAGATTTGGGCATTAAATTGTGAGAGGCCCTGGAATCATGCATAACATTATGAAAAATCTTGTCATGAAATTTTAAACTTACATAAAAGGGAGGAATAGGTCCCTCTTGATATCAACATTCAATCTTTGGACCAAAAATAATCTCAGACTGGTCATCGTTAAGATTGACTGTGTAATTATTCTCTTCTATATTTAAAGTCTTCAAAATTTGGATCCTATATACATTTTGGGCAGCTAACTCAGTCAAGGGAACAAAGATTTTAATTTTGGAAATTTCCTGCACCAGGATGAAAGGAATTTGATTCTTTGAAATGCTTGTCTCAACCTTGTTAACTGCCACTCTATCAGCAACATCAGCTTGCTGACCTGTTCTATTTACATTTGACAAAATGGTTTTAACAGGAGTACTAGCTGAAGTGTTAGTACTATTAAGGTCTGCACTCTGTTTTGTAACGTTTTGAGTGCCTCTCTCTTCACCTTTATCAGAATTTACAACTACTGTTTTGTCCTTCTGTTTGACAATTTTGGGCTTGTTTACAGTGCTTCTTTGTGAAGATTTTTTAAAGGTTTTGGTGTTGGGAGTTTGTTGATTGGTTTTACTTCGAAGGTCATATTCCCTTTGAGATGGGCGAAAACGTGAAGTTGGGTTAAACTTTTGTGAGAATCGGGGGCGGAAAATTTTTTTCGGCAATAGTTAGGCCAAACTTTCTAAGAAAGTTCGACCGAACTCATGATTCCGTTTAGATTGAAGGCACACTGACGGTGTGGGCAAATAGAATTTTTCCAGAGATGGGAAAATCGGCAACAAAAGTTCTGCAGAAATTTGAGTTCGGCTAAACTAGTTTCTATAAATAAATCGCCCGCGAAGTTAATTTGTTTACCGGTCTTTTTGTTCGCGCCTTTTTTTCTGTGATGTTTCTGCTGGTCTGATTTTTCGTGCATTTTCGCTCCTCTCGTCCGCGCTGTTGGTCTACTACAATACTAGGTATGTTGCTCCTCCCATCTACGCGGTATGGTCTACTACAAATGGTGTATGTCATTGCAATTTTGGAGAAATTTTTTTTTTGAATCTTGTATTTGAGATTCTGTAGTCATTTTGTTTTACGATACTATATCATTTTTCCTTTACTAGCATACTTGATTGATTAACAATGCCAGTATTGTATCAAGTTTGGGAATTTCAAGAAAAGGATGGATTTCAAATTTGTGAGTTTTGTTTTGTTTTTTTTTTGGTTTCTACCTTATGTTATCTCCAGTTGTTAAGTTAATTCATTTGGAACATGATTTGTTGTACGACTTCTGTCAAATGAATGTCCCAACCGACTTTTTATTTCAATTGATCGTTAGTCAATTAAAATTTGAATTAGATTGGCTTATTTTAATTCCATAGTTGTCAAACGAAATTGCAAATATTGTTACTTTGATCACGATGCAGGATATTCTTTAAGCTTGTTTGACCCGTTTTGTTTTTTTTTCCTTGAGAAAAAAACGTAACTTCATTACTGCAGGTGAGTACAAAATTACATAGAGAATCACAAATAAAAGTGATCAAGAAGGCAAACCCGAAATTTTGTAGGCACCCATAGGGTAACAGTGAAAACATGTAAAATCAAATGTAAAACCTAACCTTGGGCAGAAAGTTCATAAAAAATAGGTCTACTGCTGTCAAATTTTTAAACAGTCCTAGAAGAAGTTCGATCAAAAACTCCCGAAGTATGTTGATCTATCGATCCCAAGGATCGATACCAATACCTTCCATGGCACAGCCCAATAAAAAATCACCTTTTGGAGGCTCCAATGGATAAACGCATGAGAAAAACCATTAAGAACCCACCTCCCAGGGGATTGTCCCTATATCCAAGTATATCAAATTTTTTTTTATACAAGTCTGCTGCAGCAGGCTGCCGAGCAAGAATAGCCCAACAGAGGTCAGCAAAAACTGCATCCAACTTCGAACATCAGTTTTAAGGAAAAAAACGCACCAGGAGTAAGAAGCCTTTAGACATTAACAAAGGCATGCCAACTTGAAAAAAAATAGAGGCATCTCAATTGAATAAGGATGGATGAAAATATTTTGTAGTATCGCCATCCTTATGCTCTCTGATCCTCCAGACACCCACAGCCTGCTAAATCCCCCTATTAGAAGACCGATCGGCCTCATCATTATTTTCTCTATATATATGCTGACAGGAGAAAGAATCATAAGAAAGAAGGATCTCCCAGATAGAGAGTAACAGGTTTTGTAGTTGGTGAAATCTGCACTACTGTATACCATTGATCCAATTTATCACATTCATTGAGTCCCCATAGAATTTAATCTTCCTACAATCTTTCTCCATAGCGAACATCAGGAGAATATTGAGGCTCAACAGTTCTGCTAAATTATTTGAACCCTCCCCAAGCCCAACAGACCCGTTTTGTTGTTTGTTTGAGGAACCTGTGATTATCCCATTCACGAATGGTGATAATGATCTTAGTTTCATTTCGTTGCATTGAGTCTTTCTGCTTCAGATTATTTTTTTAGTTGTTTATTGTTTTATATCTAGTTGTTTTTTTAGTTTAAAAATTCCACATAACCGGTGCTGCTGCAATAGGCTTCATTATTTCAATAATTTCAGAAAACCTAATACAAGAAGTGTTAGTTTTTTTTTCAAATAGAAAAAATAGTCTTTCTTATTTATTAGAAAAGAAAGTACAATTACATAGATATTTCACAGTTTAGCTGGACTTGTCTCTACAAAATATGAGAATCAAAACAAAAGTATTACTTTGATCTCGATGCAGGATATTCTTTAAGCTTGTTTGACCCGTTTTGTTGTTTGTTTGAGGAACCTGTGATTATCCCATTCATGAATGGTGATAATGATCTTAGTTGCATTCAGTTGCATTGAGTCTTTATACTTCAGATTGTTTTTTTAGTTGTTTATTGGTTTATTTATAGTTGTTTTTTCCGTTTAAAAATTCCACATAACCGGTGCTGCTGTTGAACACCATTAACCGGTGCTGCTACAATAGAATTCATTATTTCAATAATTTCAGAAAACCTAATACAAGAAGTGTTAGTTTTTTTTTTTCAAATAGTTCAAAAACAATCTTTCTTATTTATTAGAAAAGAAAGTACAATTACATAGATCTTTCATAGTTCAGCTAGAATTGTCTCTACAAAATATGAGAATCAAAACAAAAGTATTACAATATATGTCTTCTATATGCAACTGCCATCATTCACTAATTCTTCAGTTTGGTCAAAATCTTGAAAGAAAAAAAAAAAAAAAAACAAAATGGGACATAGTACATTTTAAAATATCAAATTAGATGTATAAACTAAAAAGTAAGAATAATGCCATAATTAGTCATGGATTCATATTTGTATTTAGAATAATGAATAACCTCAAGTGATAATGAAACTTCTATTTTCTAAAGTATTTAGCATAACCTAATACAAAATGGTAGGTTACAAACCTGCTTTGAACTTCCAAAGTGTTAGGTTATTTCTTACAAAGTGGACTTGAACTCCCAAAGTGTTAGGTTATTGCTTACAAAATGAACTTGAACACCCAAAATAAAACACATGTCTAAATGTATCTAAAAGTTATATGTATTTTTTTAGGTTGGAGAAGTGTAGATGGTTATCAATACAAAATTTTGTTATTTAATAGTCAAGTTTTATAGTTATTATAATGAAATAGTTTCTCACAACAAATTTGATAAAATGAGTGAAATCTATATAATTAAGATTAATTTGTATTTAATATTTAGATCTTTTAATAACTAAATTTCTATTTAAATGAATAAAACAATCAAATGTAAAATAGAAAACATAATGAAACACAGTGTAAGAAATAGAGAACATAATGAAACACACACATACATATCTAGACAATCAACACAATTATTTTCCTAGGAAATCCTTATGGGAGACAAGCAACCCTAAAAAGTAATGATGCTCTACTCCTTTTTCCCTAGGAAATCCTTATGGGAGAAAAAAAACACTAAAATGTAAACATGCTCTACTCTCTCTTTTCTGGTATGGAAAATATGTAAGTACAAAGAAAGAGGTAATCTCTCTAGAGTTAGCTAAGACTTTTGGCGTGTAAGGTTGCTATAAAAACTCAACTTCATACATTTTTCTCTCTAACTTCACACTCCTAGTTGTATTTTCAACTATGGAACAAAATACAATAACACAAAATGGAGCTCTTATTCCTCCTAGTGGCCAAGTATTTAACATAGCGTGATAGCCAACTAGGTGTAAGATTTGACTCCGTTAAACATTAACACGGTTTGTGATTTTAGATAGGTTTTAGAGTCTTGTTAAAATTCCACGTGTAGCTAGCTTGCTATGCATGAGTAATGGGGCTAAAATGACATTCTCTCGTACCATGATGGTCAACATGATAGGTCAATTTACTAAAGGCATAAATTTTGAATGAACTTCATTTGATGTTTTTCTTGTGCCATTGGATATGTCTTTAAAAGTGTAGAACAATGGTCAAGGTTTCGGCACAAGGGATAATCGTTTGACCCCAAGAAATGTCATTTAATACCTCAAAATGACTCCAAAAGGTTTTAGACCCCAATTCTCCACCCACCATTAAAATGACCCTACAAGTTGATTCTTTTAGTTTTTTCACTCTATAAGCATCAAAATATATGACAAATAATATAATTATCCAATCTAGATCATTATTTAATAATTTTTTAAAATTATGAGTAAGAAATATGTACATCATGGAATTTAAGTAGCGTTAATTCATTGAACACCCTTGTACATTCCTTGTTGATACTTTGAAAGTAATACATTTCGAAAAATAATTTGTTTATGGATTCTATTTTCCACATTCTCTCAACCATATCAAAAACCTTCTTATAATATTTGAAACCATCTATACAACTTTTCATTTGTTTCAATAGGAATTAACATATTGAAATATTAATTGTATTTATGTCTTGTGTGCTAAGGAAGGGAGGTCGTGAACCTTATGGGAAGAGATAGTATTTGTTAAGTTAGGAGGGATAATTTTTATGAGATAAAATTAATTTAAAATGCTTCTTAAGATTATGTAACTTTCGAACCATAATTACAAATTTATTTATTTTTTTACTTATCATTTAGTTGCTAAAATTTGAAGAATTTATGTTGGTAAATAATTAATTAGGTCTATTTAAATCATTCACCACTTTTCGGTTTTTCGTTTTCGTGGTTTCATTCATAATTTCACTTTTTTGCATTGTCAATTTCAATTTTTCACACCACATGTTCACAGTCAAAGGACCTAAGGTCTTTCCCATACCAAAGTATGTTCTTAAACATGTTTTCTTGGTGATATGGGTGATTTAGAAATGATTGGGAGAGTGAAATTCCTCATTTAATACACAATATGTTTTGTTCATGCCACTAAGCCAAGAATTTTAAATTCAATTGACTTTTGATATAACCAACTAAATCCTACAAAAAAAGAATAAAACAATTTATGTTAGGGTTGTGGATTTAGGCATTGAAACAACACACCATGATATTTCAAATTTAAAAATAATGGTTTGAACTTCCTAGGTAGCTTAGAATCCTATCTAGAGGTTTGTTTTCAAAATAAGGATGCACTCCCATTTGATTCTCATGATTAGGTTGTAATCATGAGGCTCTCGCTCAAGAGTGGACCTTCCCAAAATCTTGTGACGTCTTGTCACAAACAAAACCATCAAACTGAAAAACACATCATGCAAGAAACATAGCTCGCTGACATATAATTTTTCTCCTTCAAAGAAAGAAAATTTCACATCATGTGAATATCTCCATGTACTCTTACATATTGGTGTACAAAACCATCAACCAAACACAAGTCGACAAAACATGCCTCTTCAAACAACTGACTCTCAAGTCAAATTATAGCATGTACAAATTTCCATATTTGTTGCATCTAAGTGTGTCAACATAACTCTACTTTCAACATCTTGCCTCATGAAACATGCACCATAATTTGAATTTGCAAATAAATTCATGAAACATCAAAATACATGCAAGGCCTTAATTGGATAAGAAATCTAACCATCCCTTACCAAACCATTTCAATGGCGCTTCTTTCAGCTGCATTTCATCATCATGTGAATCATCCTGACCCTCATCGATTATGGAATCCTCTTTTCCATTCTTGTCAATATCTCTTTCCACCTTCTTCAAATGTCGTGGATGACTTGTTGGATACAAAGTCTAACACTTGTCTACAAGGTGACCTTTCTTATGGCAATGAGTGCAAAACAATTGCATCTTATTTTCAACATCATTTTCCTTGTCCAATGACTTTTTTCCTCATTTACTTATAAAGTTTCATGTGCATGGATATTTTCTTCCAACATCTATTTAAACATTATGATTATTCAAACCACAAAAGGAACATGCAAACTTTTCAAAATATTATGTGAATATTTACCATGTTTATCATAATCAAAAGCAATTTGATTAAAGGCAGATTTATACCTTTAACATTCACCTTTGTCTCCTTCTTGAGGAGGTGAATTTGATGAGGTAGTGGCTCTCCTCGGAATACTAGCAATAAATTCAATGACTTTAGAGCTTTCAACATCCTCTTATTTTACATTCTCATTAGCTACATGATTATTAACATCTTCTTGCAAAGTGGGTGTCAAACATTTCCATTCATCATGAACACAAACTTCACAAGCTTGAGGTAATGAACATGAAATGGAATTCCTTCTTGGAACAACTTCATGTGCCTCCTTGGCTTTGGAGCATTCTCCATCATCTTTTCCATAAACAAGACCCAAATAATTAGGACTTTCCTCAACAAAATTTGGCTCAACTAGATGCCTTGTACATGTTTTCCTTTAACCCTTTACTTTCATAGCCCATTTTCATCAAAAATTTGGACCTTATTCCTCTAGTGTGTCTCTCAAAAGCACGTACACATTTACTTTGAGAGGAAATTGAAGACAAACTTGAATTGCATACCTCTTTTTCATTCACATACTTTGCTAAGGATTCCTTTGCATCATAGAGTTGAATCTCCATGTCATGCATCCTTGCTTGGTTATAATTTGCAATATGGAGTTGAGTCTCCATCTCATGCATATTTTTAGGAATTTCTTGCTTCTCCTCGTTCTTGGAAATCATCTTCTCTTGAAAGATAATTTTCTCCCTATTGTCTTCATACATCTCTTGCACCATATCATTCATGATGTAGAGCTTCTGCAACATCTCTTTATCAAAGATTTTTGTTAAGGAATACTGATTAAAAGAGATACTCAATGAAGCTTCCATCACACTTGTAATGCATAAAAAGCTTCTTTGTTGTGATTTCAAAACTGAGCTGTCAATATTGACTTTCTCTTCACACACATAAACTTGCACACAACTAAACTCTCCTTGCATAAATACAATAACCAATAGCTAATTCTTCTAGCTAACCTTGACTAAAATGAGCTAATTTATTGTACTTTGATACCAACTTGATTTGAATATGGACAAAATAGTTTTGTTGTGCTATCTCCCTCATCAGTTAAATAAAAATGTGTTTAGGATCATCTAAATTTAGCCAATTGGGAAGGGGTTTATGTGTTGAAAGCTTTAAGTGTATTTTGTGAGAAATTTATGAGTTAATTAGCTTTTAAAAACTCATGTGTACAACAAATAAAATGCAAAATTTTTATTTTGGAAATTGTTTTCCCTCAATCCAGATTCCGATCATTGGACATGCAAGAGGAAGAAAGAGGGAGTTCACTTTTCAAATTCTAGACCTTGTCTAAACAAAAATAGACTAGAGGTTCGGTTTTCAAATATATTCACTTATTTGGAAAAGTTCTAGCTACCAAAATTCTATATGCCAATCTACCTCCCAAGAAATCCATTTATTACACCACTGGTTAGTTTTTTGTCTTCCTATATTCTTTATCAACCTCTTCGAGTGATTCTTGAAATGTGGATACTTAAATCCTTCCTAAAAATTTGAGCTCTAAAACGATAAGACATACAAGGTCATTTTAAGTCATTCCTCTACCCAATTATAAAACCCAAGTGAATATTTCTACATATTTATTTCTGTCCCATAAACTGTACAATGTAGGTCAATTTTTTCTTTTAATTTATTTAAATATTGTTAGCGCACAATTGTTCAATGGTCTGATGAAATTTCATTGATAAAGGCATGATTATGCCAATCCATGTTGCATATTTCCATTAACAATGTTTACTTAAACATGTAAAACAATGTTGTCTTTGCTTTTATGTTATTTTGAGTTTGCTTTTAGTGCTGAAATTGGAATATATGATATTAATTTATGACTTGCAATTATGCTGCTGAGATACTATTCTTTTTCTCTACTATATTGTTATTTCTAGTCCTCTGGGTGCTTTCTTCATATTTTTTTTTTACTAATTGAAGGGATTCGTAATTCTATATTTTACCATATTGCTTGCTGGTTCCATGTAGATTTAATTGACATATAATAGGTGGTTTTTGTTTTTGGGATGTCTGTAAAGTTTTTGGCACATCATATTGAATTTCTATAATGTGTAGCTCCCTAACATTCAGATAGAACCTTCATTGAAAAATGTGAGGGGGGTTTCATAGATTTCCAAACAATTCACTAACTATCATGATGAAACCTGCAATTAAAGGGGTACCTTATTTGTCATCAGGAATGGACCACAACCATTATTGTCTCCCTAAAAAATTGTGATAATGTAAATTCAAACATCATTAACATGATAAAAATATTTGGTTGGCTTCTTATTCTTTGAAATAATGAGGAAAATTGTTAACAACTTATCAATCTGGGGTACTGATGGAGGACTACATGGACTAGCTATGGTGATTCTCACCTTTAGCAATCAACAAAATTAGATTCATGACTTGGCCTTCTACTAGAATTTTGTGATTCCATAGAGAAAGCAGCTCAGGAGTATGAGAACCAATAAATTGTTTCCTGCTCATAGTGCAAAGAGATCCCCTAAATATTCTTGCAAGTGGCATAGATATTGGACATCCTACTAAATTTTTCATTTGAAAAAAAAATTGCATCTAAATATTGAAGTCTTGCATATGTAGTTTATTTGTTTTTCGAAATAAAAATTTGACCATCTTAGCCATTGTTAAAATCTAAACAAGAATTATTTCTTCTCTTACACACTTGAGAAATAGAATTCCATCTCTAGTAATCTATTGAGGTCTATGGAAGTTAATGGCCTAAGACACTTTGTAACCTAAGAGAGAAACCTGTTAGGAAATGGGTGAAGTTGGTTTTACACACCCAATTGGATAACCTCGAGGAGAAAACATTTCTCCCACTTCATTTGTTGGCATAACCTAGTAAGTGTTATTCACTAGCATGTATTTTGTAAAGGCCTTGACCTAGTTCCAATTCAACTCCATCCACCAGGTTGTAGAGTATTCCAAGCCTAATTTCATGAAAAGTAAGTTGGGGATGATCACATTGACCTGCTTAATGACATGTCTATGAAGATTAACTACCTTGAACTATTTTTCTGCGTAGGGAATGGGACACATTCCCATGTCTGAGCATGAAAATGTTCTTTGATATTGTTAATGCCTCTAGTGTTTACTTCTACAAGTTCTATAGGTAGAGTTTGTAAAGGGCGAAGTAGCCTCTAGATCTCATCTTTTATGAAAGGTGACATATCTAGTAAATGCCTCTATAGTCAATCTCTAGAATGGATCTAAATAGAAGTTCTTCATGAATTTTAATACCCATAAAACACAACAAATTTAAGGTAAACTATGTACATGTGTCATTTCTCCCACAAACTAAAGGCTTCCTGTAATATCCATAAAACACTTGCCACTTTAAGGTAAACATGTGTCATTTCTCCCACAAACTAAAGGCTTCCTCCCATTAATTTTATATGTGAACTCTACCATAAACTTTTAAGTTAAAATTTAAGATAAACAATGCATATGTCATTTACCTCATGAGCTTGTGTCATTTTTCTCATGCATGTGCACATCAATTATTGCTTTGAAAGTTGTGTTCTACATAATTTGTGTACACTAAATTACAAATTGATTTCTGAAATCTATTTTGTGTAAATGTCCACCAATAGATATATATATCATGGAGGATGAACGAAGAAAATTAGCCGAATCCCATATGAAGCTTTAGGGATCGGGGGATATTCATGGTATTTAAATATGATCTTAAATCTCCATACATGTGTGTACATATGGAATTGATTTTTTATTAACTTTGTGAGTTAAATTAGTTGTTAATAAGTTTCATTTTTTAATTTTTAGGAGGTAAGAGGAGAAGGGTTTCTACTCCATCCATGGAGCGTGCTCATGGTTCAACCAGTTGTGGTATGGTTCACACAATTTAATCAATGAATATGTATATGTATTTATATGTACACATGAATGTATTTTTCAATTGATTATAAATTCTTATTTGTTTATGAAGCTTCTCTCTCATATCGAGAGGTTGGTGGTGGTTCAAATCCACTTAGAGGGCCATTAATGAGTGGTATCAGGTTGTGTGAAGGGGGTTATATTTATTCCCCCGAAGGCTAATCAATAGTTGTTGGTTCTCAGCAGGGTCATTCTGGGTCTGGTTCTCAGAAGGGTCATTCTGGGTCTGGTTCTCAGCAGGGTCATGTTGGAGAAGATGCTAACCAACAACGTTAAGGTTGCCATCAATTTCAATATTTTTTTTATTAAATTTGTACAAATTTTTTTACATGTGTTTTTTCTAATATACAAAATTATATATATATTGATGCAGAGACCGAAAATGTTCCAACTAGTGGGAAAAATAGACGCAGGGAAAACTGCTACATTCAAGAAGAAGGTTTTCTACCCAACACAACTTATTCGGCCGAAATTACTGATATACCATGGGAAACAAACATGGCGCAATGCACCTTACAAAGGTGTGAAAGAATTCATGAAAAATTGCAGAGAGATCTCGTGGTTTTGTCTCTACCTGCTGAGAGTCGACAAAGCCTTGAAATAGTTACACATTCATTGGGCGAAATTGTAAATGTGTACAAAAATCTTGGGCCAATGACTGATAAATTTGTAGAAGTGATGAGAAAGAGAAAAGAAACAGTAATGGATCTAGATAAATGGGAGGAGTTCAAAAAGTTACAAAAGATGTGGCCAAGTCAATGTTTAATTTCAAGGAAGGGCCAAAAAGAGAAATGTTGAAGGTGCAATATTTCAACCACCCAGACATAGCTCGCTTTTTGTATGATAGACACCTTGCGGCCTATGGAAGGCTCCCATGGAATGATCA
The DNA here is from genome assembly GCA_034641835.2 of Pinus albicaulis. Lineage (NCBI taxonomy): Eukaryota > Viridiplantae > Streptophyta > Pinopsida > Pinales > Pinaceae > Pinus > Pinus albicaulis. Next base: position 743,583,586 of record CM076570.1, on the reverse strand, counting down.
GGTTCCTGTTTATTTTGCACAAATTTTTTACGCAGAATTTTTTTTGGGTATGAAACCCAACTACAATGACCTTCCATCAAAATTTTTTGGCCCGGGAAAGGTCGATTATATAACCGTAAGGGCGCTAAACAAGATGTGGAGTTGCCTCGCCATGAGCCACCATTGGTGAGTCAAAATTTTCAGGTCGAAAATTTACGGTCAGAGATGGATGCGACTTCTCGAATAAGTTGAGAAGCAAGGGATGTTATGATCGACAATGTTTGCAGTGGATTGGGTGGAGTTAATGTTTGTTTAAATCGACAAAGAGCACATGAAAATGCACATGCCAATTTTGTGTATTGTACAGATGAGGAGATTGACAACATGAATGTTGAAGATCTCCGAATATATGCAAAAAATTGTCGCAATGGTTTGCAAGACCTAATTCTTCATGAAGAAGAGGGCACCGGAACGGTATGTGTTAATGACCTTAGGGTTTGAAATTATTTTAACATACATATACATGTGTACAATTTGTAATAAATACATGTGTATGTACATGTATACATTTATTTGTATTTACATTAATCTAACAAAAATGTATGATTATATGTTAAAACACCATTTGCAGTTCTCACACATGATGCATGACGAAAATGTTAATATCATGTTCGGGACCTCTGGTTCAAACAATGCAGATGGGTCTGACCATCAAGATATGTTGGCAAATGTTAGTGTTTTTAAGTGATTTTAAAATAAATAATTGTGCACACATGTACATGTATGTATATATAATTTGATAAAATGTTTTAACAGATACCGATTCCGTCCGATGTTTTTGGGATGGTGGTACCTTCTTCTTCCTTGGGAGATGTACCTTCTACTTCCTTGGGAGATGAGCCACAAGTATGGACAATTTTTCACAAGTTTAAAATTTATGTTTAAAAGTTATATATATATATATATATATTCTACCTCAAAAAGTTCCATTAAAAATTGAGATATATATATATATAGAGAGAGAGAGAGAGAGAGATCTATATTTTGAGTTATTTAAATTTTTTTGAATTTAGGTTCCTATAGAAGATTTCTTTAATCCGGGGACTCTAGCGACGGAGATAGGAACATCCACAACATTTGAACAAGTTGTCTTTAGTTCCTTTTTTTAATATTATTGAAAATAAGTTTATATATGTACACGTGAATTTTCATTTGAAAGTTTTTAATATATATATATATATATATATATATATATATATATAACTGTACATGTATATTGTACAGTTTACCGCTGTAGATGTTCTTATGGGGGCAGAACTTGTTCATCAAATGGAGAGGGAACCTCATGAGGTATTGCATGATTTTTTTGTTATATTTTGTTCTTTACATGAAGTTCTAGATATATATATTCTCACTCAATTTTAAAACATCAAATTTCAATGTTCAAGTACATGTGCATTGTGTATGTAGGTTTCCAATGATGCTTCACATGATATGGCATAGATTGAGACCCAGACCCTAGATCCATCTTTATTTGATGGACATGATTTGTAGATTTGATTTCAAGATTTAGATGGTCTTAAAATTTGTTAAAATTGATACAGTTTGATACTTGTGAGATCTACAATTTTTGGACATATTTTATTACATTGTTAATATAATTTGTTTTGTTTCAAAAAGTTAATTTTTGGATGGTTTTAGTACTTTTGGCATGTGAATGTGAAGTAATGTTGTCATATATAAATTAATGTTGTCATCTAAACTACATTTGGCATGTTATGTAATGACGTGTTATAATTTGTTTTGTTTTTAAAATTTAAGTATTGGATGTTTGGAGTACATTTGGCATGTGAAGTAATGTTGTGATCTATAATTTTTTGTTAAATTATAATTTAAAAGTTTTGGATGGTTTCAATCTACATTTGGCATGTGATATAATGTTAAATGTTTTTATTCGATAGTTGAATTATAATTGGCATGGCATGTGAATTTTTTAGAACTCAAGTTTTGGATGGTTTCAATCTACATTTCGCACGTGATATTTAATGTTTTAATGTTGCACGATATATAATCAAAAGGTTTTTAAAACTTAAGTTTTGGATGGTTTCAATCTACATTTGGCACATGCGGTACATATAATGTTAAATGTTTCTATTGGATCTAGTTGTACTATAATTGGCATGGCATGTGAAGTAACGTTGCACAATATATATAATCAAAAAGTTCTTAAAACTTAAGTTTTGAATGATTTCAATCTATATTTCGCATGTGATATTTAATGTTTTAATGTTGCACGATATATTATCAATTTTTTTTTTAAATTTTATAGTTTTGGATGGTTTCAATCTACATTTGGCACATGTGGTATATAATATTAAATGTTTCTATTGGATAGTTGTTCACTATAATTGGCATGGCATGTCAAGTAATGTTACAAAAATCCCTTTTGGATGGTTGAAGTACATTTGGAATCTTAAGATTGCTTTTGTTCTCTACATGTAGTATTGTTTGAATGAAACAAATTCCAATAGGAAGAACATAGCTTTTCAATGCAACTAACCATGTATCAATTGAGCTCTAATTGAAAAATATTTCAAAGAAGTAGATATATGTACAAATTATCCTTTTAATTTTGAATGGAAGTATAAGTCTAGTACATATATATGTTTGTTGAATTTGGGTCAATGTCGTTAATGCACTCAAATAGGTAGCCTTGTTGATTTATTTACATTGTAGAAAAATTTTACCAGAAAATCCAACTATTTTTTCATTAATTTGCACATAGAAAAACTATTTGGAACAAATAATTGCATTCTAGAACATATCTATCCAATACAAGTAACATTTTTCATCAATGGAAATTGAACATATCCGACCATTGGACAAACAAATTTTGTCCTAGATTTTCAATCAGGAATAGAGATGTGGGTCAAATCCCTCCAAAAGTCGGAAAAGTGCTCTGAGTCTCTTGTCTGAAAGGAATCTTCGTACAAAATTATACTGCGAATGATTTATTTACGTTGTGGATACTTTTTACCAAAAATCCAACTACTTTTTCATCAATGCACATAGAAAAACTACTTGGAACAATTAATTGCATTCTAGAACATATCTATCCAATGCAAGTAACATTTTTCATCAATGCACATTGAACATATCCGACCATTGGACAAACAAATTTTGTACTAGATTTTCAATCAGGAATAGAGATGTGGGTCAAATCCCACCAAAAGTCGGAGAAGTGCTCTGAGTCTCTTGTATGAAAGGAATCTTCATACAAAACTATACTGCGGATGATTTATTTACGTTGTGGATACTTTTTACCAGAAAATCCAACTAGTTTTTCATCAATTTGCACATAGAAAAACTACTTGGAACAATTAATTGTATTCTAGAACACATCTATCCAATGCAAGTAAAATTTTTCATCAATGCACATTGAACATATCCGACCATTGGACAAACAAATTTTGTACTAGATTTTCAATCAGGAATAGAGATGTGGGTCAAATCCCACCAAAAGTCGGAGAAGTGCTCCGAGTCTCTTGTCTGAAAGGAATCTTCGTACAAAGATATACTATGGATGATTTATTTACATTGTGGATACTTTTTACTAGAAAATCCAACTAGTTTTTCATCAATGCACATAGAAAAACTAGTTCCAGTTAATTGCATTCTAGAACATATATATTGATTACGTAAATATTTTTTCATCAATGCACATGTAGTAAAACTACTTGAACAATTAATTACATTCTAGAACACACACACACACACACACACACACACACACACACACACACACATATATATATATATATCCAATACATGTAACATTTTTTATCAATGCATATGTATAGAAAAGCTACTTTCAGTTGATACTAGAGCACGTGCATGTACCAAAACAATTTGTACATGTGAAAACACTTGCACAAATAACATTAGCAGCTCAATTTTTAGTTGAGTACTGGAAGTTATAAAACATATTTAATCCAAAGAGAATAAATTGTTGGACAATTCAATCAAAAAAATTCTAATGGAATTCCATCTTCAATAATCCGTTCATGATCGGATTTTGACATTTTCCATCTCTTAATTTTTGATTTTTTATTTTATTGAACTTCTATCAACTTTATGTGTGCTACACACACCAAGTGACTATATTGACAACTTATGGAATCTGGTTCATAGTCTTCAAAGTAAAAAAAGTCTCCACTTTGATGAGTTTTTCTGAAAAAATAACCTTTCAGTATAATAGACCCTCTATCATATTGAAATCTGTGATCATTATAGTTTTGTAATAATTTCATTTTTCGTTCAGTGCAACGCATCAAATAATACTTCACATTTTCATCGTTGTGAATAGGTGCAATTACAACAAAAACATCTCCTGCACAATAAAACAAACTTAAAACAAAATTATACATATTTAAATTTATTTCTAGATCTTTAAATCATTAGAAAATAATTCAAATGTTACCTTCTCTAACAAGATCAGAAACTCGATCACCATCGAATGATATTGTAGTTTCCTCTGATTGCATTTCTTCAAACATTGCAATAGACATTTTGCACTTTGTATTTAGCTCTGTATGTTTCCAATCATTCACATACATTTTGTTTTCACAAATGTCATTGGATTTTGTGTTGTCTATGCAAACATCACAAAAAAGAGAATATTTTATTTTATCCAATGCAAACACATTTCTAGATGACTTTGTTTGAATTGAATGCAATTTTCGAGTCCCTTTTATTGTTTCAACGTCACTTCCAATTGATCTATCTATGTCTTCGATCCCAATATGCTAGAAAAACCTTTATATGGAGAATTAAAAGAAGAATTTGTAAATATCAATATCAAAATACAATAAAAGATAATCGTTGCATGATAAATGTACAATGTTTAAAATTAGATTTCGAATATAAATTAAATTGAATGTACCTTGACACTTCCCTTGATGGGTTAGTCTCATGGCTTAGAGCAATGATGCACCATTGAACAACTTCTTTAGCGTTCACAAGTCGGCTTGCAGAGTAGTTCATTTTATATCTTCGAAGTGCTCATTTTATGCATGCTCCTGCATCGTCATGTTCTCCTTTTCCATGGCTAGTCTCAAAGAAATTCCAACAATGTTTAATGCAGGTTTTCTTATGAAGACAACACAACCAAAATAATGATCGTGCAGATTTTAATTGACCTGTGCATCCGTCTGACCATATCCAATGTTCATTGAATGTTATTCCACGATTTTTCAAGGAATCATAAATTTTTCCAAAACAATGTTGTACAAAACATGTATCATGTGTATGATCGTCACTAATATAAAAGTGATATTCTTTAACGATATTTCGATTTTCACTCGTGCTTTCTATATGATCGACATTTTGTTCAGCGTGTCTATATAAAATATGGATGAGCATGGAGACTTGGTCAGAATTATAGTATTCACTCTGAATTTCTTTTTGTGGAACAAATGTGTAGTTTTCTGCAAAATCAATCATTGACAAAATGGTCCTTGGTGCAAAAAATTCACAAGATTTTTTGAATTGCAAGTCTTGCCATTGAGCTCTATGGGAATGCTTGGTGTATTTGTAAATTTATGCCTCAAACTTTCTCAAAAAGTCTATGAGAAAAATTTCGTCTTCTAGTAATTCAATTCTTTTAACACTATTTGCACCTTGAATCGATGTATCGATATATTCATATCTCTTCCATTTCACTTTCATGTTGGACAATGATTGATAATTTATATCAATACGATATTTGTTTTGAAATTTAGTCAAATTTCCACAGTCATCGCATTTTTTACCACCAACACATTTCCTTTTGTAAAATAGTTCATCGCTTTCTCTTTCACATAGAATTTGAGATATGAAATCATGGATAGTGGATGGAGGAGGTGAATCCTTCCATAATGTTCTACCGAAATCAAGGAATATGTCATAATATAACTCAAATTCCACATGATAATGACAACAACAACTGTCGCGTACGGTGATAGGTTTTACATACCATGGTTTTTGTTGAACAAAAGCACCGAGTGAAACATGAATTTGACGATTATCTTCTTTGAACTTGTTGAATAACTCTATCTGAGTGGTTTCCAAGAAATATTTTTCATGTTCTTCTTATTAATTTCGTTCTATTCTTTTTCGCATCACATGCCTTGTAGTTGGAGAAACACGCGAATTGTTCTTCCAATATTCATATATTATTTTTTTAACATTTTCTCCAAGTCTATCTGTGTATGGTTGCCTACAAATAGCTCTCCAACAAGCGATTTCATCATTTACATCTATTTGTAGCCGAAATTTCCGATGTTTGTGCAAAGTTTTTTGCGAGGTTCCCAGTGCTCGTGCCATAGATGTTACCAAACGATTCTATTTAATACTTGATGAAACCATTGCCATCTGTATTCCTCTACGTACAATTGAAACATCTTTCTCTCTAGATATCTTAATTGACTTTATAGCACTACTCATATTTTTTATCACATCTTGCTTCATTTTTTTAATCTTTGGTTGATTTTTGAATACCCAGTAGTGTCGTAGCTTCTTTTAATTTCCTTAATGATAGGAGACCTTTCAACATTTGAGCCTGAAATGTCACCCGCTCATTTAAGAAATAATTTTATAAAATACAGTTAACACGATATCGTATAGCATGGTTAGGTTTTTTATATCCATATGTGTGAGTGTCAGCATTTTCTAACATCTCATCATCGACAGTGATTTCATCTGTACATATTTGAAAAAATAGTACATATTCAATAAATAACTAAATTAATAAATATATCTATAATTTCAATAATACGTGCATGTGTTTAATATATATATATATATATATATATATATATATACCTTGTGATTCAATTTCTTTATTTGGATTTCTTTCAATATTTTCACCATCTTCAATCATTGGTTCAATATCTCTTTCACTTTCTCTTTCAAAATTTTGTATCTCATCATCAATGTTTTGAGGAATATCTCTTTCTGTTTACATTAAGAAAAATATTTTTCAAATTAGTTCATAAAATAAAAATTAAGCTTCACATTTTACACTAGGAAAATTTTAAATATATCAATAGATCATAATATTTACATTTACATACCTGCTTCAATTTCTTCTTGAGGTTGATTTTCCTCTTCAATATTTGAGAGGGCTTCTAACTTCCTTTTGAGAGATTGTCTCGTCTCTTCTCTACGTTCCTCAGGGTCTCTTTTTGATCATATTTTCTCGCAAAAGTCCTTATATTTCCCATGATAATAGGGTTTGAAGTTCAAAAAAATTTCTTCAAAAAATTAGACAATAACTCAATTAGGAAAAACATCACAAAAGATTTAATTTAAAAAAAAATATTTTAATTTTTTTGCAAAAAATACATACTACAATCCAAAATATTTACTTTAAAAAATTTGAGAAAAAAATTTCTTATAAAAATGAAACAAATCTCAAAAGATTTACTTCAACTCAAAACACATACTCTAAAAAAATGTCACTTCAAAAAATGCCTCCAACTTAAAAAAAAAATGTCACTTTAAAAAATACTTCCAGAAAATGTCTTTTCGAAATTAAGCCCAACTCCATACTTTAAAAAAAAAATGAAGCACAAAAAACATCCAAAAAAATGTATCACATACCTCCAAGAAATGTCCTTTGAATGTACGTCCAAGAAAAATCCTTAAGTCCAAAACAATTTTTTGCAAAATCAGGCCGCCTCTAAGAAATGTCCTCCAAGAAAATTC